>CM052446.1:8884730-8905287 GCA_028533085.1 Varecia variegata | reverse complement strand
CCTGGACTGGTTCTTTGTGCGGGACTCACCCCCCTACCACCCTGAGGCATGTATGTCGTCCTGTGTGACAGAATGTGGTTCCGTGGTCTGAAGCTGGGGCTGAGTGGCTGAGAGGGCCCATGAGGTCATCATGCTTCTGGGTAACATGCTCTGCCTTTCTGTGGGGTTGTAACCAGGGCATCCTGGCCAAGTATGTGAGGCTCCAACTCAAATCCAATATGATCAGACACCAGAGACTGTTGAAAAAGATGATTTTCTCCGGTTTTATGCCGCAGAGGTATTCAGGATATGCTCCAAGGAGAACTGGAACTTGTAAAACCTGATGGCGTGTGCATCACGGTGCCTAACAGCACATCGCCTCACTTAGTCTTTCTGCAGCTTCACCCGGCTCTTCTGCCTCCCAGTTGTTTGTCGGTATGGACGGTTCCCACGAGCTGAATGCCGGTGAATGTTCAGTGTATATCACGCTTCTTGGGAACAGGATCAGCCATCATTTTTCTACAAAATTCTTAGGCCAAAGTCCTGTGCTCAAGTTTTATTCAAGGATGCTCATTGCTTTATTGTTTATTATAAACAAAGAAAAAAAAGAGCCTGAATGGAAAATGGTAGGAAATTAACAAGACAAATTATTGGAGACACACCATGTGTAGTAGACAGAATTTTGGTTCTCATAATCTCTGCCACCTTGGTGTTACTCCTTTGGTTATGTTTTGTTACATGGGGCAAGGGACTTTGCAGATGCAATTAAGGTTACTGATCAGTTCATCTTAAAATACGAAGATTACCCTGGGTCTTAGGATGGGCCCAGTGTAAACACGTGAGCTCTAAAAGCAGAAGAGAAAGGTAGAGTCAGGCAGTACAAGGGGAAGTCAGAGAGATACAAAGCACAAGAAGGATTTGCCACTGTTGGTGGCTTGCAGATGAAGGGGACCCTGTGTCAAAAAAGCAGGGGCATCAATCCTACAATTGCAAGGAACCGAACTCTGCCAGTAACCAGCAAGCTTGGACGAGGACCCTGCTCCCCAGGTGAGATCTGCAACCCTTGCCAATACCTTGATTTCAGCTGCGTGAGTCCCTTGGAAACTCTCAGATAATAAGTAGGGGTTATTTAAACTGCTAAGTTTGTGGTAATTGGTTATGGCAGCAACAGATAACTAATACGTGGTATGAAATACCATATGTCCCTTAAAATTACGTTAGAAGTAGTCATGTAGTGGGCTAGCAAAGCTAAATTCAAACTATGCTGTGTAGAGAAAATGTACTTTTCTTAATTTCTATATGTAACATATATAGCCTTCTCTCTCAAATGCCTATCCATAGCTTGGTGGGAAGAATGGCCTGTGTTTAGTCTAGTTTGAAGCCCAGGCCAGGCTGACAACTTAAACAGTCACTTTGGGTAATATTTAGTCACTCTTTGGTAAAAATGCTCGGTTTCTCTTCATTGCTCCCCCTCCCCCTGCTTCCCTCTCTTAGCCGCTGTATATTTGAAAGTGCATCACAATGGATGATTCAGGAGAATGCATGGCGTTGGGAAAAAGAGTCTCTCTAATCTTCATGGTGACTTTTAATCTATGCTTGATCTGTTGTTGGTCTTCAGGACAATGTTCTTTCTGCCTGGATTCTAAGGCCCAGCTGGCATTCAGGACAGAAAATTTTGTCTGGTACGAGTCACATTCTTATTTTTCTCAGCTATCTTGGGCCTCTGATCTCTCTGGCTGACTCACCGCCACGATCCCCCAAACCCTACTTGTCTCTCCCTAGCAGAATAAGACTCCTTGACGTCTGGCTGTGTCTCTGCCGTAGTTCAGTTCAGAGGAGCTGCTTTGTGGTGACTACTGAAGACTCCCCTTGCTCCCTTCCCGGTGCCCTTCCATAGGCTCTGTGGCAGGACGCACAACATTTCTGAATCCCGTCTGTATCACATGGAAACTAAGAATGGCTCAGGAAAAGCCAGTCTCTCTGGTGTCAGGCCACTGCCAAACCTGAGCTGAAACAAGAGCATTTATCTGCATGTCCCAATGCCTTCTTTCTGTTTCGCCTTTGTCCTTTCTGCATGATAGCCTCCTATCATCAAGGAAAAAAGCCTTATGAATTTATTGTCAGACGGAAAGGTGTATCTCTGTCAAACTATGGGAGGACTCTAAGTATGCATCTGTCAGGCATGGCTGTTGCAATTTTAAATAGAGGAGATAAAGAAATTTTGAAAATCCCATCTTGAGAATGCTTGCCCCTCAAGCTAATTTTCTTGCGGCGAAATCCTAGTTTTCTTATCAGAAGCTGATTATTGCTTTGTTCTTTCCCTTTTCATTTCTGCTGAAACACACGCTCAACTCCCTGCAGGATGATGGATAAGGTAAGAGAGAGAAAACATTAATAATGTTCAAAATATCAACACATTAAATTGCCTACTGTCTTAGTAAAATGATCATATCGTATTAAATAAAGGAATAAAGTTACAAAACAGTAAGCAAATTATAATCATGTAGAAGAAAATTGAAAACCTGAACACAAAGTTAACGTCAACTGCGCAGTGGTAGACTTGTGGAGACTTTGGATTTTTTATGTGTGTCTTTCTTTTCTATTTTTTCTTCTGTGAATATAAACTATTTTTATAATTTGATAAAATAATGACATATTATATTTAAAACATAGGACACTTAATCCACATATTTTTCCTTTTTTCCCTCCTTTTTGCTCTATGTTATCTATCCAGTTACTTGCCCGTCTCAGATTCTGACGTGCCAGATTGGTTAATCTTTTGCTCAAGTCAGTGCTGTCATGCAATTTGAAGTCACAATTCATTGTGAATTCAGAGATTTTCAACATGGTTTCATGGCCCTCTCAGAATGTCAATATTTACAACTTTTCACGTTTCTTGAAATGCATCAATAGTCTATGTTTATTTGGTGTTATATTATTTTAATATCAATTTATTATTAATATTAATTATTATATTAATATATAACATTAATTATTATATTATATAATATTATATATTATATATAATATATAATATATTATATATTATATTATATATTATATATTATATTATATATATTATATTATATTATTATTATATTATTACATTATTATAATATATTAGAAAATATATATTAATATTTTAATTAATTAATTATTATATTAATATTTTAATATAGCTAAATTCTTACAGCTCAGATATATTCTTCTTAAATATGAATCTAATTCATTGTTTCTAATATTCAAAATCGCACCAATTCTGGGTACCATCAGGAAACAGAGAACATACTAGTCATTTGAACAGAGATAATTAAATACAAAGAATTGTTAACCAGATACTGTTAAAGAAAACCAGAGCCACACAGAAGTTAAAGGGGTGAGGATGGATTTCCTCAAAAAGAAACAAAACAAAACCTATTGCAATAGGGGAAGAGAGACTCCAGAATAGAACTGGGCTCAATTCCAAATACAATCAGAACAAATGGAGATTTATAGCCATGGAGCAAGTTGGGGGTGTGTATATGGGGCATTCCCGAGTGGAAAATTACTACGAGGCGCCATCAAGTCTGCGGAATTCTGGCCCAACCATCTAACAGGATTCCTGCTGAAGGCAGGGTGATCAGATGTCATCTGGGGGATGGTGGGGATGAAGACTTTGGTATCAAACACGGAGAGCGAGGAGCTCTGCTAAACTGACTTAGCAGGATTCCAGCTAAAACTGGACTCTGCAACAGGGAAGTACCTGCACGAGTCCTGTTGTGGACAGGGTTCAGGACTAAAGTTGGCGGAAGCAAAGAATCTTTGTCGATACAGTAGCATTTAGCAGGAAACCGGAAGGATGAAAAGTCAACTTTAAAGTATCAAGGCAGTAGCAATTTCAGGAAACAATTCTCACTCCCAGGGTGGGGGAGAAAGGAAAGAAGTCAGTAATTTAGTAATTTATAAGAAAAGTCCCACAGAGGCGAAACTCAGACCTCTGAAGAGAGAGCACTGGCTGGCCTGTGCTGCTGTCTGTAAGGTCGGGGGAGTCACGAGACTGATTTTGTAAGTGATGGAGAAACTGCAAACTGAGTAGGGCTGCTGCCACCAGGGTAAAGGAGAAAGTCGTGGCTGTTGCTCCTTATAGGCGGGCGGGCAGCAGACAGAAAGGAGCAAATCTTCCCCTCGGCCCGCCCTGCAGTCTTCCTCTACTGCCCTCTGCTGGCAGAGCCTAACAGGGACAGCTGGCAAACCAAGGATGTGGTTGTAGCATTTCAGCTCCAGCATTAAAGAGCTGAGATCCAAAATACGGTGTGGAGTTGAGAGACAGTTACTTAGTAACTGGCACAAATATAAAACAGTGGAAGCATTTATGTTTAGATAAAGTAAGAGAATCATCTAAATTTCAAATAACTGCTGTAGGACAAGTGTTCATCCTCTCTTTGTTAATTTCGTAACCAGTTGCATGACTCAGGAATTTAAGTCTTGAAGAGATCAACTGCTACTTCTAATCCCCAGAGAATGTGAGATGCTACTATAAAACCTGTTACCAAGGCTGAGGCCAAAAACTAAATTATGTTTGTGGGAGGGACCTCTACAGGAGGAGGGAGATAAATTGTCTACGAAGGTGAATATAGAGGAATTTTAAAAGTTTAAGCAAAGTTATTTCCAAACTCATATTTTTTGTCATGCCATGCCATATTCAATCAAGTATTTGCTAAGATTATTTTTCAAGTGAGATTCAAATGACGCTAATTTTTTTCTTAATGCTAACTATAGACAGTAGTATCTGCTTGATTATTCTAATCAATTATATTCAAAACAATTACACAAATGTTTATTGAGAATTTTTCAAATTGCCAGGAACTATGATCAATGATACCATATTCAAGGAGCTTAGAAGTTTTAAAAGACCTTTTGACATTCTACTTTTGTAGAAGTAAAAGAGGAATTTATTTGTTTATATTAAAAATAATATTTTTTTGTATTACAAAAGAAACGCATATACACTACAGAAAATCTAGAAAGTACAGATAGACTAAAAGAAGAAATTAAAATCATCGATAATTCTACCACCCAGAAATAAACACTGTTTATATTCTGATATATAAGTTTCAGTTTTTCAGTTTGAGGCTATGTAATATATATATATATACACACACACATATACATAATTAATATGGTTTTAAGATGTATGATCATTTTTTAGCCTGTATTTTTCACTAAAAAATAAGTTATGTATATGTTCCATGGGACTAAACATTTCTATAATATAATTTTAAATGAACCTATAACATTACATTATTAGAATAATACAATTTAACTGATCTCCTATTGTTGGCTATAAAGAATTTATCTCATTCCTTCCTGTGTAAACAATGCTATCAAATACATATATTTAAAACTGAAGTTTTGCATAAACAAACTAGGATGATTTTCACTTTCATTTACTTACCGTTGAGGTTTAACCTCTTTACCTACATTTATCTTCCATCTGTATTTTTTTCTTTTAAGTGTGTTCATGAAATCGCCTTTTTCACAAATCAGTAACTGGGTGCAAGGCGAGAACTGTGGTAAGGGCCTAGCTAAAATAATACACAGGCCTAGCTAAAAATAATGACAATAGTTAGTAATCGTCCCCGTGTTTGCTTATCTATAATTGCCACTCTGGAGCTACACAACTGGTGGTCATAAAGATTCTTAACTTCTCCCCATAGCTGGTGTCCATAAAGATCTGTCAATGGAAAAGAAGCCAAACTCTGTAAAATAATTTAAAGAGATTTATTTTGAGCCAAATTTGAGGACCATGACCTGGAGCCACGCTCAAGAAGCCTTGAGCAAGTGGACTGAGTGTGGCTGGGTTACACTTCGGTTTGATACATTTCAGGGAGACAGGGGTTACAGGTAAAGTCATAAATCAATACATGGGAGCCAATACATTGGTTTGGCCCCAAAAGGTGGGCCATCTCTAAGCAGGGGCTTACAAGTTATAGGTGGGTTTAAAGATTCTTTGACTTGTAATTGGTTAAAGTTGTGAAGCTTTGTCTAAAGGCGTGAATGTTTTAAGATAAGGAGGTCTGTTACTCAGAAACAAGCCACCAGACAGGGACATAGATTTGTTGTGTAAATTGAGGACCTGCAGGTTTGTTCTGGGTACCCTTAGGCCTGTTAATGGGTTACAGAGGACATCTCCAAGAAGGGAGGGGGGCATGATGAGGCGTGTCTGACCTCCTTCCTTGTGGCGGGCAGTTTAGTTTTAGGGTATCCCCTTGGCCAAGAGGGGGTCCATTCAGTCAGCCAGTGGTGAGGAGCCTTAAGATTTTATTTTAGTTCACAGATTCTTAACTTTCTCCATAGATAACGTCACCTTTTTGAAACCTAAAGGTAGTCTTTAAGGTATCTTCTAGGCCGCACATTCCAGTGGATCGATTGGCCCACCCAGACCAGTGGCCCATACCAGGAAACTGACTCAACTGGAATTGTGACCCAAGGGACTGAAATAACACAAGAAAATGATTTCTACACCCCTATAATTTTGTTCCAGTTAACAAAGCTAATTGCCTAATCCCTTCTATGCTTAAAAATCTTGTCTCCCAAATTCTCAGAGAGGTGGATTTGAGAAATTTCTCCTGTTTCCCCACTTAACGCTATGCGGAATAAAGACTCTTTCTCTACCTTGTAAACCCTGCTGACTCAGCGTGTTGGCTTCCTCATGGGCAGTGGGCATATGAACCTGGTTAGGTGGCAACATTCACATCTTTTGCCCCTTTTTATAATGTGTTTATTTGTAAGATCTACTTATTCATATATTTCATTGACATTGATTCATGGTTTGGAAATTGCTTTTCTCTGAGAAATAGCTTCTAGGATTGTTAGGTTTACCTCTTTCTATAGGGATTTAAGTTTGGACAAGCTGAATCATGAACAAATAGACAGCCAGATATTATTTTAAACACGAGC
Organism: Varecia variegata; assembly: GCA_028533085.1. Classification (NCBI taxonomy): domain Eukaryota; kingdom Metazoa; phylum Chordata; class Mammalia; order Primates; family Lemuridae; genus Varecia; species Varecia variegata. The sequence continues at coordinate 8,898,369 of CM052446.1, read as the reverse complement.
TAATTTATTCTTCTTGAATGGATGAATGAATACGTGGATGAAAGGAAGGATGTTTGAAGGCAACTGAAGGTCTCTTTCTGGAGGTTTGCCCCATGGTTGGCCACAGGGCTTCTTTTCACAGAGTTTGTGTGAAGAGTTTGTCTTGGTAGGAGTAATGTCAGTCTGGCTTCTCACATGCTTTTATCACTTCTACAGACAGTCTTTAATTCTGGGTTGCTGTCATGGAAAAGAGGAAATACATCATGAGGAGTGTGTTAGACACATCTCTTGATGGTGTTCAGGACATGTCCCTCCAAAATATGACTGCAAGAGAACAGAATATGCCACCTCAAAATATGCCTCTTTGGCCTAAGGATTATTTTAGGAAACTGCAGTCACAGGAGATCTGAGAAGTTACCCTTTGTAAGAGAAATTTACATCTATAAGGGAAAGCTCCATTTGTAAGAGTGTATCCTTCTCTGCCTAGGAAGAGAAGGCTGACTAAATCATTAGAGACTCTTGGTCAATGGAGAAGGTGTCAGCCTTCAATCTGCATGACAAATTTTACTCTTATTTTACAGTTAATGGGCCTCTTCTCATGCCCTTCTTTCTCTGTTTCAGAGAACCATGGGCATTTAAGTCTAAAGTCTTAAACAACTCTGAGATCTACTGTAGAAATTTACTCATTTTTCTGGGTTATCCCCCATGTATGCAGGAAGTATACATGTTATTAAACTTCTGTTTGTTTTTCTCTTGTTAATCTGTCTTTTGTTTCCGGGAGTCCCAGTTAAAAACTTGTGAAGAGTAGAGAGGAAAATTATTTTTCTTCCCCTCTAGTTCCTTTCTCAAAGAACCATAGGAAGATAGCTTGGGTCCTGTGCTAAAGTATTTAAGACAGATTTTGTTACTAAATAGGAATAAATGAATGAATGAGAAAAATGAAAAAATAATGTTTATTTTAGAATAAACAAAGATTTATTATTGACCCACATGTCTTATTTTGCACTGTGACCTCGGGCTACTTGCTATGTTAAAAATGAATTCTGTGGCAGTGGAGAAAGTACAAAATAATTGGTTTATTGAAAACTAAAATCCAAACTTCCTTTATAAAGCTAAATCAGCTTTTTACTTATTTCCAGAAAATACATCCAAAGCCTTAAGACAAACCGATAAAGGACTTCCTTTGGCATTTAGCCATTAAAAGATAAGGTTTTATTTCCTTCATGATTTTTAAGCGTATAAAATCAAGTAAGAAGGTAAAGCACATTAACTATCACATAGAAATTTTTAACATGATGAAAATCCTTGCTAGAATTTGGTGTTATTTCTTTCTTTTGTCTGTACAATTTAAGTTGCCTAAGAAACCCTTTACTTTGTAGGAAGAAATATGGGCATATTCTGAAATTCATGCTAGATTTTAAGAGTTTTAACTTGTAAATGAAAGACAAAAAGCAAACATAAAGAACTCCTACCCCACACCAAACCAAACAACTCTTGAAAGTCAACACAAACAGGCATATGGAGCACAGCTAAACTTTTTGCCTTTACTCCTAAATCAATGATAATGAAACCTTTTCTTGTTAAGGCATAAAGATCAAAGTGTAGAAATCTCTCAGTGAAATAATTCTTTTCTCAAAGTGAACAGAGAAGATTGATACATAACAATACGAATGAAAGCATAGGGCATTACTTAATTCAGCATGTTTATGCTGTGTAAATTGCTTATATAAATTTTAAACACAGGAGTGAGGATTTAGAGTCCCAACTGAGAAATGACAAGGTTTATAAGTTTGGAAAGGAGAGTTTTATTTCTCATAAGGGGTTACAGCCTGCAGGGTGGCCATTCTGACAGGCTGGGAAGCATAGGCTCAGGCAGAAGCTGAGTACAAGCACTTCCAGGGAAGGCTGAAGCGAACAGGAATTTAATGCTAAGCAGGGTGGCCAAATGTACATACTTAATTGATAAGGAAGACCCCCCCATTTATTGTCTGGCCTGTCAGTCACCTGAGACCTCACCCCTCGGAAGACCCTTATCAATATAATATTTACCTATTACCTGACATAATACTAACATAATACTAACCTATTACCTGACATAGCAACTAACCTATTACCTGGCACATTAACTAACTTATTATCTGACACATTAACATAACATTAACCTATTGCCCGGCACATTAGTCACCTGAGACCCCATCCCTCGGACCACCCCAACCTAACAAAAGCGGGAAAAATCTGGTAGACGGTGCTCAAAATTTAGTGGCGAGACCCCTCTGAGCCCGCCGGCAAATAAACCTTCATTCTCCAACTCTCTGTGTGCCACTAGGTTAGTCCTCGGAACCATTGCTGTAACACTTGCTATAACAAATAAACTATAGAAGGAATCATGAATATTTATGAAAGGAGAACCATGTGCATGCACAATCGAGTTTCATGCCTCTTCATAGGTTGCATGTATAAACATGGCAGTGTTAGCATGATCTGAGGTTGGCATTTTTGATCCTCTGACATCAAAAGGTGAAGCAGAGGACACAAAAACCCTCACTGCTCATCCTCTGTAGACGGGTCAGAAAGACTTGATGGTCAGTAGTCTCTTATCAGGAAGGAATGCTGGTTAGCTTTTGTACCAAAATCATAAAAAGGGAGGAGCAACATTAGGTGGTTTGTTGAAATCAGTGGTGGAGCAAGTCTTTCTAAAAGGTCTGGTTCTGTTTAGCCGTAGGGAAGGAAGCCTGAGGTTGTTAATGAGGGAGGGGATATAACGAGGTGTTTCTGACCTCCCATCCTATCACGGCTGAGATTTCAGTTTTTAAGATTTTATGGAGTTTCCTTGGCCAAGAGGGGTCCGTTCAGTTGGTTGTGGGGCTTAGGATTTCCTTTATATTTCTCGTTAATACTTATATATGAAGCAAGTCATTTTTTAAAGAAGGAAATACTATTATTTTTATAATCATATAATCAGTCCAGAAACAGTTGTGTTACCATAATTTCAGGTCTTCATACCTTCATGAAGGTTTTCATCCTTCGACACTAATTTCTGTTTCCTAACAAAAATGATAACAATGAGTAGCATCCATTGAGGGTCTTAGTAAGAATGAGGTCCTGTTCTAATTCTTCTGCATCTATTATCTCATTTGATTTTCACATCAATCCTCATTAATTTATTTAATAAATATTTGTAGAATGTCTACAATATGGATTATATGTTGCCAGGTCATGGTGAACCACTGTTGAGGAAAAAAAGAAAGGGAAAGAAAAAAATAAAAACTCCTTTCTAACCTTCATAGAACTTACAGCGTGGAATCTGCCTTGCAGGGCAGGCACTATCATGATCCCACCTTTACAGAAGAAAAAGCAAAGGTCCAGAAAGACAATGTGCCTTGTTCAAGGTAACCCCATGAAGGTGTTGGAGCTAAGGTTCAACTCAGGGCTTTCCATGAGGCCTCCTTGTCGCTGGGCTGCCTTAAGCTATCCCATTCTACTTCTGAGCTCCACCTAAGACCTGCCCTCCTTCCCCCTACACCTGCACTTGTTAGTTGTTCATGTGATGCAGCCTTGAACCAGTGCTGTGCCTTGGTCTGTACTGAGTGCACTTCTGTCTCCCCACTGGATTCTGACTTCCCAAAGGCAGGTGTTATTTTAATATGTAATCTTCACCTCTCCCTTCAACTTACCAATTTGATGCTTATTAACACTGCCCACTGAAGAGAGTAGGTTTTAATCAGTGTGGAATGTTGGAAAGAACTCCAGATTTGAAAGAGGAGTAAGACCATAGGCTGTGATGTCAGACAGGCTGGTGCTGAAGTCATGTTTTGCCCCTTCCCACGTGTAAGACCTTAGGAGGCCACATAGACTTAATTTATTAATCTTTAAGCTGATGATTGTAATGTGTTAGTATGAAATAAAACTATTAATAGTGTACTTGTTAAAATTGTTTTTTCAATTATGACTCATGAAGTACACAGCTTAGGCCAACAGGTGCGGACATCAATCCACTCCACAGGGTTATGGACTAGGATAATGGAGTGGAGTGTACCCTGGACCAGCAGTATTGGCATCATCTGAGAACTTGTTAGAAATGCAAAAATCTCTGGATCTGACTTACACCTACTGAATCATAAACTCTGGGGGGTTCAGCCTAGCAACTAGTGGTCAAAAAAACCCTACAGGTCATTCTAATACACTCCAAAGTTTAAAACTCACTGCTATACTGAAAATCTACCTCTGACTTTGGGCCAATTGCCTCCTACTCTCTGGTAATCAGTTTGCAAACCAATAAAATGCAGGGGTAGATAAGTCCCCTCCTACCTTTGACAGTTTATGATTCTACTCTTAAGAATTGCTGGTATATTTATTAATAACTTTTATGTGCCAGGCACTTTGTCAGCTGTATGATGTATAGTATTTAAAATAATAATAGGAAATTTATAAGATATAAAACTGAGGTTTAGGCAACTTATGTAACTTGTTCAGGGCCACTAAAATAGCTTACTATGGAGATAGAACCAGAATCCATGATGTCAGTATCAAAAACTGTTTGCTAAATCACTTTGCTGCACAAACTCACAGAAATGCACAGCAGCATTTCTGGCGCGTTTTTTTTTTATTCAGAGTTCACAATCAGGAACAAGGTATTCTGGTTTTTTTGCTTGGTGATGTACCAGATTTCCTACAGATTGAACTAAGACTGCTAGTAGAAGTTTCTAGCGGAGAACAGATACAAATCAAAACCCAAATATCCCTGTGTCACAGTGATAAAATGTTCCTTTACATACAGAATTTCTGCCCCCCATCCCCCCCCAAAATAACATCCTCTCACCTGATTTTGTCCTAGATGGAATAATGCAAAAATTCAGATATGTCTATTTAAACTGTTATTTTGACTTACTATCACTTAAAAACTAAGAAGTCAATTCTAATCCTAACTTTTACTACAATAAAGCAAATTCAATGGATATATTATATCGAATGTCTTCAGGGCAAACATCTAGAAGTGTAATTTGGAAAATTCAGTTATAGTTAAGACTCATAGGTTCTTCCTTAAAAAGAAACAAGAAGGGTTTTTCTCTCTTCATCATATTCTAGGTAGGTTTGGCTGGAATTAGCCAGCCCTTTGCCAGTCTATTTTATACGTTTCATAATATAGATAACTTTGAATGAAAATCAAGGAAACCTGCATTTGAGTTTCTTTTCCTCTGAGTCTTCATTTTTTATTTGTAAAATAATGATATTTTTAAAATCTGCATGTGTTTCCCAAGGGTTTAGTGAAAAATAAGTATGATAATATTGGAGATAGTGTTATTTATAAAGTACTTGATCTTTTTCAATCTTTAGTACTTTAGGTGTAAAGAACCCACAAAGTTGTTATAAAGAAACACATTTTTATAGGAATATACAGAACAGTCTCAAGCACCAAAAAGGAGCTAAATGCATATGCTGTTTAAAAGGTAAGATATAAGAAATCGACTCCCTTTATGTTCATATCTATTTCCAGCTTTTGAGAATATTTTACCTTTTAGTAGAACTTTATCTTCTATGCTTTTTTATTTATGTTCAAGTTTTCTCATTTGAAAGTTTCAGCGATTTAAAAATGTTTATGCAATGTTTACCATACTGCAGACTCTGGGCTAGATTCTGGGAACGAATAGTAAGCAATACAACTGTGAAGAGCTTATTGTTCCCTGGTTCGAGCAAATTCCTAATAAAAATTCAGTTATAACGAAATATGGTAAGTCTCCTAAGGAGTGATAAGGGATGCTGAGAAATGGGTGGATTTAACTGATACATAGATGACATAATAGATAGGATTTGATGAGAGTTTGTGGGAAGTGAAGGAGGGGGAGAAACCAAGAATGACTTGGCTTGGGAGGCAAGGTAGATAGTGGTGTCATTCAGTGGGATAGAGATTTTGAAAAGTAGCATGTTTGTGCCGGAAGGTGATATGTTCAGTATAGAATGCAATGATTTTCAAGTGTTTTTAAGACACCTGGATAGAAATGGCCAATTGGTAATTGATTTATATGAGTTGAGTTCGAGAGATGGAGGTTTTCATTTGGTATTAGTATTTAGGAATCATCAGGGTATAGATAATAACTTTTTCATCTTCATAGTATGACAGTCATAAAAATCTCTTTAAGGAAGATATATGGTTGGAATACATGAATAAATGGACATTTGTAGTTGATATCCAGGGGTTTTTGTTTAAACAGGTAAGCATGCTATTTTAATAATGGAACCTGAACACTTACTACATTATATTCCATCATTTAGATATGGATTTATATAAGGGTAGGGATATATTCTCCCATAAGCTGAGAATTCACTCAAAAGAGATGGATTGGAGTCACATATGCTAAAAGAGAAATCTTCACCTCCTTCAGTAAAATGCTTCCCTTTTATTACAACTCAACGATATGAGAGAAAATAGGGCTTAACAAGCAATTTGTTTAGATGCTGAGGGAGCAAAGTTGGGTCGATATTTTAATTTGAGTCCTACAATTATGGATGCAGATAGCATTTCTTGACACTGTGCTGATTCGTAATAGAATGCTCAGCACACATTTCATTTTAGATCAGTTGCTCTGGAAGACTTATTTAATATATAAACCCAAAATTGCTCTCCTGAAAATCTGAATGTTCATGTGTTAGAGGCTCTGATCTTTCCCACTTTCTCTGATCCTTCACCTCCACACTTTGTTCAAGCATATTCTATTTATCCCTTAAGACTTATTTAATAGCAATAAAACAATTTTTAATTTATTATGTCTTAAGAGGTAAACATTATGTTTTTTCACTGATTATCTTTTTTCAAACTTTATTTACCACTAAAATAACAAAAATAGTAAAATAACATTTAAAATGAAAATAAAATTAAGGATTCCATGCTTAGGCTTTACCTGGATTTATGTAATTTTAACTATTATCAAATTAACTTTCTCCTTTCTTAATGTAACTTTCTTCTCCCCAAATAGACATGACTGCAGTGAACACCTTCAAGTACAGCATAGTTTTCTTCTTTGGAATTGTTTTGAGTAGCAAATTAGGAGTTTAAATGCTGTATCAAAGAAACCTGAATTTTCATGCTGTTTTCCAAATGTTTGAACCATTTTGCAATGTCACTTATTGATTTCAGGAGCAATTATTTTGTAGCTTTCAAATCAATTTCCTCACAAATTCCATTTCTCTGTCATACCGATTATCAAGTTTCTAGGTGTAGTTGCAAATATTTGTCTTCAGGTAATTTTATTATGTTACTATTAAAATGTTTTTATAGGTGATAGAAGGCATGATAAGATTTTTGTTTAATTTTAGATGTTAGAAAAAGGAATAATATTAAAAATAATCAATAGCTTGTTTGGCATAGACTTTGCCCAATCAGAAGTAATATCTGATTAATCAGAATGAACAGCAGGGTGAAAAACCCGTACAGTTGGAATAGTGCATCTGGCTGAATGTCAGACCTAGCGAAGAAGATAGATAGATAATGAATTGCTAATATAAATATTGTTAAGAAACCATAACTTGGGTTCAGAAGCTTACCCTGAGATAAGGTTTTACAAATTATTCACCTTGAGTCACTAGGTCTTTTCACCATCAACTGCCAACTGTTATAAACTATCAGACTTTGAAAAGAAAAGCAACTTGAACAACAAACAAAAACTGTGAAGAGATGCTCAATCTTATAATCGCAGAAATGCAATCCAAAAGAAATAGATTTAATTTTATATACAATATTGGCAAAGATTGTAATGTTGAATAATTCCCAGGGTTGGCCATGATATAGAGGGAAAAAAATGTTATAGCTATTGAAAGTGTAAAATGATGCCTTCTTTCTAGACAGAAATCTGGCATCACTTAGAGAAATGAAGAGTAAGTATTTCATATGAGCCAGGATCCCACTCACTCAGGTCACAGGCAGACAAGGGTGAGTACGTCTATTGTGACATAGTTGAGGTAAACAACAAAGGTGCCCATGTCCATGTTAATGAATAGTTAAAATGTGAGGCATGGACATAAATCCATATGGATAGATTGTAAAACACAATGTTATATGAAACTATCAATAAACAGCACAATGTTATTTATGTAAATTAAAATATTTTATTTAAAATAACAAAATACATGATATTTATATGAATGTATATGTAGAGAGATTACAATTGGATTGATAGATACATAAATAGAAATGGTCAAATTTCCCTCCAAATGAGGCTTTACCAGTATGGGGGAGGGAAAGTAGTGGGGCCTGGGATGAGAGGGATACATTAGAATTCAGCAATTGAGGGCCTAACATGACAACACGATAATAGTTTGACTTCATCTGAGGAGTGTCTGTACTGAGGCCAAAATAGAAAGAAAAAAACAAAGAAAGGAAGAAGGCAAGGGGAAGGGCAGAGAAAGAAACACAAAGAGAGATGCATATAAAGTTTGGTAGACATAAAAACAGACATAAAGAAAGGAGGAAAAACAAAATGATGTGAGTTTTTTGTAGCCTGTGAAGTGTACATAAAAATTAATTTTGTACCTCAAAAATGCAGCTATTAACAATTTTTGTAAACAAAATTAAAAAGCAAAGCTGGGAAAACATATTTGCAGAATATATGAAGGGTTATTTTCTTTGGTGTTTTAGGAAATCTTACAAGTTCAAGGCCCAATAGCAAGAAACATTTATAGTACAGGCAGTTCATAGGAAAAAAAATTGCAAATAGATAACAATTATATGAAAAGTTGCCAGAACTTATCCATGATTAAAGTAATATAAATAAAACAGCAATTTGATTTGTCCACCTGTTAAACTCTCATGAGCTACAAAGTTTCACAATGCCCAACGCTAATGAGTGGAGGGGTTCTAGAAATTTCATATACTGTTGAAGGGAGTATATAATTGACACAGCCTCATTTAAAGGAAAATTTGGCCATTTTACTCAAAATTTAAAGTGTGCATTCTCTTTGACTAAGATGTCTCAGAAATTATCCTATATATTTATTAACATGTGGATGTGTATATGTACTTACTATCTGTGTAATTTGTGTAATTTACATAACTTCCATATGCCTCATTTTCCTCATTTTTAAAAGTGAAATAATTAATAGTGACTACTTCATAAAGTTGACATGAGGATTAAATGATTTATATGTAAATCACTTAGAATAGTGCCTGGGACATAGTAATAATACCAAGGATAGCATCAACAACAATATTATGATGATTACTACTGCTACTAGTAGTTGTATTTATTGTAAGAATATTTATAATAACAAAAACAATCACGGAGAAGTTAATTTTTGTCAGTAGTATGACAGCTAAAGTAATTATGATATATTCATCCACTGGTATAATCTATGTGTGTAGTGAGATGAAAGGTGTCAGCAATACATTAAGTGAACCGGCTGGAAAAGGCAAGGGGCTGGTTTGGGAGAGGGATGTTCGGAAAGCGGCTTCTCTGGTTACTCCCCTCCTCCAAGGGTGGGGTCTGCTCTGCCCGGCAGTGGCCATGGTGCCCCCTGAATCTGTTGCCTGGGCTTGCCCTGCTGGGCTGGAGAAGGGGTGGTGCCCAGATCGGCAATGCACCACGGAGTTTTTAGGCTATGGGCCCCCCAAATGGCGGCTGCCCACCCACAGAGTCAGGACTGGAGATGACTGCTTAGGGGGCAGCGGGTGCGGGGTTTGGCAGGCTGTCTCAACGAGCCCCCGGCTGTCTCCACTGTTTCCCTGATGCATGGAGTGATGTCTGTTCAGTAGAAGGGATCTGTACTGTCTGTCCCACCCTGCACCAGCCAAATCTTTGGCGGTTTCCAAGGGCAGAGCCTCCCTCTCAGTGTTCACCTCCCTTGTTTTGATCCCGGCGACTGCCAGAGGTGACATGCCTGTTTCCAAACTTCCTCCTGCAGAACCTGGAAGTGTCCACTTGGACCAGTCCCTCCCCCGCCCAGTGCGGACCTAGCACAGAGCACTGGAGAGTTCAAATTGTTTCCCTCTTTTGACTCTTCTGCACACAGCCTATCATCCCGTGCCACAACTTCACACCGACTTCAGGCACTTCCCTGCCTGCGTGGATGTGGGAGTCGGTGGAGGTAGATTCATCTTCCTATGGGTCAGATCACACTGCCTCAGCCGGCGGGAGGGCGCAGCCATCCCACGCTCTATTCCCTATTATATATCTCGCACTCTCCAGACTTTCCGGTCGATTCTCCAAGTCACCTTTTTTTCCCCCAGCGCTGCTTGTCGCGCGCTGCTTCTCTGCAGATTCACGATGCTGTTCCTGTGGGAGAGCGATCCGCTCGTGTGCAGCTGTCCCCGTTCTTCACCTCCTACTCTGGGAGCAGGGAACCAGGAAGTCACCCCTAATCCGCCATTTTTTCCATCCCCCCATTTAAATTATTCTATTTAAATGTTTTTTTTTTTTCCTGAGACTTTGCTTATTTGCAAAACCCAAGGAACAAATTAAAAACAAATATGCAAACCCTTTGGCAGTTTTATGGACTCTTTACAAATGTTATAAAGTTGTGGGAGAGCGTCATGTTTAATGATGGTTAGAAATATTTCATAAAATTGGAAAGTAATACAAAGATCCTACTGCAATTAATGATTCATCACACAGCTAGTCACATTCAGAAGACATGTCTGCTGCACTGATTCCCTCCGTCAGCCTCCCAGCAACACTTAAATGGCTCTAAGTGCCTCATGGAAAGGTGGTTTCACTTCAGTTTTCAGACTCAGCAGTGCTTGAAACTGTTTGTTTAACATAACAGAAGATCAATTAATTTTGTCTGAATTAAGTGGCATAAGCTTTATTAATCATTGTTTTCATCTAAACTAAATATTTTCAAGGCTATCGTAATTTTTCCTTGTCTTTGTGAAATGAAACGTGTAATTTGGTTCTCTGTGATAGGGAAATGTAAAGACGATTAAAACAGCACTAGAATGAGCTCCTTAAAAAACTCACCAAACATGTTTGGTTTGCTCTCTGTTCCTCCTTCCTTTTATTTCCCTTTTAATAATGCTTCTGTGAAACTGAACTCTCTTTTATCTAGGAACAGTTTAGTGGATGCTTTTATGATTTGGGTATAGTTAGACAATCAGAGCTGGAATTTTAGAATTCATGTCTTCTTGGCGTTTGCCTTCAGAGGACACTTAAGGTTCTAAAAACTATCCCTGGGTTTAAGAAGCCCTGAGTGCCTTGATAGAGACGGTGACTTTCAAGTGCTAATTGGTACACTTCATATATCACAGGATGCCAAGATCACCAGGTGAGACACACAACGAGAAATATCAAAAGCTCTCTCCTTCAAAGGAGCTCCCATAAGCTATTTGTTGGGAGTGCACATTGGTGCAACCTTTCTGGAAAACAATCTGCCAGTTATTTATCAAATTTTTTTTTTTTGAGACAGAGTCTCGCTTTGTTGCCTGGGCTAGAGTGAGTGCCATGGCATCAGCCTAGCTCACAGCAACCTCTAACGCCTGGGCTTAAGCGATCCTACTGCCTCAGCCTCCCGGGTAGCTGGGATTACAGGCATGCGCCACCATGCCCGGCTAATTTTTTTTTCTATATTTATCAAAATTTTAACTGCACCTACACTCTGACCCAGCAACCCCAGTACTTAAAATATATGTTGTAAATATACAGGCATAAGTTAGCCAAAATATAAGTACATGGATATTTAAAGCATTTTTTGTATGACCATAACACTGACAAAACTGTCCAATATATTATGATAATGAGGAGAATATCTTTATTCTTAAGAGATGCATGCTGAAGAATTTAGGGAGAACAGAAATATGACAAAATGCTAACATTGTTAAATCTAGATGGTGAATAGATGAACGTTTATTGTACTGTTTCTATTTTTCTCCATATTGAAAACTTTAACAAGGTTTAAAAAAGGAGTCCACTGATAAAGTACTGAGCAAAAAATTTTATGGTCTATTAATATAATGGTTGATACGTAGGTGTCAAATATGTAAAAAAAAAGTAATAGGTATATTTTCAGTGAAAATGGTAAATGGCAGAAAAGTGTTCATTCCATGTAGAGTATTTGAATGATTACTTTAAAACAAGACTCTGGAGCTATGATGGAATTGCTTGCAGAAGACAGATTATCCTACTGAGAACAATTAAAAAGCTGGATAGAACACAAAAAACGCGCTTGATGGTATCAGAAAGCTACTAAAGTAACTAGGATTTAAGGGTCCAAGAGCTCAAAGAGAAGAAAAAGCTTGGAGAAGAGGACATCTGTAACTGCTTTGTTCCTCGGGGCATTTGACTATTCTTGGTACTGAGCAAGTAGTTGAATGTCCCAGAATAGAGCCAGGAAGAAGTTTGCAGCTAAGAGGGAGAGAAGCTGGCAGAGTCCTTGGCAATCTCCCAGAACAAGAGGGACAAAAATTAAAGCTTGGGGATGCCAATACACCAGGACATGGGGTGAAGGCAAGAGCCTGGTGAAAGGGAGACATTGAAAAATAAGACTAACATGTGACCAGTTTTGTCCTTGAGGCACTTGCCAAATTTTTAAACACAAGGTAAGTTAGGCAAAATGCCCATGAATGGCAGAGTGGAGTTTTCTGCCATTTCATGGTGCCAAAAGATAAAAAATTTACTAAAAAGAGAGCCTTTATATTAATAAAACCACTCAGAGAGCCACAGTCTAGGGTAGAGATGAACCAGAGAAAATAAAACAATAAAAACTATACCTCCAATTAAATCAGCTCAGTCACTGACTAGATGAAAGTGACCTGCTCACACTTTATCTACCTGAGGCAGAGTGAAGATCATCTAGGAAAAGATAATGGTTCTGGAGACTACAGATTATCATATAAAATGTCCAACAATCCATCAAAAATTATCAGGCATTCCAATAACTAGTACTGAGAGGGGGAAAGTACATAGTAGAAGAAAAGAATATAGATAATAATGTGAAGAATTTCATTAAAGAAGTGAAAATTTAGTTATTGAAAAATGAAATAATATTAAAAACTTAATAGATGACTTTAATATCAGATTGCACATAGCACGAAAGGGGATCAATATATGGTCAGTGGAAATGTTCTGGCTGAAGCAGAGAGAGGATGTGAGACGTATGGGATATGATGGGAAAATCTAACGTGTGTGTAATTGAAGTTTCAAAGGTGAAAGAAAGACAGACCAGGGTAAAGGCAATATTTAGGAAATAATGGCTGTGTATTTTCTAAAAATGTAAATAAAGTACCTCTTGCTACAGATTCAAGAATCCAAGCATGCAAAGTATCAAGAAAAAAATACATAGTCACATTATAATAAAATTTGTAAAAACCACAGACAAATTCTAAAAAGCTTTTAGAGAAAAAGAACATCTTACCTGAAGGAGAACAGTCATAAGACTGAGAGCTGTCTCCTCAAAAGAAATTAATGAAAACAGAATTCAATGGAAATAAATCAAACAAACAAAATCACTAACCTAGATTCTGAATACACCAAGAATATTCTTTAAAAATTAAGGAAAATTAAAAACATTTCCATACAAACAAAATTGACTAAATTAATTGCCAACATTGACCCATTAAAAGAAATACTAATTTGATGGAAAATAATCTCAGAAATAAACTTGAAAATGAAGGCAGACCAATGGAAAAAGTCAATCTCTGAATACATATAAATGAACATTGATGATTTAAAAATAATAA
>CM052446.1:8867826-8884230 GCA_028533085.1 Varecia variegata | reverse complement strand
TTTTGGTTATGATTGAGTGAATGTTTGCTGCATGCACTTTGAATACTTTGAGTGGTAATTTGGGAGTACAATTTGTTTTCTCATATTTGACTAATTTGTCTCTCACAGTGTCCTTGTCCATGCCTGTTGCCATATTTACATTTTAAAGACAAAAATGCTGAGTGCCCATATTAGGGAGTAAATGCTCGCAAAGAGAATTGTTCCTTACAGAAAATATTTTGTGTGTATGTTGTGGTTCCTGATTATTTACTGAAGTTTTATAGTTGTGTACATTCTATTACTCTCAATAGATTACAGAATCTTTCAATTGGAAAAAAATGCCCAGTATTCTCTACAGCATGTATCTAACAGTGTTCTGTACACAGTGGGCTGTTTTTCTCTAGACTCATGCTCGGCACTCTGCGACCAGATGTGTGGGGTATTTCCCCCATTGACTGGACCAATTCTCCAATGCCAGCAGGGTGTCTTGCAATTCAGTTCAATTCTGACACTAACTGGACTTGGTGTAGACCCCACAGATGAAGGCTCAGTCCCACAAGACTGCTCTCAACTTCTGACACCAGTTGTTAAGTAATAGATTCCCAAGTTACCCACAACTTCTGTCCAACTTGGCTACACTTTGGTGGTTCCCACAACCTCCTCCTGAGGTTTAGTCATTTGCTAGAATGGCTCACAGATCTCAGAGAAACATTTACTTATGTTTATTAGCTTATTATAAAGGATATTGCAAAGGATATAGAGGAACAGCCAAATGAAGAGGTACACAGGTGGAGGTCTGGAAGGGTCCCAAGTGCAGGAGCTTCTGTCCCTGTGGAGTTGAGATGTGCCACCCTCCTGGCATGTAGATGTGTTCACTAACCCAGAAGCTCTCTGAACTACATCTTTTAGGGATGCTTACAGAGGCGTCATCATGTAGGCATGTTTGATTATTGACCCAATCTCCAGCTCTTTTCCCCTCCCCAGAGGATGGGGGTTTGGGTTCGAAGCTTCTAATCCTGGCTTTCTGGTGACCAGCACATATCCAGGGGCCCACCAAGGGTCATCTCCTTAGAATGAAAGATGTGCCTGTTACCCAGAAAATCCCAAGGGATTTAGGAGCTCTGTGTCAGGAATGAGGAATGAAGACCAACTATATATTTCTTGTTATATCACAGTATCACATCAGTAAATGTGTTTGAAATTTATGTACTTTTCAATATTCATTTTAATTATGAAAATATTGTTTTAGTGTCTGTCACAACAATAATTCTCTCACTGAGTACTAAATCTTTGAATTCCAATATTAGCTCCAGAGATTATAAAGGATTTCTTATAAAGTACATTTATAGACTGACATTATTATTTCACCATGTTAATTTGGAGTTTTTCCATATAGATTAGTTGATTTTGAATAAGAGATGGCAACAAAATATCATAAATAGTAAATCTTTTCACTAATATTTTCTCATAGATTTTCATGACTGATGCTTAATGTAGTGAAACAAAGCTTCCTTGAATGTCTTAGAATTTAAATAGCTGTGCTGTGAGGATTTTAACAACACCCAAGATTGTTTTTTTAAACAGATATATAGACTCTAAGCTTAGAAATGTGTTTTTGAGTCTTAATAAATGCCATCCTGTTTCTGCATATATTTAGAAGTCATCTTTAGAGTTGCCTAGCACTTAGTAGTAGCTCAGTAAAAGGTAGTTGAATGAATCTGCAAGTATCTTCTTCAATTAATCTTGTAAGTTGGATCAAGTGCTGTAGTCTCTCCCTTGCACATGAAAAGTTAAAACATGAAATAAATGCCCAGGCAAGGAATTAAGTGCTAGGATCCTATAACTAGTCCTTGCTCTTAAAGTGATCTCAATATAATATGCAAATAAGACAAGAAAATCAAGAATTAGAAAGACAGTATGATGTAGACCATGATAGAGTAATTGCATTGATGGTCCAAATTAATGTTGTGTCTGTGTGAACACTTTTTGTCTCTTCTAATCTTGTCCCATTCTGACTCTGGGTTGGCCTTGTAAGTTTCTTTAGCTCACAGACTATGATAGAAGTGACAGGGTGCTGGTTCTAAGTCGAGTTGCCCTATGTGTGCCACTCACGACAGAAGCCCTTTTTTGACTGGTTTAAGTCCATGTCTCAAGAATCTTGCATCCTTCTGCTTGGATTCTCCTTCTCTTGCTCATTCCAGTACTCTAGGATGTCTTGTGAACTTGCCTGGACACCTGGAGGATGAGACACATGGAGAGAATCCCAGGTGGCTCAACTAACAGCCAGTCAACTCCCAGAAGCAGATGCAGCTCTGCCCAGACAAGCTGCAGTTTACCACAGTTTACCACAAATTACTTGGGGTTAAGAGCAGTGAAGCCTGGATGTGTTTGCAAATCTTTCTAAAACTTATTTCCTTATGTAGAAACATACTACCTTTATCAAATTGTTGTGAGGCTTAAATGTATACAAGACACATTGCCTTAGATGTACTTAATAAGTAGCAATACCTACTACTATTGCTAATTCTACCATATTATAATAAACCAAGAGTTATAATAGTGATATTTTAATATGCTATGGAAACATGGAGGAGGTGGCAACTTAGCTGTCCCTTTAAGTGACAGGGAAGGCTAAAGAGAGGTGGCCATATATGAGCTGAATCTTGAAAGTTCTTTCAGGTGTGAGGAGGTGTTGAAAAATCCTAGCAAGAGGATGGCCTATATTGATATTGGAGACAAAAATAATTGGATTTGTATAACACTTCACTGGAGAAAGCATTTTCAGAAATGTAGTGTATTTGAAATTCACAGCATCCTTTCACAGCAGAAAAATTTACCTTTATTTTATTATTTAGTGATGGAAATTCTGGGAAGTTTCCATGAGTTATTTCAGGTCATTCAGTTTGAAAATCATGCAGCTGCCCTTGAACCCAGGCATTCTGACTCCAACAAAAGGTGATTTTTACATACATCATAATGATTCTTTTTATATCATATTGTTTCTCTAAATCAATTAAAAATATTGAAAGTATATAAAGAAAGGATTTATATAAGCCCATCATGATGCTTAATTAGGTTTACATTGAGAATTTATGTGTCCCACATTCATTTTGTCTAGTGTCTGTGTGTATAGCGTTTATGTGTTCGGGGTGGGGGGGAGAGGAGTGGGAGAGAGAAACAAAGAGAAAGAGAGAGAGAAAGAGAGAGAGAGAATACATCCCTGATAACAGCAGTCTTTTCTTCCATCGCATTTAAAATTCCCCAGCTCTAAGAAACAAATTGCTGAAAGTAATGAGAGTTTAGAATGATTGAATTTTATTTTCTTTAATTGGAAATATGGAGGAATTTGAATTATTGTTAACACTCAGGAAAAGACTTGACTTTATTTTTTGACATCTAGAAAAACCTTTCTGATATGTGCTATAAAACCTATCTGTTAATGAGTTTGGATGTATCCTGTGACCAAAAACAAAACAAACGGGTATATTTGCAGCCCATTAGCCTCTCTTTAAAGGTTTAAGCCACATAGTAGCAAAGCACAAAGTCTAGTCTCTGATGTCAGTAATTTCATTGTAAATCACATTTAATGTGGCTTTCTAGTTTAAAAATGCCATTTTACAAGTCATTACTTGGTTGTCCGCCTTCAGGCCAGGGGTGGCCCTGATGGAGTAATAAATTTTGATGGAACATTGGCTTATTAACAGTCTCCAAATTATGCTGATAATTGTCCCAGGTTTATAGAGATTACTATGTCATTATGTTTAAATGAGTCTCCAGCATAACCCACTGTGAGCCTGGGCCACAGAGCTGCTGCTAACATTGCCACATGATGTGTAGCTGGATTAAGGGAGGCACCATGTTCTCCTGGGTTTCTAATAAACTACCAATCATTGGAGACTAAATTCCAGATGCCTGTTACCACAGCAGCCCAGATCTTGTTCCTGAGTTCTAGCTCCATGTATCCGATGGTCTACCACTCAAAAGGCCCATATTCAACCCCAGTTCCGCATGAACTAACTGATCCCCCTCTTTTTGATAACAGGAAGATCACTCAGAAAAATGAGCAAAGGATATAATTAGCCATTTCATAAAACAGTGCAATCTGGGAGCCATTAACCACGTGAAAAAGGTAGTCATTCTTTTTCATGGAAATAGAAATTAAAATCTTAATGAGACACTATCATGTACCTACCAACCTCGTTAAAACTAAAAAGGATGGCATCCCAAGTGTTGTAAAGACATGGAGCTGTGGGAGCTCTTGTACACTTCTAGTAGGAGTAAAAATTTTGCAACTAAAACACTTTGGAAAAATGTTCATTATTTACTGCTTTAGTCTAAGATATACATACCTTATAGTACAATTCCATTTCTAATAGAAATGCATATTTATGTGCAAAAAGATATATACACAAAAATGTTCATAGAAGCATTATTCTAATACAGTTGACTCTTGAACATTATGGGGGTTTGGGGCACTGATCTTCCCACACAGTCAAAAATCCCCATATAAATTTTGACTCTCCCAAAACTTAACTACTAATAGCCTACTGTTGACTGGAAGCCTTACCAATAAGATAAACAGTCAGCTAACACATATTTTTATGCTATATGTTTTATGCAGTTCTAAACCAGAAATTACTCAAATATCCATCAACAGTAATACTGTGTTGTATTCATACAATGGAATCGCATGCAGTGATACAAATGCACAACCTTGCTATACACAACTGTGTGTCTGAATCTCACATCCATAATGCTCTGTGAAAGAAGCCAGGTGTAACATAATTTACTAAACTTTTCCATTAATATTGGCTCCAAAATGGGGAAAAAATTAACTATCGGGATAGAAATAAAGACACTGGTGACATTTAGGAAGGAGAGAAGGGCAGTGCGTGTGAGGAGAGCCCTGGAAGACACCTGAGAAACTAGTAATATTCTATTTCTTGAAATTTGGTGGTGGTTACACAAGTGTTTTCTTTGTGACCGCTCATCAATCAGTTGCATTCCTAGCATATTTGACTCCCAGGTAGATACTATTTTTGACAACTCTGTCTTCTACATAACAAAATTATTTTTAGTAATAATCACACAATAATCCACATTTTTCTGGATTCATCTTTAGTTTTAAAACAACTAAAACAGGAGAATAAAATCCAATTAATATGTCACTTCATAGTTTGCTCTCTGTTTCACTATTTTACATTTTAACACAAATAAAATCTCCAAGTAGTCATATAGAATAATTCAATTAAATAACTAAAGTTCTATTTCTTCACTTTTACAATCACTGTGTGATCATTTTTTATTTCCAACATAGTGTCATGTGTTGGAGACTCAAACTGTGTCCAAAGCAAGCTTGTAAGATTAGAAACCACTATTCTATTAGTTTGCTAGAGATGAAATAGCAAAATACCACGTAGTAGGTGGATTAAACAACACAAATTTAATTTCTCACAGTTCTGGAGGCTGAAAGTCCAAATCAAGGTGTCGGCAGGGCTGGTTTCTTCTACAGCTTCTCTCCTCGGCTAGCAGATGGCCGCCTTCCGCCTGTGTCCTCGTATGGTCTGTCCTCTGCGGGCACGTCCCTGGTGTCTGTTCTGTAAGTCCTGATCTCTTAACAGGATGCCCTTCAGATTGGATTGGGGCTCACCCTGGGGACCTCATTTTGTTAATGAACTAATTTCCTTTTTAAAAGCCCCATCTTCAAATCCAGTCACATTCTGTGGTGCGGGATTTAGGAAGTCAACAGGAGAATTTTGGGCGAGGACATACCGCAACCGGTAACAATGATAAACTTAACTCTTGAGATGAATGTTTGCAGCTTGTCCTCATATGTTAGGACTTTAGAACTGAGGGTTCTCTGGATTAATGTTCACGTTGAACCCAAAGTTTATTAAAGCAAAAATAACAGTGTGCTAATTCTATACACGCAGTCTATATGTAAAACTCAGTAGTAAGCACACAACGGTTTAGAATTTAAATCAATACAAGATTTTTTTCAGTGAAGAGCATTTTATCACTGACACTGTTCACAGATGTTGGCCCAGAGTGACTATTAAAAGCAGACCAACTTTGGACAGTTTTTTATAGTTTTTAAGTTTTCTGCAGACAGTGCACCCCTGTATTGCCTGAAGTCAGTGCAGACTACACCAACAGGAGCGTCCTGGGTAAACCTCTGTCATGGAGTCAAATCCTTCAGATCAGCTTCTCCATGTGTCAGTTTCTCACCCATAAAAAGAGTGTTACACTATTTACCTCCAAGGACCATTGCAAGGATTTAAATAAAATGATATAGTGTATATAAAATTCTTAGCTGAGTTCTAGGCAGAGAGTAAAATGTCCACCATTGTGTGCATCACAGAGAATTCTATACTGTCATTGTACTTGTTTGCCTCATTTACTAAATTTTAAGCTTCCTGAGAGGAGGGACAATCTTAGATGAATGAATTAATTTGTAAGCTATTATGTGACAAGCACTGTTAGGAAGATGACAACGACCTGTGTTTATGGACTTGTGTGGTGAGCAATCGAGTAGGCAAAACACAGCAAGATGTTTATTGTGTTAGTGGAGAGATGTGTAGGACGCTGTGGCAGGACTGACAAGGGCCACCAAGTTGCTGGAGCTATCAGGGAAGGCTTCCTAGAGGAGGCTGATTTGAGCTTGATTTTGAGTCCTGTGAACCCATGAAAAGGCGTGACCAGTAAGTAGGCTATGGTAGATTGCTACCTAGAAGGCAGTGGTTCTCACTTGGGGGTGATTTTTCCCGACAGAGGACATTTGGCAATGCCTGGAGACACTTTTGGTTATCAAAACTGTGGGGGTGCTACTGGCATCTAGTGGGCAGAGACCAGGATTGCTGCTAAACATCCTGCAATACACAGCACAGACCCCACGAGAAGGAGAATCAGCCTGCCCAAAGTGTCAATAGCGCTAAAGTTGAGAAAACCTGCTATAAGGTTTACTTTGAAGAAACCTAGAAAAAGAAAACATGAAATATTCTTTGGTAAATGTTTGTCTTTTAAGTTATTACTACTATTTTTTAAAATCAAGATTTGGCTGGGGTGGTGGAAGGCTTGCTGTTCAAAGTATACCCCCAAGTTGTACGAATAGTATCCCCAGTCAGGCCCTGACGCGGGGCTAGAGTGGGAAACCCTGTCCTCACACACCCAGGGCATGGCAGGCTGTCGTCTATTTTTCAGTGCAGTTTCCAGAAATAGCGGCGGGTAAGTAGAAGATGCCACCACAGTGTACAGAGCTGCCCATCAGAAACAGGGCCCGGGCTGACCTCTAGTGTCAGCAGGAGAATGCAGGAAAAAATAGGCTCTGAGAATTAGAAGAAGAAAAAAAAAATTCCCTAGATGATGAAAATGCATTAGGAAACATGGAAAAGGATAAAAATAAGAGAAATTTGCAAGGAAATTTAAGCTACAACATTAATGCTGCTATTTTCTGTGTTTTAATTAATTGATTTCAATTTATATTTCATTTGCCTATCATTCCACTTTTCCTTAGGATTAATTATATTTGTTTTTTTGCTAAAAACAATTAGTTCATTTTTGGGTGTTCTTTTATGCTCAATAATAAAAGTATTTTGAGTTACGGATTTTCCTCTGTGTACAGCTTTGTCAGAATTCTATATTGCAGCTTGATTTATATTGTGAACAAGAATGATTTGGAAGAATGTTTTAATATTTCTATACTGTTTTGTTTATTTGAGAGGTGGTGTTGGTTTTTTTGTTTTTAATTTCCAGTTTAATTGTAAAAAATGATTAATATTTTGAATTTTTAAGGTTTTCCTGTAGCACAATGGATTATAAAATGTCCCATGGATCTTTCAGAAGACAATGCTACATAGCCATGCACTGCATAATGTTGTGTCAGTCAACAATAGACCACATATACAGCTGAAGTCCAATCAGATTATAATACTGTACTTTTACTGTACCTTGTCTATGTTTAGATATGTCTACATACACAAATACTTACCATTGTGTTACAATTGGCTACCGTATTCTGTACAGTAATATGCTGTATAGGTTTTTAGCCTGGGGTCATTAGGCATAGCCTAGTAGGCTACACCATCTAGGTTTGTGTAAGTATACTCTATGATGTTTACACAATGACAAAGTTGCCTAACAATGCATTTCTCAGAACATATCCCTGTGATTAAGCAACATGCAGTACATACAATAGTCTGGCCTTATCCATGGGGGACACATTTCAACATGCCCACTGGATGCCTGAAATCACAGAGAGTACCGATTCCTATTATACAGATTATGTTTTTTCATAGACATACATATGCATACATATCTATGATGTTTAATTTATAAATTAGGCACAGTAAGAGATTAACAATAATGAAATTAATAAAATAGAACAATCATAACAATATACCGTAATAAAAGTTATGTGAATGTGGTACCTCTCTCACAAAATATCTTATTGTACTGTACTTACCCTTCTTAAGATGATAAAATGCTTACGTGATGAGATGAGATAGGCTGAGTGACATAGGCATTGTGATGTAGCATTAGGCTATATTAACCTTGAACACAAGCATTGGAATACCACACAGTTGATCTGATAATAGAGACAGCTACCAAGTAACTAAGGGGTGGGTATTGTATACAGTGTGGATACAGTGGACAAAGATTCACCTCCTAGGTGGGATAGAGAGGACCCAGAGAGATTTCATTATGCTACTCAGAATGGTTCAAAATTTAAAACTTATGAATTGTTTGTTTTTGGAATTTTCCATTTAATATTTTTGGACTACATTGTGAGTAACTGAAACTGTAGAAAATGTAAACTGTATCTGTATTTTATGTATAAAATATCTATATTTGTATATATATAAAAGATATGCCTTTATTTAAATTTTTTAGTTATTTAGTCAAATCCATATTCTTACTTATTTTTTCTCTCTTCTGACAAAAGCTGAGGGGAGTTTCTCAAATTTCCTACAATGATTGTGATTTTGCCAATTTCTGTTCCTACTTCTTATAGAGATTTTTTTCATCTATTTAAAAGATAGTAGGGATTGCAATTATATTATTGTAGGAGAATTTACAGCAAAAACATTAAAAAGGACAAAAAATGTATTATATTGATATTCATGATTAACGTAGTTTTTTTGTGGTTTATGACTTTTTGTCACTAACTACAAAACATGTTCATGCTTCTATTTTCTAGTAAGGTCAAGAAATTAGAATTACCTTGTCATTTGTCACTGTCATACCATTCTGTTTATTTCCTTCAAATGATTATTATTGGTTTGTTTTCTTTAATTAATTATTAATTATATTGTTAATCACTGGTTAATTGATTGGCTTGTTCCATTTAATCAATTCTTTCTTTCTTATTTATTTTCCTCCACTATAGCTCAGTGAGAGCCAGATCCACATCTGTTTTATAAGCTGCTGTGTTACCAACTATAACACAGTTCCTGTCACGAGTACACAATGACACGATAAATATTTTTTGAATAAATAGATAACTGAATGAATGAATAGAATGGTTGCTAGCCATTTTCTACAATAAAGTCACAAAAGTAAGCATACTTTTGCTTCCTTGCATCCCCATCCATTCCTACCTTTAGTGGCATGTTGGGGACTTCAGAACTCTTAATGCCTTAGGCTCTGTGGTTGAGGCTTTCCTTTCCCCACAGTGGCCTGCTGAATGCACCCCACCCCATCTCATACCTGATTCCTGTTTACAAGGAGACTTCCAGGAACCCACAAACTCCAGGAAACCTGTATGGAGGCTCTAGGAAGGGTGCTTCACACTCCTCTGATGCTATGTCCTTCTTGAGGACAAGAACATATCTTCTCATTTGACCTTGTGTGTGTGTCTCCTGGTACTGGAACCATGACCTTGACACCGAATTTTTTTAAGTGAATGAATGCACTAATTCTGGAAGCAGGACCAGAGACAAACCTTAAACAAGAGCTCGTGGGGATGGGAAGGGGTCCCTTGCAGAATTCTAACTAGGTTCTTTCCCAGAGGCAAAATATGTCTAGTCTTCAACTCAGAAATACATTTCTTTTTTTTTTTTAATTCTTATTTCAGCATATTGTGGGGGAACAAAAGTTTAGGTTATGTATATTGCCCTTGCTCCCGCATCCCCCGAGTCAGAGCTTCAAGCGTGTCCATCCCCTAGACGGTGCACATCGCACTCATTATGTAGTTATACCCCCATCCCCTCCCCCACCCACATCTGCCCAACACTCAATCAATGTTATTCCTAAATGTGCTCTTAGGTGATGATCAGTGAAACCAATTTGAAAGAAACACATTTCTTTATCAAACTTTCACTGAACTTGAACGAGGCCCTGGGCTCTACTCCCTTTGCTGGGAAACAAATAACGTCACAGTGTCTGTGATAAAGCAGCCGACGCAGACACAGGATCCACACTGGTTTCTTGTTATGAGAAGAATATATGAGTAGGTCAGGGACGATGAGTAGGGTATGACATTTGAACTACAGCCTGAGAGAGGTTGACATTTTGCCAGGTTGTCCAGGAGTAGAGCAGGAGGTTTTAGAGAGCAACTAACACCCTGTGTCAAGGCCTTCGGGGGATGGTGTGTTATCTGGGGTGGCTTGTAGAAGAAGGAGGTGCAGAGAGAGCTGAACAGGTGAGAGGCGGGATGCCGCTCTCAGGGCAGAGAGAGGCCAGTAAGCCGTCACACGGCAGTGCAGTGCGTGCTATCGTGGAACAACAGAACTTGCAGAAGTTGTGGACATGGAGAAAGTAACCAGAACGCTGGGGAATCGGGGACAATCCCAGGGAGGTGGATATTTTTGAGCTAAGTCTTGACAGCTGTATCTTAATCTAATAATAATTTATATAACGCAATGTTTGCTCTGTGATGGGTACTATTTTAAGTTGTTTTTTTTTAAACATTATCTTCCTGTATTAGTCCATTTCACATTGCTATAAAGGAAATACCTGAGAATGGGTAATTTATAAAGAGATTTATTTGGGTCATGTTCTGCAGACTGTACAAGAAACACGATGCCATCATCTGCTTCTGGTGAGGTCTTCAGGGAGCTTCCAATCAAGGCGGAAGGTGAAGGGGGATTGCAAGGGTGTCACATGGTGAGAGAGGGAGCAAGAGAGAGAAGACGTGGTGCCAGGCTCAGCCAGCTGTCACCAATAAAGTAAGAATTCACTCATTATGTTTATCATTTTATCAAGCCATTCATGAGGGATGCTCCCTCATGACCCAAACACTTCCCACAAGGCCTCACATTCAACACTGGGGATCAAATTTCAACATGAAATTTGGAGGGGCCAAACATCCACACCATATCACTTCCCAAGGAATCTACGAAGTAAGCACTATTATTTTTTCTCTTTTAGAGATGAGGATACTAACTAAGGCACAGAGAGGTTAAAAACTTGTCAAAGGACACACAGTGAATAAGCGCAGATAAGGGTTGGGGTTAGGGATGAGGTGGGAGGATTGCTTCAGGCCAGGAGGATGAGACCCCATCTCTACAAAAAATAAAAAAAATTAGTTGGACATGGTGTAGTGCACCTGTAGTCCCAGATATTAATATTAATACTTGGGTGGCTAAGATCACACAGCTGGGAGACTGAAGGTCAGTCTGACTGAAATGGAGCTCCAACAGGGCAATGCCCTGTGGTGGTGGGAGGGGACGGCCAGGCTGCAGGGGAGGAGCAGGGCTGTCCTCATGTTGGACAGAGACGGCCATCTGTGCATCCTCTTGGGGTGGGGTGGACATCTGGCAGGGCTGCCAGGGTGGAGGCAATGCTGGGCAGGGCCTGTGGGGTGTAGGTGCAGCAAATCATAACCACTTAATAGAGTATCTGGAGGGTTTTTAACCGCCTATTAAGAGCTTAGCATTGTGATTATGAAGATTCATGCGAACATCACTCAGCATTTTAATTATTTAAACACTGAAATGTGCATGAGATGACAAACCCCCTTCCCATGAATGTTTCAGAGGAAGGTGACATCAGATGGCGGGAGACAGCCATCAGGGAGTGGGAGTGGAGGATGGGCAGGTGGAAGCTTGGTCTGAAAGATCTAACATTTGGGGTAGCAGATGGAGTCATGGGGGAATGTGAGGAGACTCTGGGAAGGAGCTTTAGCAGCCAGTTGGGTTGGAAGGTCAGGGGCAAGATCTTTAGAAGAAATTTCCACCTTGAAAAATGCTGCAGAGTAGGTGTGACCTGAGAACAGTGTGGGAAGCAATGTGACAGACTCTGGGCTGTGAGGTCTCCATCCTGGTTACCATGGCATCTTCAGAAATGTCATGCTATATACCGTAGCCTCCTGAGAGGTTCAGGGGAAATAAGAAAAAGGGATTGTGTTCTGGCTTTGGTTTGTGTCAGCCCCAGATGCAGAGAAATGTGGTAAATGAATAATTCAGGGACAACCAGAAATCAACCAGAGGGAACAACAACAATAACAAAAAAACGCACAATGAGGGTATGCCAAAGGGACATAAGAACCAATTGAAACAGTTCCCAGTGCTCAGAGTTGGAACAATTTGAGCAAAATAAATGAATAAATAAGTAAATAAATAAAGCAATATTGGATTATAATCCAAAGTATAAAATAAATATCTGTGAGTTCATACTGATGTAAATAATGATTGCATAAATAAATGAGTTGAGAAGAGACAAACCTCTGATGCAGAAGAATTCCAAACAATTTATAGACATATGTCATCTTCAAGGAGGTGGAACATATTCTTCACTACTTAAGTATAAGGTGCACACACTTCCTTCCAAACAGTACAGTATGGAAGTGGGTGGCAGAGCAACTTTAGAGTTGAGAAACCTGTCAAACACTATCTCACTAGTAATCAAGATTAACATTAAAAGTGATGAGTTACGTTGATAGCACCATTGATAAAAGGTAATGAGAATGGTGCTTACTTCTGTGCTCTTCTTCTCCAAAACTCTTGACTCCAGTCTATTCTTGAGAAAACCATCAGGCAAACCCAAATTAAGGGACATTCTACAAAATACCTGACTTTTACTCCTCAAACTGTCAGAGACATCAAAAACAATGAAAGCTTGAGAAACTGACAGAAGTCAAGAGAAGCCTTAAGGGCACATAGCAACTAATGTGTAATGTGGTTTCTGGATGGCATGCTGGAACAGAAAAATGACTTTAGGTAAAAAGTAAGGACACCTAAATGAAGTATAGACATTACTTAATATCTACCAATGTACTCATGTATCAATATTTGTTCATTAATTGTAACCAATGTATCATACTAATGTAAGATTTTAGTAATAGGGGAAACTAGGTGTGGAGTATACACAATATCTTCATATTTTTTCTGCAAATATAAAACTATTCTAAAATAAAATGTTCATTAAAAATAAAATGGCAGACTTATGCTATCACATATCAATAATTACATTAAGTATAAATGGTCTAAATCCACCAGTTATAAGACAGAGCTCTATAGAATGAATAAAAAACATGACCCAACTATATGTTGTTTAAAAAAATTCACTTCAACTATCACAATATAGGTAGATTGAAATAAATGGGTCAAGAAAGATATATCATGAAACGTTAATCAAAAGAAAACAGGAGTGATTATATTAACATCAGATAAAGTAGACTTCAGAAAATTACCTAAGATAGAGAAGGATATTATTTAATGATGAAAGAGTCAAGCTATTAGGAAGATGTAGCAATTCTTAACATGTATTCACTTAATATGAAGACTACAAACTATGTAAAGAAAAAGTGATACAACTCAAATAAGAAATAAACAAATCCACAATCATATTTGGGGACTTTAACATCCTTCTCTCAACAATTGGCTAAGCAACTAGACATAAAGTTAGCAAGGATATGGAAGAATTCAGCAGTACCACCAACCAACAGTGTCTAATAGACATTTATAGAATAATCCACCCAACCACAGCAGAATATACACAGTCTTTTCAAATTTCCACAGAACGTATCACCAAGATAGACCATATCCTGGGCCATAAAACAAACATCCACAAATTTAAAACAATTGAAACCATACAGAGTATATTCTTTGATCACAGTGGAATTAAATTAGAAATCAACTGCAGGAAGATAATAGGAAAATATCCAAAGACTTGGAAACTAAACAACATACTACATAAATAATCCATAAATCAAAGAATAAGTCTCAAAAGAAATGAAAAAAAATACATTGGACTGAAAGCAAATGAAAATGCAACATATCAAAATTTGTGGAACTGAGCTAAAACAATGCTGACAGGGAAATGAAACTAAATGTTTTCATTAGCAAAGAGTGAAACTCTAAAATAAATAATCTAAGTCCTACCTCAGGAAATTTAGAAAAAGAAGAGCAAAATAAACCTGAAGCAAACAGAAGGAAATAAATAATAAAGATGAAATACAAATTAATAATATTAAAAACAGAAAAAAGAGAAAATCAATGACACAAAAAGCTGCTTCTTTGAAAAGATCAATAAAATTGACAAACCTCTAGCAAGGATGAAAATACAAGGTGGCACAAAATACAAATATCAAGAATGAAATAGCAAATATCACTATAGACTCTGAAGGAATGGAAAGCATAGTAAGGACATACTATGAACATCTCTACACACCTCAATTTAACAACTTTGATAAGATGAACCAATTCCTTAAAAACACAAAACACCACAACTCATCCAATATGAAATAAACAGTTTAAATAGCCTTATAACTACTATGGAAATTAAATTCATAATTATAAAACTCCCCCAGAATAAATCTCCAGGCTCAGATGGTTTAACTAGACTATTTTACCAAATTTTTAAAAAAGAATTAACACCAATTCTACACAATCGCTTCTGGAAAGAGAAATGAACATGTCCTAATTCATTTTATAAGACCAGCAGAACATATCAAACCAAATAAGACAATAAAAAAAGAAAACTACAGATCAATATCCCTGATGAAAATTGTTGCAGATATCTTTAATAAAACATTAGTAAATATAATTAGCAATATATGAAAAGAATTATACGATGTGACCAAGTGTGCTTTATTCCAGGGATGCAAGATTGTTTTTTTTTTTTTGAGACAGAATCTCACTTTGTTGCCTGGGCTAGAGTGAGTGCTGTGGCGTCAGCCTTAGCTCACAGCAACCTCAAACTCCTGGGCTTAAGCAATCCTACTGCCTCAGCCTCCCGAGTAGCTGGGACTACAGGAATGCACCACCATGCCCGGCTAATTTTTTCTATATATATTTTAGTTGACCAGATAATTTCTTTCTATTTTTTTTAGTAGAGACGGGGTCTTGCTCTTGCTCAGGCTGGTCTCGAACTCCTGACCTCGAGCGATCCACCCGCCTCGGCCTCCCAGAGTGCTAGGATTACAGGCGTGAGCCACCGCGCCCGGCCAAGATTGTTTTAATATTCTAAAATTAATCAATAAAATCATATTAACAGGCCAAAGAAAATAACATGATCTTATCAATAGACACAGAGAGAGCATTTCACAAAATCCAACACCCTTTTGTGATAAAAACTCTCAGAAATCTAGAAAGAGAGATCAACTTTCTTGTCTTGATAACAAATACCTACAAAACAACCTATAGCTAACATTATAGTTAATTACTGTGATTAAATGTTTTCCCTCTAAGAACAGGAAAAAAAAGAGAGTGTCTGCTCTGTCCACTGCTATTCAGCATACTTGAAGTTCTGGCCAGTATAATAAAGCAAGAAAAGAAAATCAATGGCAAACAGATTGGAAAGAAGAAAATAAAACTCCCTCTGTTTGCAATTGGCATGAATATAGGAAATTGAATAACCAAACTCTCCTACAACTAATAGATAAGTTCAGTAAAGTCTCAGGCTATAAGGTCAACATACAAAAGTCAACTTTATTTCTATATTCTGGCAACAAACCAGTTGAAACTGAAATTAAAATATAATTCAATCACCAACCAACCAAACAAACAAAACACACATAACTTAGTTGAAAACCTAACAAAACATATATAAGACTTCTATGCTATAAACCACAAAATGTTGATAAAAGAAAAAAGATCTGAATAAATGGAGAGATAATACTGTGTTCATGGATTGGAAGACTCAAAAAAATAGAGATGTCAATTGTCTGCAAACTGATACAAAGTTCTACTAAATCATTCTCTTCTCGCATCAACTTTATTTCAAAGGGGCTAATGAACCTGACAACTTCCTGCCTTATGCCCATAAACCTACATTTTAGCATCTTTTGGTAGAAATGATTATGAAAAAGAGGACAAAGTAATTACTTTATATCCCAACCTGTAAAGTTTCCCAAAAGCAAAAGAGTCGGAGAAAAAGTGTTCCCTCTCAATAAAGTTATTTAAGCTGAGAAAGGAAACCACTTGGTAGAGGTGGTCGTGGCTGTGTTTAGACTGGTCCTGTCCAGGTTTCCCTAATCCCTGAGAG
>CM052446.1:8847845-8867326 GCA_028533085.1 Varecia variegata | reverse complement strand
TATTCTGTTTATTTTACTTCCCAATACTCGAAAAAGAGCCATAGGGAGCAGCATTAACTCCTCTGAAAAGAGCAGAAGAAAAGCAAAAAGATGAAGACGAAATGCCAAGACTGTTTTTCTCTTATAACCCAGAGCATATATGTTATAGTGGATGTATCATATTTCATTGAATCTAAGATAGTGTTGATTGTACAGTAATCATTTTAGGTACTAATAAAAAAGAAAATACTAATAAGAAAAATATTCTATCAATTACACTGATATACTTTCTTTCTTTTTTTTTTTTTTTTTTTGAGACAGAGTCTCGCTCTGTTGCCTGGGCTAGAATGAGTGCCGTGGCGTCAGCCTAGCTCACAGCAACCTCAAACTCCTGGGCTCAAGTGATCCTCCTGCCTCAGCCTCCCGAGTAGCTGGGACTACAGGCACATGCCACCATGCCCGGTTAATTTTTTCTATATATTTTTAGTTGTCCAGCTAATTTTTTTCTGTTTTTTCAGTTGAGACGGGGTCTCGCTCTTGCTCAGGCTGGTCTCGAACCCCTGAGCTCAAATGATCCGCCCGCCTCAGCCTCCCAGAGTGCTAGGATTACAGGCGTGAGCCACTGCGCCTGGCCTGATATACTTTCTTAACATTTAAAATTTTTATTTTATACTTATTGGAGGAACTCATGGTTATTTAAGCATGGATTTTTATTGTATATAGCTCTTGTACATGCATAAAAAAGAAAGCAAAAGTGAGATAAATGGTTTAGGCTATTCTGAAGCTTTCTCATCTCCAGAGTCTGACTTTCCTGAATTACTTCCTAACTCAGGGTCATCAAGTTCATGT
This sequence comes from Varecia variegata, assembly GCA_028533085.1. Lineage (NCBI taxonomy): Eukaryota > Metazoa > Chordata > Mammalia > Primates > Lemuridae > Varecia > Varecia variegata. Next base: position 8,866,498 of record CM052446.1, on the reverse strand, counting down.
TTATTCAACACAAACTGAGTCATCCAGAGAATTGGTGAGGCAACATTTCTTTGGAGAATGTTTCACTGTTATCTCTGGTGTTCTCTCCCAGGGTGCTGATATCCATTCTGTAGGTTTTGATGTTGTTATTTTTCATGTTTATTCATGCCAAAGAAATGGCAGCTACATCATAATTGCCACTTGCCTACAGCAATCTTAAGATGCCATATTGTAATGGGCAATTCAGTTTCAATAATATTAAATAGCTTTTAAAAATATGTGCCTTAAAACCAATGAAACATTGAATTAATAGCCTGCAATTTGTTATAAAATGGATTCATGACACAGGAAAATTATTTCATAGGATTAAAAAGGAAGACTTTTTGCCTTGCTTTCTTCTTATATTTATATTTTCAAGTCAAAATAAAAAATCTTTTCTTGAAAGCTTTCAGAAAGGTTATAGCCCACACATATGGTGAAAGGATGTGCCACTGTGATGGTTTAATCAAGATTCCAATTTACATTAGAAGAAATTATTTAATGTTCTCCCATAGTTCCTCTGCTGAAGAAAACATCACAACAATCAACTAGGAAATAGAAGACACTAAAGAAAGTCAATGAATGCAGAATATTTTTTCTTAAGTATTATCACTTGTCAATATGTAGAATGGGAAGATTTTTATATAGCTATTTGAATGCACTGTCTTCTGTATAAAATGACCTCTTATAACCTAGTTCTCTTTGTAGAAGCCTTGGAGCAGTATTCAAACATTTTGATCCTGATCCCACATCAGTAAAATGTTTTTGAGCATGCACTCTCAACAAATATGAATGTATTTTCATGAATTATATACATGCAGTACATATATATTATGTATTGTCTACATTTAAACCATATTATCTTATATATTATCTACATTTAAACCATATACAAAATTATATAATAGATATAAGGGATGTGATGAGAAGTGAATGCAAATAAAAGTTATATGCTCTTCCTGGACCCCCAAAGAGTAATCTTTCACTCTGCTGATTTTGAAGAGCACCTTCCTAAACTGTCAAGATTGCACTACATTTGATGAAGGTCCTTGTTTCTTTCAGGGAAAGTATAATTCATCTTTTCCTTAGTTTTTTAGTGATGTCTTAATGCTCAAGGGTTAATTTGTTTCTGTAAGTGAGCCTTAGATTATCAGACTGTAACTTCCTCATGTGGCAATAGTTAGACTTAGGAAAAGTTCCCTGTGAAGTTAATTTTTATAAATTGAGTCTGGTTCCCTGCTGACTTTATAAAATGGAAAATTTGTTTCTCTCGGGGCAGAGGAGAAACATGGCCCTTAGATGTAATAAAATCACACTAAAGTATAGAGAAAATCTTTGAAAAGCCTATATTTAAAAGAAAATCATTACTTTTATGCTCAAATAATGTTATTCAGAATGAGATCAAGTCTTGATTGCAAAACAGTATAGCTCCCTCCCTGGCTTTTTATATTCCTGGTACAATACAGAAAGATCCAAAGGAGAAACGAGAAATAATAAAGATATCACCTTCATTAACTAAATGAAAATTTCCCTTTTTATTTACTTTTTTCTATTTTTCTTTCAAGCTCCAGTGTAAACCCCAGCTAGTTAATATTCTCATATTAGGATTACACTAAAAAGGATCAATATTTCAAATAATATAATCAGCCTATGTGTATAATGGGTAATAAATTTTATCAAATTGACTATTTTATAAATAAAATTCTTCCCTTTATTTATGTAGTCAGGTTCTTTTGAATGAGGATAGAAAGTGTGTCAGGACTTGTCATCGAAAGAGCAAAGAAAGTAGAGCTGTGTAGTTCCAATTTCTGAATATTCATTTTGTTTCAAAGTGTTGGCTCTATAGTGGCTATCTGGCAATTACAGGTGTATCAATATCTGGTTAAATCTTTCAGAGACATTTTTATAAATTGAATCATTAGCTCAAAGTGATAAATTTTTGAAGCTCTTGAAATATTCTGGCAGTCTATGAGTGCCCATCTCAGAAAATATCTACAAACATTAAAAATTATCAATTGTATTAATTTTTTCAATGTGAGTCCAAAAGTTAGAAAGTCTGTTTTAATTTGGATTTTGAAAGTTTACTTAACAACATATTTATTTCAAATTGTTTCTTAGCCATATTAATTTTTTGTCCACATGTTCTTATATGTATATAGATCATTCTTTTCATATGGAAGCCTTAATATATTTTCTACTTGATTTAAAGTATCTCTGCATATTATTGTTGTTAGCATTTTGATAATTTTATAAATAATGAAGTATTCTTAGATAGACAGTTATTAATTTTTCTGCAATGGCTCTCTTGTTCTGGCACTATGCTGGCAAAGCAAACTCAGAACCATTTCAATTACAAACTGAAGAAATGGCAGATTTATATTTAATGCATAGCTAACTTCACGAGAAAAAAGGAAAGCTTTATTTGACAGATACAAAGAAGGCACTGAAAATCAGAGTATTAAGTCAGTAAATTGAGGCTGTGTCAGCCTTGTGGATGATTATCAAACCCCACATTGGGCCCTAAATCCCAGAGAGTCATAATTTACTTTCCATATAGAAACAGAAGACCAGGCCTTGGATCTATGAAGAGTTGGGACTAAGACCCCTGAGCAAAGACAGGACATCTGGAAGACATATTTCCAGGGAAAGAGAAAAAGAAAACCTCTGAAAAATAGCTCTTGAGAGATAAAGAAGCCCTTTCTGTACTGGAAAGAAAAAAAAAATCCAGGAAAAATCAAAACCCTGAGATTATGATGAATTTATGCTACCTTACCTAGGCTGTAGGAATTCTCAAACTGGGAGCTTAAATTGGACTCAGGCTGATAATTGCCCTAAAGCTGGAGAGAAGCTAATGTTCTGGAAGATGGAGCCACAAGCTAGAAAAGTTGACCTATCCAACAGAAGCCAAGAAAGGAGAGAAAATTAGGAAAAGAACTAGCGAAGTAAATCTATGGTAAACAGGCAAGACAAAATATTAAAAGGTAATAGAAATAAATGCAATGTGTAAGTAATTAACATAAATATCAACATATGACACTCTGTAGTAAAAAGATGGAGATTCTCAGATTGGAATAAAATAACAAAAGAATCCAGTGTTAGGCTACATTATAATTATATATAGTGATATGAATTTTAGGGGAAAAAAGACAGAAGAAAGATACGAGGCTGGATCCAGTGAGATGGTAAAATAATGTATCTTGAAACTACTTTCCCTCTAAACACCTTAGGTCCTGCGTAAAGTTATAATTATTTAATATCTCTCACAGAAAAGAAAGAAATATTCAGGAATGCCAGAAACTAAGAAAAAAACTTAAAACCATAGGAGGAAATACAAGTACTTGAAATTTGCCTGTTTTGGTGGTGGTTTGGGGACAGTTAATAGCATGGTCATGGTCATTTAGGGGATCCCGGTATAATGCCCAGTAGGATAAGAGGGTTATGTTTGGACTATTAAGAAGCAAAGAAACAGACCTGAGACCATTTGTGATAAGCCGGAAACTTCAAGGAATTGCATCTTCAATGAAAGCAGGGCTCAAAAGCATCCATTGGCACAGGAAGAAGAAAATGAAACTTTTCTGTTATTTCTATGACTCTGGGGAAAGTCAAACTCTGTATGCAAGACTGGGGTGAAAATTTACATTTACAAGAATTCAGAATTTTTGAACTGAAAAATTAACACCACTGTTGTATGGGTTGAATCAAATGAAAATTAATTTAGGAGAGACACTCCCACGAGATTTATAAAAGGGACCCACTAAAGATTAGCTAACATTTAAAACAAATTTAGAAAACCCAAGGAAACAATCAACAATGAGCAACAGCCAGTAGACAAAACATGGTTTAGAATTAGGCTGTCATTAATTTCTTTTAATAAAATATGAAACAAGGATAAGAAAAATAAGTATGTTTAAAGTACTTAAAAACATCAAAGGAATTAAATATAAGAAAATACAATGTGTTATGAAAAATGAACAGTTTTGGAAAAAATAGTTTCTAAAAATAGTTAAAAAACATGGTTGAAATTAAAAAATTATGAGTCAAATATGAGATTAGAAATGGCTAAAGAAGAAAGTATTAGTTAAATGGAAGCTAAATCAGAGAAAATTATCCAGAATGCAGTACTGAGAGATAAAGAGATAGAAAATAATTAATATAAACACTGGAGGTATAGCAGGGAACAAAACAAACTATCCTCCCTCAGGAAGCTTACATTCTAGTGTGGAAGGGATATAATAAACAAGCAGATGTTTTGTGTGCTTGTATTAGTTAGGGCTCTCCAGAACAGAACCATTAGGGTGTGTGTGTGTGTGTGTGTGTGTCTGTGTGTGTGTGTGTGTGTATGGAGTGAGAGAAAGAAAGAGAGAGGGAAGAAGAGAGAGAGAGATTTTAAAAAACTGGCTCATATGATTATGGAGGCTGGCTAGTCCGAAATCTGCAAGGCAGGCCCGCAGGCTGGAGACCTGGGGAAGAGATGCTGCTGCAGTTCAGATCTGAAGGCTGTCAGCCAGCTGGATTCCTTCTTGTTTGGAGGAGCTCAGCCCTTGTTCTGTTAAGTTCTTCAACTGACTGGATGGGGCCCACCCACAGTATGGAGGGCAATCTGTTTACTCAGATTCCACCAATCTCAGTGTTACTCTCATCCAAAAACCACCTTCACAGAAACATCACAATAATGTTGGACAAATATCTGGCACAGTGGCTTAGCCAAGGTGACACATAAAATGAACCGTCACAATGGTGGTATGGGCTATGAGAATCATTAAACTGAAAAAGGGGGAGAAGTCTCGATAGGACTCAGGAGTTATTGTTTTATATAGGGAAATGAAGAGATGTTTCTTGAAAAATAATAACATGTAAGCAGAGAACTGAGGAAGTGAGAAGGTAAGCCAAGTGTCCGTCTTGGACCTAAATTCTAAGCAGAGTGGTGGAGGCTCAGGGTTCTACCAAGGCCCTGAAGTAGGAGCATGCACAACATGTTCAAGGATCAGTAAGACAGTCAGTGTGGCTGCAGCAGAGTGGCCAAGGGGAAGAATGGTACACGATGAACTCAGAGAGGAAAAGTGAGGATACATAACGCATGGCTGCTGTGAGCCCATTGACAGACTGGTTTTTACTTTGCAGAGTGAGATGGGGAAACAATTAATGGGTTTTGAGCAGGAATATGACTTGATATGGCATTTGATTACATTGAGAATAGACTGTGAGGGGTAAGGAATGAAGCAGAAAACCAGTTGTGAAACTAATAAAGTTATAATCCAAGCAAGAGATATAGATATCTTGATAGTATGAGAGATAGTCAGAATTAATATGATTCTGGATATACTTGAAATTATAGCTGACCAGATTTGATTGAAAAAATATAGGAATCGGGGATGATTTTAAAGGTTTTGGCTTGGGCATATGAGAGGATGGATTTAATTTGTATAATACTATGATAGACAACATTGGAGAAAAAGCAGGGCGCGGGGAGAAATCAGATGTTTAGTGTTTATATATTTTAAAGTTGAGATGCTTATTAAATATTTCTGTGGAAAATTTAAGTTGTCAGTTGCATATTCAAATGTAGTATGGGGGGGAGTTCTAGGCTGGAGATACGATCCTGGGAACCATTAGCAGTCAAGCAAATTAAAAAAGAAAGTATATCTAACATGAATTCTAGAGGGAGAGGAAGAAGAGCAGTATTCAAAGAGAAAATGGCTAAAAATTTTCCAAAACCTATAAAAGATACAAAACATGAGGCTAAGTAAAGGAATTCATAATAAATGTATTCATTGGCATATTGTGGTGAAGTGGACAAACACCAAAGTCTAAGGGATTTTGTAACAGTAAGAGCAACTAGAGATAAAACTCAGATAATGCATGCTCCGCATCAAGAATAGAGGCCAAGGGGTGATTTGAGTTCCACAGATGTGTGCATTTGTTAAAACTCATTGATTGTACACTTGAGATTTGTGCATGTCCTTATGTTAAATTTTGCATCAAAAGGAAAAACTAAAAACAAATATTTAATTTTAGAGAACAATATGCATGCTTCAATGAGAGGAATCATACCAATGTGTGTAATATACTGTGAAATGCATCAAGAGAGGGACTAATGGATGGATAGAAGGATGAACAGACATGTGATATGCAGAATTGAGGCAGTAGATCTGAAGATCATTGTATAATTCTTTAAATTTGCCATGTGCCAATAAATTTTTATAATAAAATGTTAGAAAAAGAGACCAGAGATTTTAGTTCTAAAGGAAGGACAATTAACTTATAGCTTAGAATTATTTACCTAAAACTTTTAATCAAATGACCATTTACATTTGAGGGTGAAATGGAGATATTTTCTTTCTTTCTTGTATTTTTATTTTTATTTTTTAGAGATAGGGCCTCGCTATGTTGCCCAGATTGGTCTCAATCCTTCTGTCTCAGCCTCCTGAGTCCCTGGGATTACAGGCATGAGCCACTGCCATGCCTAGCTGAAATGAAGATATTTTTAAACAAAGGCTGAGTTTACCCCAAGAACTTTGCTGAAAGGATGGTTGTGGATGTACTCCAGGGAGAAGGAATTAAATAAAGAAAAATAAAATGCAAGAAGGAATGATGAGCAAAATAATATTTTAAATAAATGCATATCTATGTTACCAAAAACTCATAAACAGTTTCTGAGAGTGCCTGTTTCTTCATATACTTCCCAGCATTTGATCTTGTCAAGGTTGAGCTCTGAGTTTGAACTATTTTATTTTGTGGACTTCAATAGTAAAAGAGGTTGAGCATTTAAAGCTTTTGATTTTTGATTTTGTTCTCTTTTCTGTAAACTAGACTTAACCCATATGCTTTTCCACTAAGTTATTGAGATCAAAGTTTGTAATTGATGTATGAGCTATTTAGTAAGTTATTTATGTCATCGACCTTTATGGAGATATGTTTTCTTAGTTTGCCAATTACTGTTTTATTTTATTTTTATGATATTTTGCCAACTTTTATTATTTTCATATATTTAAATTTCTCAAAACGTATCAAAATTTTTGATTATCATTTTAATACGGTTCATAGAAATCTCTGACCACTCTAAGAGTATAAGTAAACCGAATTATGCTTAATTCTAAACTTTTCTTATTTCAGCTTTTAGGTCTGAAATTTTGATCAATTGGAAATTACTTTGTTGTACAAAGTATGGTAGGGGGCCAAGTTAATTTTCTTCTTCATTGCAATTGCATTTATTCAAATTACATAATGGAAATTCATGGATGAATTAGAATTCATTTTACAAAATTTTCTCTAGTATCAAAGTGGCTGTAAAGTATGGGACTTCTGTAATATATGCAGCATTTCTATTTTTATACTGCTCATGTTAAAATAAAAGTTCTTTTAAGTAATATCAGGACATTAAATATTCAGAATCACAGATGCAGTTGGAGGACTAATGAGTTAATGCATGAAAACATCTTTGACATTCTGATAGTGGTAATGTGTCTTTATAAGGCAATGCTAGGACAAAATTTAATGTTCTGATATTGGATTTGCATTACTTCAGACTTATTTTCAAATATGCATACATGTATTACATTTAAAGAAGTCAAAAATGGGAAGAGTAAACACAGACTATTGAAATCACTTTGTGCTTATTTATTAAATATATTATTGACTGTTAATTTCACTGCATGAGTTATGAATTCATAAAAATGCCTTAGAGAGCTGGATTCATCAAAGGTTAATGAGTAATTTTCATGGTGGAAAGTAGGACAAATGTTTTTCTCGTCACTGCTTCATTTGTATTTTTAGTTGTCTAGATAAGTTGAGGAGTGTTTTCTAAATTAATATACTTTCACTTTTCATTCCATTCTCTAAATTTCATAAAATCATAAAAATAAAGTACTAATACTTTTATTTTTATGTATATTTCTGGATTCTTAAATTTTCATTTGAATATTACCACCAGTTGTCACTTTTGTACTTCAATAAAAGTAATAGATAGGGCTTATGAATTTAGATGTCAAATCTGAGATTCGTTTACCTTCTGCATTTTCAAAAGCTGATCAGTTGTACTAACTGAATAAGAAAGGAGGACCTTTTTCAGATCTGTAGTTTTCTCTCCATGAAGCTCTTTCTCTCCAGTACTTTGTCCTGCGAAGACTAGTTGTCTTGGTTTCCCCAGACTCCCAACTCCATCTCTTTAACTCCAAGAGCACTCTGGGATCTTGCTGGGTACCCCCTTCCATGCTGTGACTTGGAAACTTCTTCCAGACAGTAATTTGGGGCAAAAAGGGCTCGACTCATTTGCTTCCCAGGTCCTTCATTGCCCGATACCCAGTGTATTGAATGTTGTTGTTACATATATTAGTTTTAATTATTTAGAAGGGAGGGTAAATCCCACCTCAGGTTGACTGGAATTGGAAGTTTGTCTAATGATTAAAATACCAGAAATCTTTTTTGGTAGCATCTGACAAATCAATCATATTTGGGAAGTCAAAAAACCTAGAATATACAAACAATCTTGAAAAAGAAGAACAAAACTGTAGGCTTAGAGTATCTGATCTGAAAACATTCTAAAGCCCAAATAATCAAAACGGTATGGTACTGACAAAAGCATGGGCAACAAAATCCATGAAATGGAAGTGAGAGTCCAGAAATATATTTTTATATTTATGGTCTTTTGATTTTTAATAATGGTGCTCAGACAATTTAATGGAGAAAGGGCAGTCATTTTTACAAATAATATTAGAAGATATGGATATTAATATGCCAAATACAATTAGATCCTTACATCACATCACCCACAAAAATTAACTCAAAATGAATTTTAGACTAAAATATAAGAGACAAAATACTAAAACTTAGAGAAAAAATGGGAGAAATCTTAATGGTCTTAATCAGCTTGGATTTGGTAAAGAGTGCTTAATATGACACAAAAACAACCTATAAAATAATAAATTGGAAATTGGACTTTATCAAAATTTAAAAAGTTTGTTTTCCAGAAGATACCTTTACAAAATGAAAAGACAAACTACAGACTGGGATTAAATATCTGTAAACTGTATATCTGATAAATGACTGATATCCAGAATATATAAAAATTTTCACAAATTATTAAGACAAATAATCCTATTTAATGTTCCACTAAAGAAGATATGCAAATAGCTAATAAGCACATAAAAAGATGCTCACTGTCATTTGCCATTAGGGAAATGCAAATTAAAACCATAATGAGTCACCACAATATCCCCCTCCCCCACTGCAAAAAAAAAAAGGCTATAATGAAAAAGACAGGCAGCAGAAAGTGTGGGTGATGATATGGAGACACTGAAAACCCTCATATGCTGCTGGTGCAAATGGAAAATGGTACAGCAACTTTGGAAAACAACTTTGTAGCTCATCAGAAGGTAATCATAAACTTTCCATATGGTCCACCAATTCTACTTCTAGGTATATCCCCAGGAGAAATGAAAACATATGTCCACAAAAAATGTTTGCACACAAATGTTCACAGCAGTTTTATTAATAATAGCCTCAAACTAATATATAACAACAGATGTATGGGTAAATACATGTGATGATATACTATTCAGCAATTAAAAAGGAACAAACTACTGATGCATATGATAAATGATACATTTCAAAAATATTTTGCTAAGCAAAGAAAAGCCATATACAAAGAAAGCATATAGTATTATTCCACTTATATAAAAATCTCTAGAAAAGGCAAATTGGTAGTTGTCTTGGGCTAGGATAGGAGGGCAGGGAGGACAGGGCTTAACGGCAAACAGGCACAGGGAACTTATTGGGGGTGATGGATGTTCTAAATCTGAATTGTGATAATGGCTACATAATTTGACAAATTTACTGAATGTCATTGAATTGTACACGTATAGTGGGGGAATTTTATGGTATGTAAATTATATCTCAATAGAATTATTTTTTTTTTAAAAGAAAGAAAACGTGCAAGATGTGGCCCAGAAGAAAAAATAGAACACTTCCTAAGACTATCTTTGTCCTGTCTGCAAGATTTGTTTAACCAAGAGAGAGTCTACCATTTTTGTTATTGGCTTCTAATGTAGGAAACTGGAAAGGTTGAGTCTATTTTGGGAAGTGTGTTGTCTCAGGATATGGTGGTAGTGTTGGAAGGGTGTAGGGAAATGTGGGAAGATGGGATGGAAAGACAGGACTGTCATCAAGAGGAACTAAATTTCCTGTAAGAAAAGGTGACTATATGGTCCAAATTCTTGGAATGTTACAAAGGTAACAGGTGAATTAGTAAAGTCTTGAATGATTAAAAGATTTGTATTCAAAGTAATTACAGAGCAATTTCTTTTGTAACTGAAATATGTATTACAATGAAATGGAAACTAGAGTCTTAACATTTGTTACTCTCAATGGCTATGGATAGACAAAATGTTTTTCCAGCATTTACTGTTAAACAGAAAATGTTCAAGAAATGCTTCTGTGCAATTAAAAAATATAATATCAATCACAAATGTGCCTCAATAAAATTTGAAATCAATCTCTGACTAGATGAAGTTATGGATTTTCCATCTTACTATTTTCTCACTATGACTTTTGTTAAAGGGGTAAATGTCATTGCATTTAAATGCCATTACTTTTGAGGTAGTATGCTAAAAATGAGTTATAACTAAATCAGAAAAGGGATTATCTTTCTCAGGACATTTAATTGTATTTTAATAATTTGCAATTTAACAATTAAAACAATTTTAATTTTAATTAAGAAAATTGATATTTTGTAACCAGGCCTATGTTTATTATCTGATTAATTCTACAAGGAGTTTGACTTCAAACTATGACAAAAATGACACCATAAATAAATATCCACTTAACTATTTTGCTCTACTACTTCATGTGGTATTTGAAGCACATTAAAGTAAAGGATTAAATCATTGGATATTTAATATATTTTTAATGTAATAAAAGCATATATTACAATCCCTCTTCCTCTTCTGAAAATTGCTTCATTTTAAGAACAAGAAGACACTAATCTGGCAATCATGCATGAACAGTGATATTACAACTGTCATCAGTATAAGTGGTTTTGTATTTTGGTATTCATTATATGACTCTCTTGCATCCTGCTACCATTTCATTAAACATATGATTTGAGGTGGATAATTAGCTGTTAATAGCAAGGAAAAGGAGGTTTTGTGCAAAGAGACTTTCTCTGGCTATTTTCAGATATTTCAAAACCATTCATATTTAACGATTTTAAATAATTTCATTTAGAGAAGGATATACAAAAAGAAATCTTCCTATATGCAGAAAATATTAGTTACTCTGCTTAATGGTATTTTAAACTGTTGTGAGTAAACTAAGGGGACATCTTGTGAGGCTCTGTAGTTTAACAGAAATGAAATAGGTCTGCTGTTTGGAAAACATGCAGTAATGTATTGATGAGTAACATAAATAGAACATTAGGCAACAATAGGAAGAGTATAAAAAATAAATGTAAGAATAAACAAACTTATTTGGTAAAACTGGTCTATCCTTACTTCTTGATAATATTCTGCCTTTATAATACATCTAAAGTTGTAGGTAAGTTTTTGGAATACCAACTTCAAAAGAGATACACAATTTCAGTAATTATTAATAAATATTTAGAGTTCAAGTAACAATAACTAGATGATGGCATAAAAGGGATATATAATAGTTGAGGAAAAATTCATTGTAATAAATTATGTAAAAGATTCTAAAAATTAGTGTACAAAAAACTGTATATTTATTAAATACAAATCTCTTATGAGGTTCTATAAATAAAGATTAATTACTTGAATATAAAAGAACATAAGAGAAAAATAAAAAGGAATAATGATTCAGGTAGTGAGCAAACTGAGTGGTCAGGAAGTGATTGTAATTTAAATATTTTTAGGAAATATCAAACCATTCATCTGAATTGAAGCCATGAGATATATAGCACTCCATGTTCTGACTTTCAGTTACAGGATTTTTAAATAAGAAAATTCTAATATCTGATTTAAAAAATGGGCCACAAATATGAGAGAACAGTTCAGTAAAGAATAACTGCAAGTGAGCAATAAACAGAATGAAAAATATCTAGTTAAATGTATAATTTGGGGACTGTCCAGCTAGTAGCTAACAGGAGGCATTTTTGAGTTATTACCCCAAAAGAGAAAAGGTATTTGGTGTTTGGAAGTAAAAAAGTGGTAATGTAATTCACAATTATAAACAAGGTAAATTTTATCCAGTAGAATATTATTAATAAAACTGTGGTGAAACCATAAAATGGAATGCCAATAATGTATATTTCAAAAGGTAGTTTTTGACTATAATTGACTCTTCTTATTTATTCTAATATTTAAAAAAATTAAGAATGTAAGTGAAATGTTACCAAAGGCCCTTTTACATGTATTGATATAATTCTAATATGTGTCTTCTTCAAAGGATTTTTTGAGAAATAATATTAATACATATTTTAATACTGGACCATCCTTGCACAGTGTCCTTACAATTGGACCTTGAAACTAATCCTGCTTGTTCATAATGTATTTCATAGTTTCCTTTAGGATATATTGGCTAGTGTTTATTGAGATGTTTTAGGTTTGTAATAATTCATTTTGTCAATAGTTCTATTTTTATTTTTATAAGGTCTCTTACACAAATGTTTATTATTTATTTTTTGCCTACTTAACATGGAAATAGCTAAGGGAAGTCTATTATGTCTCTCACTTCAAATGTGTTTCTGTCAATTTGTTCCTTATATTTATAATTTTTTAAAATCTATTTTGATATGCTAGTATTCAGTTCATAAAGATTCATGACAGTTATATCTTCATTGTGGAGTTTCATTGCATTTAGCATACTGCTGCTTCTTATAAAAATTAAAATTTCATAAAGCCCTTAAGCATTTTTTCTCATATGCTACAATATAAGCACAAGCACGTCCTTTTTAATTTATTCCCACACATTTTGTGGAACCAAATGTAAGACGTCACATGCTTCCTGTTGCGTTCATATTGCACTGGACCCTTCAGGGTGAACAGAGACTTTTTACTCCTTTGATCAGTTATCTGTATTCTCTTCTTCCTCCTCTGCCTAGGATGAAGAGGTAAGGATTTTTTATAATGAAGTATGAAACGGTAACACGCTATGTAAATAAAATAATTAATTGTGAATATTCACAAAGGATATGACAAATTATATAGATCTTCACATGAGCATTTTTAGAAACAAAAATATAACTATAAACAACTTCAACTTTAATCTGAAAATTCTTCCTCGAAAAGATATTGTTGCTGCAAGGTGCATTTATGGATTTATGGTTGAAGAAAACATGTCAGTTTATGTTAAAAATAACAGCTTTATTTTATGCCACAGTATTAGTTTAGATTCCACATTTCTGAGCTGGACTAGTCAAGCATAAACTTCATTTACCAAGGATTGGAAAGCACTTTTCACGCAAGCACATAGAACATGTCCATGCTGTAGACTGTGAGCGGGTTGCCCTTGTACAGCGGTGGGGAACATGTTCATGTTGGAACGCCACATTAATTAAGCTGTAACCAAATAAGGCCTCATTCAAGAAACTTCAATTAGATATACTTAAAAATGTACATTATTTTGTAAAAATCTCCTATGTACTTAATAATTTCAAAAAATGAAAACTATTTGCTAATGTTAAAGTTAACCTTTGAATGACTTTGTTGTGTCTGCTTTTTGTTGGGAAGCATTTGAATGTTTGGTTGCAGCATGGCGGTCCGCAGTTTCAGTTGATTCTCTAGATGGGTATCAGTCATTTGTGACCTTAGGGCATCTTAATTTGGGTTAGGTAGGAGAATGTAGATTCACAGTAATAAGTGGTTGAAAAGCACCAAAGCATTTTTCAGGCACGTTGCCAAAGGTGTGGGTATTCTAGTGCAGTTTTCCATGTTTCAATTGGATCTTTCTTATTATCAAACAATGACTTAAAATATCATCTATTGAGAGCTCAATCAATTCCATCTGTTAGTTCTTTAGGTGCCTTGGTGATATCAAATAGGTGAGATTGAAATGCTAATTTGAGTGTGATGTCATGATTCTCAAAGTCAGTGACCCTTTCATTGTATTCTCCAATTAATAGATCTATAACAGCTGTGTATTCTTCAAATGATTTGCATATATCATCCTGCTCATCAATGACCTTTGATAACTGGGGAAAATGTTCATTGGAAATTTCCTTTCACAGAAGTGTCTTGAAAAAAGATAGCTTTTTTCTGAAATGCTTGAATTTTTTGCCACATACCATATATAAACTTAGTTTTACCTTGCAAAAAATACTCAAGTCATTTTGATTTGACATGATATCACACAGAAAAGCTGCATTCCTATGGAAATCTTCTTTTAATAATTGACATTGTTGATTCTATTCTTCATAAAATTTAACTATCTGTTCTCACAGAGATAAAATTTTGGCTAACACCTGTCTCTGTGATAGATAACACACTTTAAAATGGCATGGCAAATCCACACTAAATACTTCATCTTTCAACGAAACTGATGATGCCATGTTGCATTTGCAGGACTACAGTTAACAGTACTTATAACTTGTTGCAAAGTGTCACCTAAAATAGTAGTTTTAGCACAGAGATTTTGCTGATGCAAGATACAATAAAAAGAAATGAGAGCATCTGGATCTGTTAATACTTTTTTATCTGTGCAATAAACTCTTCATGTTTTCCTGTCAAGGAAGGTGCACCATCTGTATATACACTCACTAAGTTTACCATATTCAGTCCAACTTCACAACATTTACCTTGAAAGTTGTCAAAGATATCTATTCCCTGTGTTCTATTCGCAAGAGCACCCAAAGTAAGTAACTCTCTGTAGCAATGAAAATCTTCTGTTATGATCTGAATGAAGTATAAAACATGTGCTGGGTCAGTAGTATCAGGTGATTCATCCAAAGTAATTGAATAACATATATTTTCCTTTTGAAGTATTGCACGAAGTTGTTCTGTTAAGTTGAAGGCTAATTCATGCTGCCCATCAGTTACGGTTCTCCTTGAAAGAGGCAGTTGTTTGTACTTTGAAATGTTATCTGGGTCTAAGCACCCTACAATTTCAACAATGCATTCTTTTACAATTCCTATGTCACTGAATGACTTCCCTTTTTTCCCCTGAGTAAATAAGATACTTTATAAGTTGCCTCAATGGCATTATTTCCAGGTTTTATTGCTGCTTGAAAGAATTGTCTTTGCATTTGCTTTTTAACTTTTAATTTCTGCAATACAACCTTTTGCAACTCTGCCTCTAATTTAAAATATCTGTGGTCCTTCTGAGGTTATATTGCTGATGAGCACTGAATTTCTTTAATGTTGATATTGCAGTATCACAAAGCAAGCAAATCACCTTATCTTTAGCAGGAACAAGATAATATTGCAATTCCCAATCCTCATTAAAAAATCTGTTTTCTTCCTTCAGTGTTGTCTTGGTCTTCTTTGACATGATATGCTGTTAAGCAGACAGAATTAAAAAATACCATTGAGCTGTGCAACTATTCACAAATTCCACTTCAAACAGAAACACAGTGCACTGTTGTCAAAAGCTGATAACAGACTGGTGCACTTGATACCCCATAAACTCTCGATAACCAGTCTTGTGAGGTAGTAGCACCAGTCAGGCGGGGGAAGTTAGAACTAAATCATGAGCGTAGCAGCTGTCAATTTAGCCCTCCATGACTTACTAATGTTCTAATCGTGCCACTCAATATGGGAGGATTATTTCATTGAAATTTATTTTATTCTTTTGTATTTTAAATATGTTCATTTCAAAAATAAAGTAAAAATATCAAAGACGAACAAAATGTATTAATAAAAATAAAAGGATTTTTTTCTGTAAAATTTGGATTCAGTCAAAGGCCACATTAAGGACCTAGAAGGCCACATGTGGCCTTAAGACCGCAGGTTCCCCACCCCTGCCCTAGTATATGGAGATCTCCATTTATCTGTTTAAAATTCTTGATTTAAACGTGTGAGTTACCTGATCAACTTCCTTGACAGCGAACTGAGGAAGGAGTCCCAGTCATTTAAAGTAGAGCCGCACTAGGGGAGCTGAAATAGACGCGGCCTCGCCATGCTTTCTGACTCAGCAAGGTAAGCGTGTTTAAGGAGGTTAATGCCGCTCAATTTGGTAGATGACTTTTGTCATAGGAGATTGAAAGAGCACAAGGTGTGTATGTTGGCACTTTTCTAGATCCAGACTTACACATAAAATCCTGTATACATTTAGATTCTAACTTGTTTATGGTTCTAACAGAAGGATTCTGAAATTTAAAAATAAGATTTTAAAATTTAGGAACCTGTTACACCCTTGACTATGATGCTTTTCTTTGTCAGATTCTGACCAAGAGTTAGCCTCGGATTCTGCCTTTCATCAGAGGTGTAAATCCTTATACTTCTTCCTGCCTACAACAGAAGTACTTGGTGTTTTCCTCTCACCTTTTCATTGATGTTATCTTTTCTCTTCATCCTTGTGGAGCAAGCTGCATGTCTACTTATTACAATAAGCATATTCTGTGAACAAATTAAAACAAAAGATAATGCATCATTGCAGGCTCTGCTCACTTCCAAAAGAAAGAAAGGCAGAAATATCCAGACCGTAATGTGTAACAGAGTTTATTATTCTTTTGTCCAACAATTTACTATAAACATTTTCAATACAAAAAAGAATTTTACTACAAATCCCCACACATTCATTGCCTAGATTTGACAAATTAGTATTTGGCTGTGTTGGCTTTATTACCTATCCCTTCTTCTAATCATCTATCAGTCCAACTTATTTTTAAAATGCATTTCAAAGAAGCTGTGAGTGTCACTACAACTCAATTCTAAAACCTTCAGCATACATCTCATTCATTAGATTTTGATATTTGTTATAGTATTTTTTTGGAGAGAGAAAATTTATATACGAAGAATTTGAAATATCTTAAGTGTGTATTTCCTGAGTTTTGGCAAATGTGTACTCCTTTGAAACCCAAAACTCTATAAAGATATAACACTTTATAGAGTGGGCAGCTCCCTCAGAAGGCTCTAGGTAAAAATTCTTCCTTACCTCTTCCTAGCTTCCGGTGATTCTTGGCTTGTAGCTGCATTATACCATTCTCTGTCTCTGTTTTTTTTTTTTTTTTTTCTTTTAATTTTTTACTTTTTCTGATTTTACAGTATCAGAACACAATGGAAATTTTTTTTTTTTTTTTTGAGACAGAGTCTCGCTTTATTGCCCGGGCTAGAGTGAGTGCCGTGGCGTCAGCCTAGCTCACAGCAACCTCAAACTCCTGGGCTCAAGCAATCCTTCTGCCTCAGCCTCCCGAGTAGCTGGGACTACAGGCATGCGCCACCATGCCCGGCTAATGTTTTCTATATATATTTTAGTTGGCCAGATCATTTCTTTCTATTTTTAGTAGAGACGGGGGTCTCGCTCTTGCTCAGGCTGGTCTCGAACTCTTGAGCTCAAACAATCCGCCTGCCTCGGCCTCCCAAGTGCTAGGATTACAGGCGTGAGCCACCGCGCCCGGCCTTCTGTCTCTGTTTTTATATGGTCTTCTTCTCTATGTGTTTCTCCTCTTCTTATAAAGAACAAAAGTTATTGGATTTAGTATCCACCCTAATCCAGCATGACCTCATTTTAACTTGATTACATCTGCAAAGATCCTATTTCCAAATAAGGTCACTTTTACAGTTACTGGGGTTTAGAATTCAACATATCTTTTTAGGTGACACAATTCAACCTAAAACAACTGTCTCAGCCCAAAAAGTTCTCTCATACCCATTTCCATTCAATCACTGCCCCCTTTTGCCCTGATGCAAATGTTCTGTAGTTCAACTTCATTTCAGATAAATGGATGTTTTTTTAATTGTTAATCTTCTGAAGCTCAGGGATCCTTGACAATATTGCAATTTATGGACTCTCTCCCAAGAAAAGTACACGTAAACTTATAAGTTATTTTTTTGTTTATTTGTTTGTTTTTAAGGAAAATGTTTGTTTATTGGTTAAGCCAAAGATCCAATTTTGCCACATTCTTTGAATTTAAAGGCTAGCAATATGAATAACTGGCACTTTCCTACTGGTTTCTGATTTTCTTAAACTCTCTACAGGCTGTCATTATCATTAATACATACTTTGGCCTAATTTACCTAATTTTTGTTAGGCATTTAAAAAAAAATTTAAATAAATGCATGACATGAGCCAATGTTTATTTTAACCCAATTTTTCTAATTCCAGTGTGGAAATTTTTTATGAAACCCACATAGCCAGTTTCTTCTATTTATTAACAATGGTAGTTAAGGTTTATTGAGAGCTTGATTCAAAAACCAAACACTGCTCTAAACAGAGAAGCAAATAGCCAGCTAATCTTTTAAGTGACTAATCCTATTTTATCCTCACTGCTGGAGAAATCTCAAAGAATGAAAGGCATTATTGTTTCCCTTCCTCTTTCCACTCTGCCTGGGAGTGGGGCAGAGGAAGGGGTGTGGAAGAGGGATTTATTATCCTTCCTATGTGAGAGACAAAGAGGCAGAAGTTGGCCAGGAAACTGGAATATGAGCCCCCACCCCAGGTTTTCATTTGCAAGGGTAGCCTAAGAGGAGAGGTTTCTCCAGCCTATACTGCTGGAGACGAGGTGGTTTTACATGGGGGAAGGAAGGAAG
>CM052446.1:8795480-8847345 GCA_028533085.1 Varecia variegata | reverse complement strand
ACACTCACATTGTTGTGTAACCATCACCACTGTTCATCTCCAGAACTCTTTGCATCTTACAAAACTAAAATAGTAACTACCCATTTCCTCTACTCCCATCCCCTGGAAACCACCATTCTACTTTCTGCCTCTATAATTTCTACTACTCTAAGTGCCTCATGTAAGTAGAATCATACAATATTTGTCTTTCTGTGACTAGCTTATTTCAGTGAGCATAATGCCCTCACAGTTCAACTATGCTGTAACGTATGTCAGATTTCCCATCCTTTTCAAGGCTAAATAATATTCCATTGTATGTATATATCACATTTTGTTCACCCATTTATCTGTTAATAAATACTCGTGTTGCTTCCACATTCTAGCTGTTGTGTATAATGGCGCTATAAACATGGGTATACAAATATCTCTTTGAGAACCTGCTTTAAATTATTTTGAGTATATCCCCAGAAGTGGAATTGCTTGATCATACTGTAATTATATAAACATACAAGTTTTTGAGGAACAGTGGCTGAACCATTTTACATTCCTGTCAACAGTGTACAATGGTTCCAATTTCTCTATATCTTCACCAACACTTGTTATTTTCTGTTTTTTTTGATAATGGCCATCTTAATGAGTATAAGATGGTATCTCATTGTAGTTTTGATTTACATTTTATTAATGATTAGTGATATTGAGTATCTTTTCATGTGCTTATTGATCATTTATATTTATCCTTTGGAGAAATATCTATTCAATTCGTTTGCCCATTTTTAAATCTGTTTGGCTTTTGTTGTTGAGCTTCAGGAATTCTCTGTATATTCTAGATAGCAATCCCTTATCAGATATATAATTTGCAAATATTTTCTCCCCTTCTGTGTGTTATCTTCTTACTCTGTTGAGAGTGTCTTTTTTTTTTTTTTTTTGAGACAGAGTCTCATTCTGTTGCCTGGGCTAGAGTGCCGTGGCGTCAGCCTAGCTCACAGCAACCTCAAACTCCTGGGCTTAAGTGATCCTTCTGCCTCAGCCTCCTGAGTAGCTGGGACTACAGGCATGTGCCACCATGCCCGCCTAATTTTTTTCTATATATATTTTCAGTTGTCCAGATAATTTCTTTCTATTTTTAGTAGAGATGTTGTATCACTCTTGCTCAGGCTGGCCTCAAACTCCTGACCTCGAGTGGTCCTCCTGCCTCAGCCTCCCAGAGTGCTAAGATTACAGGTGTGAGCCACTGCGTCCAGCCTGAGAGTGTCTTTTGATGTATGAAATTTTTAAATTTTTATGAAGTCTAATTTGTCTATTTTTTCTTTTGTTGCCCATGCCTTTGGCATCATATCCAAGAAGTCATTGCCAAATCCAAGATCATGTCACTTTTGCTCTATGTTTTCTTATAAGTTATAGATCAAAAACCAAAGACATCAACTCTATAAGTCAAGAAAGGACATGCAAGAAGAAGCATGAATGAAGGGAAGACAATCTAAAATGGGAATTAATGTCTATTCCAATGATAGAATAATTCCAATAAAATCATCCTGTCGCTAGTTACCTTTCTTGATCGCTCCAAGTGTTGCGCACACTGAGGCTTATAGTAGGCTGAATAATGGCTTCCAACAATATCATATCCTAGTACCTGGGACCTGTGAATGTTACTGTCTATGGAAAAAGGATCTTTTCAGATGTGAATAAGTGAAGGCTCATGAGTTAAGGAGATTATCCTGGATTATCTTGTTGGGTCCTAAATGCAATCACAATTGCCCTTATAAAAGATGGAAAAAGATTTGACACAGATAGAGCAGAAGAGAAGGCAACTTTGACCACAGAGGCAGAGATTGACTTGTGATGCAGTCACAAATCAAGGAATGCCAGTTGTCACCAGAGGTAGAAGAGACAAACAACAAATCTCCCCCTAGAGCCTCTGGAAAGAGCATAGCACTGCCAACACCTTGATTTCAGTCAAACGGAACTGAATTCAGACTTCTGATTTCCAGAGCCGTGACATATAAATTTGCATTGTTTTAAACTACCAAATTTGTCATAAGTTGTTATAGCAGCCCTAGGAAACTAACACAGAGCTCAACATTGCTAAATGTTTGCAGCAGGAACATTTAGCAATCAGCAGTGGGTATAGACAGAGAAGCCTGATGAAACATGATATATGCTGTTGAGCTCAGGCATAGCCATGGCCATTCGTTCACGAGCTTGTTGAGTAATCACTGAAGTATCTGGAAAAGAAGATTGACTAACACTCAGAACGTATTATATGTGGAGTATCACAAGAAACACGTATATTCTTACTCAGAACAACTGTAAGAGATTCACCTATATCCCTCTTTTCCAGCCATTCACATCTTATTCTTTCCATGTCTTTGGCTGTCTGGACAAACCACCATTGCTCATGAATCCATGTGAATTCTTATCTCACGTTCTCTCTCCATGTAGGTAAAGGGGAAAACAGAATGCACCACCAGATTCTACCCACTGGGCATTTACAATGTGCTTATTAACTTTTAGACCTGCCCATGAGTGAAGCTCCAGTGACCTGGTGGCACTTCCAGTGGGTGCCAGCCTATAGTGTTAACCATAAATTGGAATACTATAGCCATGGGCCAAACTTGGCCTTTGGCTTCTGTATGGCTGGTGAGCTAGGAATGATTTTTATGTTTAAAGGGTTATAAAAAACATAAAACAAATCAAAACAGAAGAAAACAAAAACAAGAATATGTGACAGATTTTATGTGGCCTGCAAAGCTTAAAATATTTACTCTGGCCGTTTGCAGAAAATGTTTGCTGATTCTTGGTGCAGAGCCATCTGAAAAGCAGGCTCATTTTTATGTATTTATTTTTTTATCCTGAGTAAACTGATCAGAAGAATCTTTTCCAGGGAGCTTCAGTGTAGCCGGAGCGAGGGGAGGCAGTACAAGCCCAGCAGCCTAA
Source organism: Varecia variegata (assembly GCA_028533085.1). Taxonomy (NCBI): domain Eukaryota; kingdom Metazoa; phylum Chordata; class Mammalia; order Primates; family Lemuridae; genus Varecia; species Varecia variegata. The sequence continues at coordinate 8,844,432 of CM052446.1, read as the reverse complement.
TTTTGCCTCGGGTTCTGCCAGTACAAAGTCTCCAACACACTGTTTATTCCCACTTGGTGAAGGAGGACTGCTTGTTACTGTTAACTTTATTTCTACTTGAATCAACTCTCAGTTAGTGATGAGCAATTTGGATTGCATGACCACTTGGTCTACCAAAATCATGTGTTTGGTCTCTACCAATCAATGAACTCAACCAAAGACCCCATCAAAAACTATAAACTATTTAACAAAGGGAGAATACAATAGTTAATTATGACAGATGGCATAACTTTGTTCCAAGATCTGCGCTGACTTGACCCATGCAGCATCCTGATCTGACCCAGGTACTTTGAGCCTCACTGGATTGACTGGGTCCTGAAGCTTGAGAAGCACAATGCCTTGCTCTGCCGGCTGTACTAACCAGGCAGCTTTCTTTTGTTCTGATCTCCAAAGTGGTAGGAGGCCTATAAAATGGCTTCTAACAACCTCTGACTCATTCTGTAATGTAATTCCCTCCCCCCTCCTTTTGATTGTGGGCTCAACCAAAGTACTCACTTCTAGTCCAAAAAAAAAAAAAAAAAAAAAAAAAGGCAGCTCAAGTGATGGGATGTCACTTTCAAGATTCGGGTACAAAAAAACTGTAATTCTCTCTCTCTCTCCCACCTCCTATACAGAAGCACACATGGCAAATATGTGGTCAATAGCTGGTGAGCCTGGAAGAGAATCTTCTGAGGCTTGCAAACAGCCTCATGAGTGAACCTTTAAGCACATTCTCCCCAAGTTGAACTTTGCAGCCCCAGCAAACACCTTGAGTGCCCTCTTATGAGAGACTCTGAACCAAAGGACTTAGGGTAGGTGCTCCCAGATTCCTAATCCACAGAAACAGTAAGATAATATTTAATACATTTTTACTGTTTTAAGCTCCTAAATTTGAGGCTACTTTGTTATGTAGCCGTAGATAACGAGTAGACAAAATCAAAGATGGAAGTCTTTGAGGTTATTCACCCAAAGGAACTCAAATTCCTTTAATATTGTTTCTGAAATATACAAAGAGACCACCTAGTGTTCTGTTTCTTTCGCAGCTGAAGGAAGTGCAAGGAGGAGCAACTTTTCTTTCATTATATAGGAATCTCTCAACATATCCAGGCACTGGACACACTGGAATTTCACTAAGGTGACAATCCCTTTCCATTTTTATAAAACTATTTCTTATGTTCTACCAATATTCATTTTACCAAAACATCTATAGAACCTGTTACTTCCTACTCTGGAGGTCTTAGCTATACGCTGCCATTAATATGCTGGATAAATACGATACACAATTGAGACATGGTTGAAATTTGAAAAGCTTGAAACCTAAACAGTGGCACCTAGCCAAGAAATTGACATAATCTTGTAGCAAAATGATGAAATCCCGCAGACTCTGCCAGGTGAGTACAAATGAATTCTGTTTTTAAGTGTTTATTAGTGTAGAGGAAAGAAAGTCATCAGCCAGACTAGCTGCTGCATTTTGGGTGCTAGGAGTCACACTGGTTTAGTCTATTAAATATGTTAAATTTAGAACAGTAGCTGTAATTGTTCTCTCAAGTGATTAAGATTATGATAAGCTATTGTCATTTTCCAAGATTCATCTTTCTGTTTGGTGTAAAATAAATTACACATATATGTATATATAGAATTATTATAACCACTGTACTTCGCTAGCCCATTGAAAGAGGATGCCTGGTCAATGAACACATATTTATAGATCTGGCCTGATATGAATGAAATAGCAAGTTAACATGCTCAGTATTTTCACTTTTCAAATTATATCTTTTGAAAAATAGTTACAAATACAGATACATTTTTCATATATAAAGATCTTCAATGTATTCTTATTCATAGGAGTGATATAATGGAAACAATCTGTAACTCTAAGAACTGGGAAATAATTGAATTAATTATGCAAAGGCCATGTGATGGCATTGAAATAATGTTTCACCATTGAAAATAATGTTTTTCAAGAATATATCATTGTATGCACAAAATGTTATAATATGTAGGTCAAAAATTATTATACATAACTCTGAAGTGTCATTTATACATACATAAAACACTTTTGTGTATATTAAATATGAAATATAGTACTTGGTTAGTGAAAAATAATATTTAATATTATTAAATTAAAAATTGGATATGGCCACAGAAGGCAGCATCTACTATGATTTCCTGATGGCCTCTGAGGAGCCTAATGTGGCTAGAACCAAGGGCTGTGTTTGGAATAATGGGAGACGTGCATGAGCAGGTGGACGCACATGGCCGTTAACAGCCAAGCGCACTGTGATCGTCATGCATTCCAGTCTTTTACAGCACTGTTTTTTTTTTTCCATCCCTATTTTTATTCAGGTCTACTTCAATTTTAGGCCCAACTTCTGTGGCACTTAAAAAGATAATGTAGCTAATTTAATTTATTTGCATATAAAATAGAAAGCATTTCTACATATTTAGCTGAAATAATATTCCAAGAGTGAAACTATTTGTGTCTCCTAAGAAATGTTCTGAGAAGGGCTTCTGTATGTGAATCTTGCTCCTTCATTGTCAATAGAGAAGGATTCAACAAGTCTGGGTTTGTGTTTTAATTCTGCTTGTAGCTAGCTGCATAAAATGTGAAATTTCTTAATATCCCACATTGGTAGCTTTTTTTTTAAGTTATGGAAAGATTTGTGAATATCTATTAACATTCTGAAAAGGTCAAATGGGATCATATATGGGAAGTGTTTCATGATCGTGTGTCATATATATGTTTTGTTACATTATGAAACGGAAAATAACGTTTAAGTTACAGGTAATGAAATCCTTTTCTAAAATGCCGTTTATTGACTACATTTGGGTTCCTAGCAACCATAGGATGACTACCTGATACTGAAAGCCATTTTTAATTTTCTTTTTTCATTAATATGTTCATTCATCATCTAGTCATTAATCAATTAATCATTCAGTGTTTCATTTATTCATTAAAATTACTTATGTAGTGCCTACAGAATATAATAGACAATAGTTCCATTTAAAGTACTATTGAAAAATGTATTACGATGGGTTTCTGGAAGAAGATCAAGAGGGAGACCTAGATACCAGACCAGTTCAGTTGCTAAGTTGCTTTGTAATATTACAGTTTCTTACCTGTTTTCTAAAGCTGTTAACTCAGAGTAAAATGATGGACAGTGTTAACCTCAATGAGCTCCACGATGCCTCTCCTCTCCGACATTCTCTGAGCCTGCAGAGCAGTAATTACCCAATTTCAGAAGTGCCTTTTCCAGAGATGCTGGATGGCAGCCGCCACTCTTTGCCCTGTCCGTAACCAGGGTCTGGCTGTGCTATGGCAAGATGCTGGCAGGAGATGAGAGAGGGAGGCAGTGCTCAGCCCCGCCAAGATTCAGAGCATATTTCTGGTGGAAAACATGTTGATGAAAGGTCAAAGAACAGGAGGAGAGTGAAAGGGAAGCGAGGAATGGAAAAGCAGACAGCGGAAAGTCTTGCTTCCTTAACCTTGAAGGGGAACATAAGGTCCTCGTTAAAACAATCCTTCTTCTTTAATCACCCACACCCTGTTGCATCCAGCACTCCGTACATGCCAGCACCCACCATGTAGCCAGCCTTCTGTGCCTCCCCACGCAGAATCGCTAGCTTCCCACTCACAGATGTTCCCCGTCCTGCCTCTCATCCTTCAACACAACCCGGTTTGCCCAAGGCAGGGTGCCTCAGATCAGTGATTCTCTGAACACAGCATCCAACAGTATCATCTGTCAAGCTTTTTAAACATCCTGATTCATGAGCCCAGTCCCCAGATATTCTGATGTGGGGTGGTGCCCTGGAAACTGAATGTTTGACACACACAGGACGACTCTGATGTCACTAGCCCTTAGGCTATACTTTGAGAAATGCAACCTCAAATCAGCTACGCAGGAGTTCTTGGACTGCATGAGAAAACTTCAGCTTTTCACAATGTGTTTGTAAAATCACTACTTGTGAGTCCTTTCCCTCAGTGGAAAGATGCTATTTATATTTTTAAAATCTCCCATTTTTATGGTGTAACTTGTTCTATTCCAAAGTTTCACAAGCTGCTACATAAATGCAGTATTATATGCATGTCTATACATAGTTATACACATATAGAAATAATATACGCCCTCCCTGAACATTATATTTATAGGTTAGAAATGTAACACTATTTATACAGAAGTGTCTGCCTGCGTTCACATGTGCTATACATGAGAAATTTAAACTTAATAATATATTAGTATTTTTGTTGAAAATATATTATATAGATACATAGAGCCTCTTATCTGTAGTGTGCACAGATTTATATTTGTATGAATTTGATAGTCATTGTTTATTTGTTGTGTAATATCCATCACTTTCTAATTGATTGATGATATTAATTTAATAATCCATTGTGCTTATTATGAGTGCAGGAAGGAAGAAAGGCACTATGGAAAAAAGAAAGGAGATAAAGAGCACAAAGGTAGTGTGCCAGGAACTTTGAGAGACTGTATCTCATTGATCAAGTAAACCATTGTATTTACCCTAGAAAAGCTCCTCTGTCAGTAGTAGAAAGTAAGTATAATAACACAAGATTGCTTTTATAGAAGGATGCACACAGTGCTGCAGGAGGACAGATAAAGATGAAGTTAATTTTGCCTGGGAGTTTGTTGGTAGCTTTATTAAAGTGGTGTGTTTTTGTCTGATCTTTAAGGGTGTACATGCCGGCACGCCAGGCACTATTCCAGGTGCAGGAGTTCAGTGACGAACAGGACCAGATCTGTGCCCCTGCAAAATCTCATCCCAGTGGTGGAAAATAAGAGGTAGGAGATAGCCTAACAGCAACAACGAAATGCTTCCGTTTGTTGCAGGTAAAGAGGAGAATATGGAAAGGGGCCCAAGGGAGAGAAAAAGGATGATACTTTTGAAGGTCTAGAAATTGTTCAATTTGCTAGAGAACTAGCCAGGAAATAGAGGATGATGAGTCTTAGAGGTGAAGATAAAGTTTTTTAAAAAAATGCACCCTTAGAGTAATAGTAAGTCATTGAAAGTGTCCATGTAGACAGGCATACGATCAGAGCAGTGGCTCATGAGATGACGGTGGCTTTGGACAAAAGTAGCAGTGATGGAAATGGAAAGAAAAGAGTGGCTTCAAAACATATTTTAAAGAGCAGCTGATCAGACTAAAATAGGGGAGAAAAGATGTTTGGAGAGAAAAATCAGGATTTGATGCAATCTTACATTTGTCGTGATGTAGCAAATATTTGTCAAACTTCTTTGCTACTCAGGATGTTTTACCCACATTTTCTTCATGTGGTAACCAGGAGGTTTGCTCACAAAAATTTTAGTTCTCTTCTTCTGGGACCAGGATAGCCTTGCACCTCCCTGCCCTTGGTAACTTTAGGCATGGTCATGTGATTTGCTCTTGGTAAATAAACTGCAAGAAGAGGCAATATGTGTTACTTCTAGGTGGAAGTTTTAAGCACCCTTTTACAACTAGCCATGAGACTTTCTATTCTACCTTGGTGACTCCATGTTAAGATTGGAGCCTCTATTAGCCTAAATTCCAGAATAGCTCAGATTCCCTGAGAGCCATCCACCTACTTCTTCCCTATTCATTTTAAGCCATTGAAGTTTTTGTTGTTACTACAGCGTAATAGAGACTACCTGATGGACATACCATGTTTAGGGGATTTCCATCGGTGTAAGTTCTGACTTTTCATGCTACAAGTCACAGCCTTCTTTCCCAGCTTTGCTTACAGTAGAAGTATGTAGTGTGTCACCTAGACATTTAGAATCAAATGCACCTGCTTAATATTTAGACCCAGAAGAGACCCATGTGAAGGAGGAGATGCTGTTCAGTGTCCATTAATGATAAGAGGTAGCATTGGCCTTGGTCCCAGCTGTGGTGCCCATGGCTAATGGTGGACTGTCGTGGGGCTTTCCAGTGACAGTTAAGGCAGAGAAGTCCAAATCTTACTATGTTGCTCATTCCTGGCTTTGTAGCTTTCAGACATGACCCTGGAAGATCTCTAGAAAGAGATTCTGTGAGCTAAATTATATGCTTAATACATTCATACTGAAGTAGCTACATTAGGTTTTGTTTGCAACCACAAGCTCTTGGTGATAGAGATGCCCATTGCAAATATTGATGGAAATGCTGAGTGGACAATTACATATACAAGATTAGACTTTTGGGCATGACATATAAGTTTAGCATTCAGATTACAAACACAAATTTGGAAGAAAGTGTAGATAGAGGTAAAAAGAAGGTGTAAAACCAAAACTTGAATATTCCAATAGGTCTGTCAGAGGTAAACAAAGATATCCAAGACAGATTTGTAAGTAAATCAGGAAAACAAACAATCAGGACAGTATATCAAGATGAAGTCAAGACAGGAAAATAGTTTACAGAAGCAGTGAGAAGGACTGTGTTGAATGCTGAGTAAGATGAGGAGAAGTGTTCTTTGGGTTTGGCAAAATACAAGTCTGGTGTAGGTTATATTGATGTATGTTTCAATGTAGTCATGGTTACCAGAGCCCTATTGGTTGAGCAGAGAATTGGAGCACTTCAAGTGGAGACAGATTGCATGGACAGATTCCTAAGAAGAGATATCCATCACCTATATTTGACATTGTCTTTAGCTATTCAACAAACACCTACAGACTCTCACCAACAAAAGTAATAAGCATTTGTTTCTATGTATTTCTTGTGCATTTGTGAGTCAGCTGGGGCAGTTTAATTCAGGATACAGGTCAATAAGTTGACTGGAGTGACTCTGCACAATGTCTCCTGCTAGAGAAGGCAGTGGAATGTAAATGGCCACCTGAGGCATGCTCTTCTGTTGGGGAGGCTGGGAGTTCCTGGTGTAGAAACATGGGCCAGTGCTGAGGCTTAGGCTCAAATCAGGCTTGCTGTCCCTTCTGCCCACAACGTAGTAACCAAAAGCAAGTCACATAGCAGAGCCCAACCTCTGGGAAAGTTGCCTGGGGATGGTACAAGTAACTGCTGAGCAATAATTTAATCTACCACAGAGGGAGGCAAGTGAAGAATAATTTTTTTATTTGTTTTCATGTCATATAACTACCAAAGGAAACGGACATAACTACTTCATTTATTGTTATATAACTTGACCTTTGTCTTTATTTGTTTAAATAAATAAATATTTATTGTTATAAAGGTCAAAGACCAGTGTAATCTCTAAATACTTTGTTGAAGATTGTCCAATCAAACACACCTGGAAGAATTGGAGTAAAATGCATTTCATTTGTTTTCTCATAAAATCTCACCTCCGGACAACATTTCTAAAAATCTGTTCTTGGGAACATCAGTGCCACATGGGTGATAATAGGTGTTAGATGATAAAAATGTTTCAATGGTACACTAAAATTTATAGAAACATGGGGTTAAACAAAAATAAGTTATTTTTTTAAAAAATGCACTATTTCTATAATCTCTTAGAATGTAAATGTATATTCTGGTTTTCCAGAACATTGAGAGCTAGAATTTCTCAGAACAGAGTTTGGGAAATTGAAGTATAAATAACTTTTTCTTCAAGTTTTATGCTTTAAATGTATAGGTTCTGAGAAATAAAGACCTTGAGTAGTAAATGATTCGCTGACTGGTGAATTTTACCATGAGCCTTTGTTGGTATATAGAAATGTGTTAGAAAAAGCCCCTATTAAACTGTATATTTTCCCTCAGGGATAGATTCAGTCCACCGCACCAAACAGAGTTGTTATCATCAGTGCTAGCCCTTGTACCAGGAACAAGCCTGAATAAACTATGAGTTTTCCCGTCAAAGACATTCTAAGTCTCTTAAGGGAGATTAGACAGGAATGAATATAGTGTGAAAGAATGCTCATCTCCAAAAGCGAGTTAGGTGAAGCCTGTTGGGAGTCCTGAGTCAGGATCCCTCACAGCTGTGGCGGGTAGAGGGCGTCACCTTTAGTCTAGATGGCAGGAGTTCATGGCATCCGCTGCTCCCTGGGCCAACCCCATCCAGCTTGTAAAGTGGGAGTCTGCTTTGAAGTGGCTTGGCTGTCTGCCCTGGTGGAAATTCTCATTTCTCTCTCCATCAGCCTGTACGATAAACAAATATGCTTTATATGCTGCTTCTGTGCTTATAGTATCTGTATGAAACATGGCCTTGGGCCTCTTGAAAATGCAATTATAAAATTTTATAGAGGATAATGGTTCCCGGAATGCGGCACCCCGTCTTCTTCACTCAAACAACTTTTACGCAGTGTATGCAGGTTTAGCAATAATTGACATCTCCTTGCAGAAATGGATCTAACCCCTGACTATTAATTATTTTAAACTACAGAGTGAACTGACTAGCTAAAAAATACATTCATGCCGGTAGCAGCTTTGTGAAGAAGAGTCACAATGAGAGGTTGAGGGGGAAATGCTGCCCAGGGAAGGGTGACCAGCCACCCAGCCAAGCTTCCACCAGGGGTATGACACTATGATTTCCTATCCAACATGGTGGAATGCCTCCTCGTTTAATAGAGTCTTATTTTCTGTCCTCTAATGGAGTTTTAAACTTTTCTCCAGAAAAGTCTTGAAAATTCTTTTTCAAACTAGCTCTTAGATACTTTATAATTTCTGATATTATTGTAAATTGTATTTTATTTTAATTTGTTTTCTGGTAATTATTCTAGAATAGAAATGTGCTATTTATTTCTTTTATTCCATTTATTTACTTATTTTAAAAAATCTGGTAAAATATACATAACATAAAATTTACTGTTAACTACTTTTTAGTGTAAAGTTCAGTGGCATTAGGGACTTTCACACTGCTGTACAGCCACCACCACTTTCCATTTTCAGAGCTTTTATTATCTTGCAAAACTCTAATTATGTGCTCATGAAATAAAGACTCTCCATTCCCCACTTCTGCCAGGCTTTGGCAGCCACTGTTCTACTTTCTTTCTCTATGAATTAGAGTATGCTACATACTTCGTGAGAGTGGAATCATATAGTATTTGTCTTTTTGTGACAGGTTTATTTCACTTAGCAAAATGTCTTCAAGTTTCATGATGTTCTAGCATGTGTCAGAATTTCCTTCCTCTTTAAGACTGATTGGTATTCCATTGTATGTATATACATTGTTTATCCATTCAACCATCAATGAATGTTTGGATTATTTCTATCTTTTGTCTGTTGTGAATAATACTGCTATATACATGGTGTACAAATATCTGTTTGTGTCCCCGCTTCTGATTCTTTTGGTTGTATATGCAAAAGTGGAATGGCTGGATCATATGGTAATTATATTTTTAATTTTTTGAGAAATCACCATGCTGTTTTCCACAGCGGCTATATCGCTTTACATTCCCACCAGCAGTGCACAATGGTTCCAAATTCTCCATATCTTTAGCAACACTTGTCTTCCTTCCTTCCTTCATTTTCCTCCTTTCTTCCTTTTCTTCTCTTCTCTCTTCTTTTCTCTTTTCTTTTCTTTCTTTCTTAATAATAGCTATACTAATTGGTGTGAAGAAGTATCACATTATGATTTTGATGCAGTTCCCTAATAATTAATGATGTTGAGCATCTTTCTGTGTGCTTATTAGTCATTTGTATATCTTCTTTGGAGAAACATCTATTCCAGTTCTTTGTGTAATTTTGAATCAGGATTTTTTTATTGTTGCAATTTTAGAGTATTTCTATTCTGGATATTAATCTCTTTTCAGGTGTGTGATTTGCAAATTCTTTTCCCATTTTTTAGATTTCCTTTTTATTTTTTGATAGTGTTCTTTGACGTACAAAATTAATTTTGATGAAGTCCATTTTATCTATTTTTTCTTTTGTTACTTGTGCCTTTATTGTAATTTCTAAGAAATTGCTTAATTCAATGTCATGAAGATTTTCCCCTGTTTTCTTCTAAGAATATTATAGCTTTAGCTCTTCTGTTTAAGTCCGTGATCAATTTGAGTTAATTATTATCCATAGTGTTAGGTAAGAGTCCAAATTCATTCTTTTGCATGTGAATATACACTTTCCTAGCACCATTTGTTAAGACTATTCTTTTCCCATTGAATGGTCTTGGAATCAGAGTTGAAAATCATTTTAACCATCTATGACAAAGATTGTGTCTGAGCTCCCTATTCTATTCCATTGATCTATTTGTTGTATTTATGTCTGTGCCATATTGTTTTAATTACTGTAGCTTTGTAGTAGGTTTTAAAATTAGGAAATGAGAGTCCTTACTTTGTTTTCTTTTCAAGATTGTGTTGGCTATTCAGGATTTTGGGGAGTTCATATGAATTTTAGAATTTTTTTTTATTTCTTCAAAAACCTAGTTGAGATTTTCATAGGGATTACTTTGAATCTGTAGGTCACTTCAGGTAGTATTGACATGTTATCAATACTAAGTCTGCCAATCCATGTATATGGAAGGTCTTTCCACTTATTTGTGTCTTTGCTATTTTCTTTTAAAAAGCAATGTTTTGTATTTTTTATTGTACAAGTCTTTCGTCTCCTTGGTTAAGTTAATTGCTAAGTATTTTATTCTTTTTGATGCTATTGTAAATGGAATTGTTTTCTTAATTTTCTTTTAAAAGTGTTTGTTGCTAGTGTATAGAAATGCAACTGATTTTTATGTGTTTATTTTTTATCCTACTACTTTGCCGAATTTGGTTATTAATTCTAACAAGTTACTTTTGTGGAATTCTTATGGTTTTCTACATATAATATTACTTCATCTACAAACAGATAATTCAGGTAATTTTACTTTTTCCATTCAAATCTGGAAGCCTTTTATTTTCTTTTCTTGACTAATTGTTCTGACCTGAGCTTTCAATATTATGTTAAATAGAATTGGCAAAAGTGCATGTCCTTGTCTAGTTCTTGATCTTGAAGGAAAAGCTTTCAGTCTTTCACAATTATAATGATAGATGTGGGTTTTTCCATGTGTGATTTTTATTATGTGAAGGTAGTTTCCTTCTATTCCTAGTTTGTTGATAGTTTGTATCATAAAAAGGTGTTGAATTTTGCAAATGTTTTTTTCTACATCAGTTGAGGTGATCATGTTTTTTTTTTTTTTGCAATTATTCTGTTAGTGTGGTATATTACACTGGTCAATTTTTGTATGTTGAACCATCCTTGCATTGCAGTACTAAATCCCACTTGGTCATGTTATATGATAATTTTAATATACTGTTGAATTTGGTGTACTAGTATTTGAGGATTTTTGAATCAATGCTTAAAGGGTATATTGATCTATAGTTTTCATTTTTTATAGTGTCGTTTTCTGGCTTTGGTATCAGGGCATTGCTGGCCTCATAGAATTAGTTAGGGAGCATTGCCACCTCTTCAATTCTTTTTGGAAGAGTTTCAGAAGGATTAGTTTAATTCTTCTTTAAATATTTGGTAGAATTTACCAGTAAAACCATCAGGTCCAGGGCTTTTCTTTGCTGGGAGATCTTGATTATTGATTTAATCTCCTTCTAGTTATACATCTATTCAGATTTTCTATTTCTTTGTTATTTAGTCTTGGTAGCTTTTATATTTCTAAGAATGTTTCCATTTCATTTAGGTTAATCCATTTTTTGCTGTACTATCATTCATAGCACTCTTTTATAATCCTTAATATTTTTTATTTCTGTAAAATTGGTAGTACTGATCCTGCTTTTATTTCTCATTTTAGTAAGTTGAGTCTTCTCTCTTTTTTTTTTCATAGTCAGCCTAGCTAAAGGCTTGCCAATTTTGCTAATCTTTTCAAAGAACCAACGTTTGATTTTGTTCATTTTTGTATTTTCTATTTGATTCCACTATTTTCTAATCTTTGTTACTTCCTTCCTTCTGCTAGCTTTGGGATTTGTTTGGTCTGCTTGCTCTAGTTCTTTAAGGTGTAAAGTTTGATAGTTGGTTTAAGATCTTTGTTTTTTAAAAACTGTAAGCATTTTTAGGTACTAATTCACTCCTTAGCACTTCCTTTGCTATAGCCCCAAAGTTTTAGTATACTGTATTTTCATTTTTATTCATCTCTAAATATTTTCTAATTTCTTTTATGATTTTGTCTTTGACCTTTGGTTTTTTTTAAGAGTGCATTGCTTAATTTCTACAAATTTGTGAGTTTTCCTGTTTTCCTTCTTCTATTGATTTCTAGCTATACCCTGTTGTGAATGGAGAAGATACTTTGTACTGAGAACAATAATTTTTTTAGCTTCCACATATGAGTGAGAATATGTGGTATTTATCTTTCTGTGTCTGACTTATTTCACTAAACATAATATTCTTTAGGCTCATCCATGTTGCTGTGAATGACAGGATTTCATTCCTTTTCATGGTTGAATTGTATTCCATTGTGTATATATACATTTTCTTTATCCATTCACCTATTGATGAACATTTAAGTTGATTCCATATCTTTGCTATTGTGAATAGTGCCGCACTAAACATGGGGGTGCAGATCTCTCTCTGATATACTGATTTCCTTTCCTTTGGATAAATACCCAATAGTGGGATTACTGGATCATATCATAGTCCTATTTTTATCATTTTGAGAAAGCTTCATACTCTTTTCCATAATGGGTATGCTAGTTTACATTCTCACCAACGTTGTATGAGAGTTGAACATCTTTTCATGTGCTTAATTGCCATATGTATATTTTCTTTGGTGAGGTGTCTGTTCAGGTCTTTTGTTCATTTTTTAATTGGGTAGTTTTCCTATTGTTAAATTTTGAGAGTTTTCCATATGTCTTACATAACAGTCAGATTTGTCTGTTGAAGCTATTTTCTGCTGGTCTGCAGCTTGCCTCCTCATTCTCTTGACATTGTCTTTTGTAGAGCAGATGTTTTAATTATAATTAAAACCACCTTATCAATTATTTCTTCCAAGGATCATACTTTAGGTATTGTATCTAAGATGTCATCTTCACACCCAAGGCCATATAGATTTTTTCATATGTTATTTTCTAAGAGTTTTATATTTTTGTATTTTACATTTATGTTTATGATCCATTTTGAAATAATTTTTTGTGATGAGTTAAGATCTTTGTTTGGATTCATTTTTTTTACATGTGGCTATCCAGTTATTCCAGCACCATTTGTTTATTTCAGGCTATCTTTTCTCCATTGTATTACCTTTGCACCTTTGTCAGAGATCAGTTGACTATATTAATGTGGGTATATTTCTGGGCTCTCTATTCTGTTCCATTGAACTATTTGTCTATTATTTAGCCAATACCATACTGTCTTCATTATTGTAGCTTTATAGTAAATCTTAAAGTTGGTGGTGTCAGAGTTTGTTCTTCTTCAATATCGAGCTGTCTATTCTGGTCTATTTTTATTTTTTATTTTAATTTTTTTGCCTTTCCATATAAATTTTATAATCAGTTTGTCAAAATCCACAAAATAACTTGGGGGGGATTTTGATTGGGATTGCATTGAACCTATAGATCAAGATGGGAAAAATTTACATATTGGCAAATATTGAGTCTACCTATCTATGAACATGGAATATTTCTCCATTTATTCAGTTCTCCTTTCCTCAGCTTTTGTTTATCTGGGCATATATTGATTTCTCTTTCATTTTGGAAAGACCAGGGTGCTTTCTGCCCACTCTTGCTCCTGCAAGCTGTGTGCATGCTGCTACAGGACCATGGGCACAACTACCAACCCTAGGACTAGGGAACTTGGGGATGAGTAGCCACTACTGTGCTAAAATCTCAAAATTTATCACAATTAACAATTGCAATTTACAGTCTAAACCTTTAATAGACCGAAGAGTTCCAAAACAGTTACATCAGACAGATTCTGCCGGTGCAATTGCTGTCTAAATGGGGATATACATTCCTAGTGCTTTTTACTCCACTATCTTCCCTCTAGCTATGCCATTGTTCATGTCTATAAGTTGATTTTATAGTCTACAACTCTGCTGATCTTCCCTATTTATTGTAAAAGTTTTTGCTTTGATTATGTTTCTATTGGTCAATGTAGAAAGCTCATGCTGTCTGCAAGAGTGGGGATTTTATCTCTTTCCTTCCAATTTTTCTCTTATTGTCTATTATTATGTTGTCTCTCATCTCTAGTTTTTTTTAAATTTCACAATATTATTGGGGTACAGATGTTTATAACCTCCAGTTTTATGTTCCACAGTTGCTGTGCTAGTGGGCATCCTTGTCTTGTTCTCAGCTTCTAAGACAATGTATCAAGGTTTCTCTATTAGGTAGTGTTTTCTGTAGGTTTTTTTTTTTTTTTTTTTTTTACCAAATAGAGAAAGTTTTTTTTTTTTTCACTTTTTGGCTTTTTGAGTTATTTTATTACTATAAATTTTTGTTGAATTTTATGAAATTATTTTTATACCTGTGGTGAAAATTGTATGATTTTCTTCCTTTATTCTATTAATATGGTGAATTATGTTGGTAGATTTTTCTGATGTGGAATTATACTGCAGTACTAACTTAAACCCTTTTTGTTACTAATGTATTTCTTAAAGTGTATTAGTCATTATTTATTAGTTATTGGTTATCTAATATTTTAGTTAGACTTTCTGCAAATAGATATATCATTCTCTTTTCTTGCACTCTTTATCTTGTTTTGGAAATAAATTTCATTTATCTCAAAAATTATTTCTAGATTATTTTCTTTTTCTATGTCTTCAGAAACATATTATTTAAAGATTAATTTTATTTGAAAAATTGGTAATAGTACCTGTAAAAGTATCTGCACAAGGGGGTAGTTGGAAGAGACAGACTTTTGTCATCCTATCAGTCTGATGTAGTAGCCCGTCCTCTGACATTCAGAGCCCAGCTTGCATGCCTGGCATTTCTCTGTATTGGAGCAAAGATTCCCCTGCTTCTTATTGGAATGGACTTCAGTAGACTAACCTCCATCACTTAGCAAACATGCCTGGATGTTTTAGCACCTCGGGATGTATATTGTTCTTTCCCCCCCAGCCCCACAGACAAATAAGAAGGCCAATGGAAAATAAAACTAGCAGATAGAAATAATGTTGACAGAGGCCTGGCCAGTGTGCTTCTGCCTCCAAGCATGGTAAATTACAGAGTAAATAAAAATGATCAGATAAAAATGGGCACAGATTAAAGCACAAAGTAATTTACAATTCCTAATGTGTTTGCCAAATGCTCCCACTTCTGGACTGTATTTGGAGAGTCTTGCCAATCAAGATGTAAGAACTGACCACCCTGGGGGTCATTGTGTCTGTTTGGTGGGACTTCTCTTATCTCTTTACTGATCTAGTCAGGACTCATTATAGACCATAATCTCCAAGGGACCAACATGATACTTTTCATTTTCAAGTTCTTGGGAATCTTGACTCCATTCTTCCATCTATGCAGCATAGATACCAGACTTGATAAAACCTACTGTGTAATTTAAAAAAATTAAGTTAAAGTCCATGCTGGCTGAGAAAGCATGCCATTCTTAAGCTTTTTGGTTCCTTTTTCCTTATGAGAAAACCATTGATGAGGCTGATAAGAGGGGTGTTGTAACGTTCTTTTCTGCTCCAAGGAGTCTACTTGTGGGGGAACTTTGGAATAAGAGAAAGAAAACTTGAGATTGAGTCCCAGATCACCTGCTCTTCAGACCTATGACCTTGGACAAGTAATTTAACCTTGCTAAGTACACTTCCAGGCTTCTTTTTAAAAAATTAATATATAGAGTTGTTATTTCTGGCTATTACTAAAACAAACTATTGGCCTGAAAATTGGTATAAAAATACTTTATTATCTCTTAATTGGGTGCTTGTTTAATAAGATGTGCAGAATTTTCTTAACAACTAATTAGGGGCAGTCTTCTTAGGGTAGAATTAACTGTATTGGATCAATTATTTATTGAGTGTGGTAGGGGTAGAAGTTAAATATCTAGTTGAATAGGGTAGTGTAAATATTTTAAACAACTACTTTGAATTGAGAACATGTAGCAGAAATTCGGGAAAGGGCGAGGAGTGACGGGTTTTGTTAGCCTCCTGAATACTGCTCGGTGAGTAACGTGGTCCCTCCACTTGACTCTTCTAGCCCCCTCCTTGGTATCTGCAAACGTGTCCAGAAGTGTTTGAACATTTTGTAAAATCTAATGGAAGGGATTTTTTTTTTTCTGGACTCAGTTTGAAAGTCACTTCTGAAAGTGGCTAAAACTCAAAGGGTATGGCTGGGGTACTGCTCATGTGACATCAGTGTTTACATCAGAAATATCTGTATTTGATGAGCTGATTGAGAAGGGAAAACAATTGCTGAGTTAAATTTCTGTGGATGAATATTTATTTCTTTGTAAAAAGTATGAGCAAACTTAACTCTTAACTAGCAAATCCAAACCACAGTCATGCAGGCTGGGCGCCGGGGAGGACAAAGATTATTCCAGTGGTACAGGCAGCTCTGATATTTAGGACCAAGTGTAGGATGCCTAACTCTCACAGTGGTGTTTCCACACGTGGCTGGGCTACCGCTGCTTAACTTGGGCTGTACAATCAGCAGAGGAGGGGAAGGCAGGATGACACAGACCAAAGGCCAAGTCATGAGCACATGGGTGCCCTGCAATTAGGAACCAGACTCCAGAACAGCCACACATTGTCAACACCATGATTTCTTCAGTTTTATAGTTGGTGGGAAAGCATCGTCTTCTGGCCTAACATCCTGAAGTTCTCAGGAGTCTATGGATTCTGCCTGCAGTCTGGAAAAGTGGCCGCAATTGCCAAAAGTCTGGAGCCCATAATCTACAAGATGGTGAGATAAGAGATGGCAGTGGCTAGGTATGAGTCAGCTGCTGGGACTGTGTTTGGAATGTAAGCAGCAAGAGAGAGAGCTGCCTAGTCCTGAGGTATCTAGAGAGAGGCCATGGATGAAAAAAAAGAGAGTGAGAAAGATTGCTGCATCAGAGAACACACTTCTGTTCCAACCCTCAGTTTCCATGCCCCAAACTGCAAAATCCTGCCAGGACAGGGGAGGAAGCAAGACACACTTAAGTGGAACCATATGGAACTTCAAACCACTGGATTACACATGTAAGATATTCTTGGATATTCTCACTTTCCCACCTCCAACTCTTACACCAAAATTCTTATTTTTGTCCTTGAATCCAACTTAGCAAAATCTTTTGTCTGAAACTTCTGTAATGTTGCCTGTAGCAATGGAAGCATGCGTCCAAATCAGATGGCAGTGGTTACAGAAGTCATGTCCCTGAGAAAGGATTCTCCCTTATCAATGGGGAACTCCTGACACCTGTTAAGAAAAATTACCCAAAACTTGAACATAAGGTAAAAGAATGACTTTGATGTTATACTACAACATTGTCTTTTAGAACTGCCTAGGAATTATTTAATTCTCTGAATGCACCTTTTCTTGACTTATGTATTATTGATTAGAGTCCAGAGACTGTGAAGTTACATATAAACTTGTAGAGACTGATGAATTGTAAATGACTTTTGATCAACAGAAATGGAAATGATTTCTCTTGGAGAGTAAAAGATAATCCCAAAGATCCACAGTTTTATTGCCTTATAGAACATTAACCAGTTGTGTATCTAACTTAACAAAATTATTTCATTATCCAGTTTCACCTAATGGTATAATATATCTGTTTTAAAATGGTCTTATAAGATCTTTGAAAGCTTACCGGTTATTGCATTGAGTTAAATTAATCTTCGATGTGTTTGTATGAAATATACATTAAGAGACCGAGGAACCGAGTACTGGGTCAGTGAATGGAGCCCAAGTCTCACCATTTTTACTCCTCCTACTAAACCAAAGATCCTTAGCTAAGTTTCATCACTGATTTATCTCCTTGATCTCATCCAATCACTGGTGCATACCCTTGAATCTTCAGACATTTATTTTATTATTTACACTCAGATACTTTATAGAAAGGACATAAGGCTCAAATAAAGCAGACAAAAACACCATTATTAGTTTTGAGTAAACACTGTAATTTACTTGTCTCTCATCACCTTGAGGTTTCCTGTTTAATACAATCACCTTTGTTTCTTTTTAATGCCACTCACTCAGTGTATCTATTTGAAAGCTGTTTATTTTTTTCCTTTTTTGTAAGTGATGGAAAAGTGTGTGTCTACTCCCTTGGAAAAACATGCAAAAAATATAAATTACTCTGCTTTGAATAGGTGTTATATTTTGCTCATATTTTCCTCCTCTTTTTCTGTAATTCATTAACTTTTTGAAGGTAGATAGAAAGAATCTAATGAAAGCTCTGTACTTTTAACCCTGAACAAGATGGACACATATATGAGGTTTTGCAAACAATTTCAGGATTTAGAAGGTCCCACCCATTGAGCTTACCTATGAATCAATCCAGGGTCTGGGAACCCCAAGTTAAGAAACCCTCCTTGACCATTAAGAAACACCGTGTTACCTTCTTTCTCTTCCTAAACCCACATCCATATCACCATTTTAAAATTTTGCGACCAAACCCTGGTTTCTCTTTATAACCTAACTATTTTAGCATTTAATTTAATTTATTAATTTGAGACGGAGTCTCACTCTGTTGCCCTGGGTAGAATGCCGTGGCATCACCCTAGTTCACAGCAACCTCAAACTCTTGGGCTCAAGCAATCCTCTTGCCTCAGCCTCCCAAGTAGCTGGGACTACAGGTGTGTGCCACCATGCCCGGCTAATTTTTAGTTTCCCAGCTAATTTTTTTTCTACTTTTAATAGAGACAGGGTCTCATTCTTGCTCAGGCTGGTCTCGAACTCCTGACCTCAAGCTATCCTCCTGCCTTGGCTTCCCAGCGTGCTAGGATTACAGGCATGAGCCACTGTGCCCCACCTATATTTTAGCATTTTATTTTGTGCTCCTTCGGGGAATCAATTTCTCTTCACATATCATCACATCTAGTTTTTACCATAAAAATGGATATATATTTTTTGGACATGAGCTGTACATTTTACAAGAGGTACTGTTTCTTTTATATATATTTTTCTTGATGTAACTTGTGCTCTTAAGCCATTTATCTTTTTCGCATTATGACCTTACATATACTGCTAAAATTTAGCTATGCGAGATGGAAATGGGAAAAAAAGGCAAATACCAGTTGAAATTGTAAGTAATCTTCACTCTTTGGGGCCAAGTGGGGCCAAGTGAACAAACCTTAAATACAAGTTTTTGTGGTCCTCATCATATCGCTTTTAAAGGGGTTGTATTTTTCACTGTACTGAAGTCCTTGAAAGCATACACCTCGTTCACTTTGAATCTTGCCAGTACTGCACAAACAGGTCACTTGGCATGGAGCAGCAGCTCATAAAAATGTGAATGGATAATGAGTGATAAGAGAAATTTCAAAGGTTCTTTTTCCTCAAGCAGATATTGGGTGTTTTGGTTTCATGGTTCAATTACTGTTGGATTCGTTAGTCAACTCCAATTTTTCCTGTTACACTATGTACTACTATTGACATTGTGATTAATATTAATAATTGTAGTATATAGATATAAAAGTAAACAAAAACAGAGATTTTTGTTGAAAATATATAATAAATAGAAGACAAAAAAGAAATCAATGTTTTATAAATGGAAAGAGCTCAGATCAGTTGAGATATCATTTTAAGCTTGAAAACCAATTTCTTTATTGTTTCCTTATAATTAGACTTTTGGAAGCTAACAACAAAGCAGCTTGTATAACAAACTTAAAAAAAGCAGTTTGTATGTATTGTTATTATTATTTACTTAAAATTGTTGTTCCGGAAACATAGAGGAATAAGAGAAAGACAAGGGCTTTGGAGTCAAAAGAACTAGTTTAGAATCCAGGATTCACTGCTTCCAAGCTATGGCATTCAGGAAAATTATTTAAATTTTATATGTATCATTTCTTTGTCTATAAATTTTGGAGTTGTAGAATGCATAGGGTTGTTGGAAGTCATAAGTGAAATAATATAATTTTCTCAAGATAGTGCCTAAACTCTAAGATATATTAATAAATGGACTCTATGACTATTTTGTCTCTTCTCAGTCATGTTATACTCTGCAAAAATGGTTTCTTGCTTTTAATTTACATTGTGCCACATCAAGAGGTTGTGAAATTTCCTTCACACAGATCTATGTAGATATATATATATATTTGTTCATTATATGAAAACAATAAAATAATTACGATAAGGATAAAGGGAGAAAACACAGCTGAAATAAGAGGATAAAAACATGCAAAATCCAGTCTATTGCAAGGATGGAGAAGCAAACCTGACTTTGAGTTGCCTGATAGTAGTGGTGGCTACATAAATGAAATGGTGGAATTCAGAAACAGTTTGGTTGTGTCCCCTGTTATATATAATTGTTGTAAACATCCATCGATTACCAATTTCCTTCTTATTACAGTATCCTTCCTTAAATTCCAACAATCAGGTTATGATCAAATCTGGATGTTTGGGGGCCCAATCTATTTCTCCCAATGGAATCACCCTCTTTTGGCCATTATATGATTATTTTAATATACTTCTTCCTATGATAAGCTCCATGCCTCACCTTTTCCAGTTTGTCACTATGGAGTTGTGGGAAGAGTGGTAACTCCCTGTGGCCCTCATATAGTAACGAGGCTAAATTTAGAGAGGAATTTCTCACCCAGGTCTTTTATAGAGTGTTGAGTGATGAGCTGTCCTCACAGTGTTAGAGTGCTCATCTCAGAAGTCTGTGCCAATTCGCTTTTTTGCTAAAGTCTGACTCCCTCTGTGTGTGTGTGTGTGTGTGTGTGTGTGTGTGTATTGCATGTGCGTATGTGTATAAATACACGGAAAATGTATAGTAAACTTTTCCCAGTGATCAGTTGGCCTCTTCTATACCCCAGGAGCCCAGTAATCTGTTCTCCATCTCAGCCTCAACTTCTTTCAACCTGGTTTATGTGAGAATTCTTCCTGAGTTGTCGTCTTATTTCCTTCCCAGGGTGGCTTTTTTGCTGAATATATGTTAAATCTCTTACCCACGTTTTCTTCACTGTTGTCCCATGTTCAGAATGTTTTGCAAAAGTTCTTTATAATTTCAGCGGCTTCGTATTTCTTTTGATATTCTTGATGGATATTTTTAAGTTCTTTATAATATTAAACGTTTCCTGATTGTTTAGTACTTTGTTCTTTCTCGTAGATATTGTGGAAGGAGTACAGCTAAGCAAGTTTAGAAGATAATATTAATCCTATGTAAGGAAGAGAGAAAAGGAAACTATGCAAAGAGACTTGAATAGACCCCCAGATCCTGTGTTCTAGTCCAGTACTGCCACCTAATAAAAAAAAATTTTCCACAAAATAAATTTGACAGAGTTTGAGCCAAGAATGATTGTTGAATCGGGTAGCCCTCAGAACCAGAGGTTCGGACAACTCTGCTCTGCAACGTGGGCAGTGCATATTTATAGAGAGAAAAGAGTGAAGAGAGCAGAAACAGGAACAAAAAGCAGATTGGTCATTTCAAAGTTACTTTCCTTGTAAAGTTGAAGCAGAGGGGGCTTCCTTATCATCCTGGCTAAAACTGGCTTGTTTGGGGACTTGACTAGTCTCTCTCTGTCTCTCTGTCTCTCTCCTCTCTCTCCTGATTTCTAGGAAGGCCAGATAAACAACTTAGTTTCACCTTGGTGGGCTTTTACTTTAGCATGAGTGACTTCATTTTGATTTGGTCTGTTGGGGCTTCAGTGCAGGGGCTCAGTCCTAATCAGTGGCCTCCTACACATTTTATTTAACACACCCAAGTGTGTCTCTGAGGTACACAATCAAAGCTCTGTGGCCTTCCCACTTCTCCTAAAGACAGTTTAGGGGAAATGAGTGCAGCTCACTCTGCCCTGTCATCTCTGTTGCCCACTTCAGGGGGACAGATCCTGATCTAACTGATCACAACGTTGGGTTTATGTGGCCGTCTGGTCTGTGGTCTGCGAGAACCTCAGGGTGGGGTCTGTGCCTTGTTCACCAGTTTTGTCTGTTTCTAGCCCCACATTTGGAAACCTCTATTAGCCAATACATTTTCGCCAAGAACATACGTTAACAGATGAATGACAGTCTCCAATTCCGTTTTCTCCTGAAGCTAGAAATAGCTTTGTTCATGAACTTTGAAATGGTTCAAATTACGGTGCTGTGATATGATCAGGGTCTTAATTCCATCCCTGTACTTCTACCTTCCAAATAACTCAGGAGCAATTTTTTAAGCTGACCAGCATCATAATTTTTCCTTTTAAAAGTACGTCAGCAAAGGGAAACACACCAAACTGTCCTCAAAAGGTTATTGTATGGACACTGTGTCAGGCTTTTGACTTTACGCGAAAGCATATCCCTGAGTCTTCCTTCTGCACATGTAAACCACATCTCATCTTTGTCCGTACGTTTCCAAGCCTCACTTTATTCTTTTCCTGTGCTTTGCCCTTTGCCAGTTTAAAATATTTTTTTCCAAATGATTTCTTTTTTAACTCTGATTTTTCGCTTTTCATTTTTCTCACCTTCAGTAAATTTTATCCCTTGAGGGAAAGCATCCTAACAGACTGATGGGCTCTATCTATACCACAAGGCTCAACTCTGGTATCTGCTCCACCTTCCATCTCCAGCAATGACAGACACACACACACACACACACACACACACATCTGTTATTGCCTTCATGGAAAGTCCTAACATCAGCTTTCCTAAATTCATCAAGTAGTACTAAGAAAGGGCCAACTTAGCCAAATAAAAGTATTATAAAGTTGCAGCCTACAATCTGTATCAAAAGTTGCAATACTTCACCTTGGACATGACGGTTGCAGAGGTGGGGGGCTTCATGGACTATTGCATGCATAGATCCTCAGAGCTCAGACTGTAGTCTGTTCTCAGTTCTTAGTGTGCTCTTGGCCAAAGAATGACCAGACACAGCAAGAGCAAGGCAAGCGTGAAATGAAGTTTATTGAGGAAGGACAAGATAGGTTTACAGAGCAAGAGCGGGATACAGGTTCACAGAGTAAGAGCAAGATATGTTTACTACAGACAACAAACAGACCCCCTGTCATAATAAGAGGACCCTGATTATGGTCTGGGGTCCTGTTTTATAGTGTCTGGATTAGGCCCTCCTCATGGTCCAGATGTCATCACTGAACCACTTTGACGGACAGTTAGCGACATGATAATTAGCCCTTAGGTTACTCTAGGTCACTTTAAAAATCCTGTTGTGCCTGGGCTGCCTGGCCTGTGGGCTGGGGGATTCCCAGCATTGTTTTGCAGATGAGCAGGGGTTCCTCCTTCCCCCAGGTGTGGCAGTTGCTCAGGGCAGGCTTTAGGTGGGGCAGCACTGAGATGGGGTGTCCGCCCTTGTCCTTCTTCCCAGGTGGGGCAATTGCTCAAGGAAGCACCAAGACAAGGTACCCACTTTTGTCCCTAGGAGAGTCTCGGTGGTCCCTTGCTATCTACCTAAGAGTTGAATAAGAATTTAACATATTTATCATGGCAATTGCCAATATCTTACTTTTTCCTTTATAGGAACATATATCTTAGAGATGGTAGACAGCATAGAACCCTTTTATGGAGAAGAGAAATGGAGGCTCAGGGAAGTTAAGTGAATTGCCCAAAAAGTAAACAAGTAAGTGGCTATGATAAAACTTGGACTCAGAGCTTCTAACTCCAAAAGCCATATTCTTACAAGCAATTTCTATTGGACTTTACAGTTTACAAACCACTATCATATAATCAGCTTATCCAATTCTCACAATATTCTATTGAGATGATATTTTCTACATTTTAGTAATAAGAGAATCTACCGAAAGCCCTTCAGAGTTGGAGCCAGCACACATCCCAGGTTGCCTGTCTCCAAATCTGTGAACTTTTAACTGTCACTGCCGACCTTTCTGTCTATCATATGTGCCCTATGAGTCATGATAAGGATTAAAAGTAACCCTGAAATTATACTTTCTTAAAGTCAGAATTATCAATGACATAAAGATTCTTATATTGTGTTCATTCCCAAATACTTTACCTGCACAGACGACAGGTATCATCTGACAATTTGATTATTAATCAAGTGATCACAGAAAAATATTCTTTAGATACTTCACTTAGGAAATGGTCTCCAGTTCCATCCAAATTGTTGCAAAAGGCCTTAATTCATCCTTCTAAGTGAAGTATCTAAAGAATGGAAAAACAAACACCACATGTACTCACTATTAAATTGGAACTAACTGATGAGCACACATGTGCACAGAGGGAAGTAAAACTTGGTGGAAATCAAGCAGGGGGCAGGGGGAAAAGGAGTTGGTTGAAAATGTACTTAAAGGGTACAATGAACATTACCTGGGTTATGGGTACGTTGACTTAAGCATAACAAAATCAATACATGTAACCACACACATTTGTCCCCTGTAATATTTTGAAATTAGAAAAAAGAAAAATATTATTTAAAAAGGTGTTTGTTACGGGCTGAATTGTGTCTGCCCTAAAATTCAAATGTTGAAGTCCTAACCCACAGTACCTCAGAATGTAACCATGTTTGGATATAGGGTATTTAAAGAGGTCATTAGGGTGGGTCCTAATCCGATGTTATTGGTATTCTTACAAGAATAGGAAGTTTGGACACAGACACATACAAGGGGAAAATGATGTGAGGACACAGGGAGAAGACTGTCACCTACATGCCAAGGAGACAGACCTGGAGTAGACTCTTCCTTCATGACTCTCAGAAGAAACCAAACCTGCTGACACCTTGATCTTGACTTTCTAGCCTCCAGAGCTGTGAGAAAATAAATTTCTGTTTTTTTAAGCCACCAGTTCATAGTACTCTGGTATGGCAGCCCCAGCGAACTAATACAGTATTGAAAAACAGTTAAGCAAAATCAAGGATGGCTTTATCAGTCTTGGGAAAATAGTAAACTACCTTTAATAGGACAAGGAAAATTTCGGGGAGTATATGCGTCCAGATATTACAATTAAAAAATATTACCCTGGGGTGGAAGGAAATTTTGGAGGCAACAGGAGTTTGTGGCATAGATTCTGGTGATGGTTTCACTTGTGTATACTTATCTGAAAACTCATCAAGGTGCATACATTAAATATGTTCAACTCTTTGTATGTTAATCATACCTCAATAAAATGATTTAAATACCCTTGCAAGCATGTACACGTGCACATACACACACAAGAATATTAATCCAACTTCTCATAGTCCAGGATATTGGTAATGTGGTCAGAATTATGACAATGTCGAGCATCAAAACCCTGAGATTTTATAAGGCTTTGATTTGATGATAGTGGTTACCTTTCTTCTAGGCTGAAGGACATTGACAATTAGTACTTGCTTACACAGATTTTATGGTAAGCAAGGATAGTGTGATGTGACAGCAGAAAGCTTTTAAGTTTCCTCCATTTTTTTGTAGTTCCATATTTTAAGCATTTCATCATCTAGCTTCATCACAAGTTAATTTATAATCGGGACACCAGCAGCTCTCCTTTACTATTGCCACTAGGTGAACCCATACAGGTTAGCAGCAGTATATTAGGAGAGTTGAGTACCAGTGATGATCTATCTGTATAGAGATGACTATAAACTGGCCTATGTAACTCTAAGGAATTTCCTACCATTTTCCTAGTATAGGGTAGTTCCTTTGGAAATGAAGTGGTAAGAAAGTCCACATAAAAGTCATGGGTTTTGAGATCTAGAAGGGCTATTAATTCATCCAATCCAATAACTCTGAACCAGAGGTGCCCATCATAGTCTGTGGAAATATACCTCAATATTCCTTGTTCCATAAGCCTAGGTCAAGCCTTGAGCATTTAGAGTTACAAAAATTGCCACAGGTGATTCTGATGTTCACTCCTATGAAGAACCAGGACAACTTCCTCATTTACAGGCCTTTGTAATGTCCCAGGGATGCCTGGGCTGAAGCCTGCTTGGAGGCAGTTCTCAGATCCAGATCCCTTTCTGCTGCATTGTAATCTCTCTTAGTGGTCGTTCAATATATTTTGCTGTCCTCACTCTCCCCATCACCACAACTTTCCCCTAGATTTAAATTTGACTTTGGGAAAAGAAGAGATTAAAAAAAAAATCACAAAGCCTTATCAGATGAATGCTCAGCAATCAGAAAAAAGCATCTACCTCCTCATCATGTTCCCTTACCCCCCGGTGGGTGTGATTTCTATTTCATCACCAGCCTGGCTGGGCAGTCCCTAATGAAATAGTTAGCTTCCTCAGTGGCGGGCTTTGAGATAGCAGTGGAAGCAATACACAATAGAATGCAACTCAGATAGGTAGTTGTAGCTAATGAACAGCAATCATATGCAGAGTTTCTAGAGCACATCACAGGGAATATGTTGAGTTAGAATATTTTCACTGGAATTGTTGGAGTACTAACCAGAACACTGAACCCTATCTTTCCATGATGTAGCCCTTCCCTACTTTGGAAAGCTGACTAAATTAGTCAAGCTTGCTTACTCTTCTCCTTCCTTTGTGTTAAATACCAGGTGTAAGAAATATAGTATAGAGGGCATTGTACAACTGTTTGTAGGTTGTTTTGAAACCTGTATGTTAGGTCTTAGGCAAGTAAATTAGATCATTTGTATCTAGATCTTCTGAAAAAAGACTGTGCTTATGCGTTCAATTTCTTTTCATTGCTCAGCGGTACTTAATAAAAGGCTTTCCAATTACCTCCGAGATGGGATGGTCCAGTCTAGTGGAAAGAACATTTCAGTGGAATCTGAAGAATTAGATTTGAGTTTGAGCCCTGCATGGGAGAGGAAGGCACGATTACTATCTCTTTCCCAAATGCAATAAAATGCTTATACGATTTGACTGATGGGCCACTGGGATGTAAAATAACACATGAAAAAGCGCTTTGGGGATTACACAGTGCTGTGAGAATATAATGCCTTTCTGGTCCAGTTCCACGGACTCATTTATATGGATATTAAAAATAACACGATTATTTTCAAAATCAATTTTCAGATTTTAATTTGTCTTTTTGAAATATAGTATTAAGGTGACTTTCTAGTTTTGGAATTACTACTTCACCTATAGAAAATAATGGAAACTGGAAAACTGAAAATTTAATGTAAATGTAATTAAATTTAAATTTTTTTGCCAATTATCTTAGGTTCTATTCTTTTGTACCACTGGGCCAAGTGCCTATGTATTTGCTGTGATATCCTTCATATTTATGAAACAGTTTACACTTCTTTTTAGAACCATTTAGAAGATGTTGTGGTATCTTTGCTTTGCTCAGCATAAACAGGGAGGCAGAGAGGAAGTTCAGAAGTGGGGAACCTCCAGGCGTGGTGGCTTCCCCATCATCAATGGAACCATTTTTATCTCAGCTTTTCCCCAAATCTCCTAATTTATCAGATTCCCACAGTAGCAGGGATTGTTCCTTCAAAACCAACTAAGACTTTGTTTGTTCCTGGAAAAATATCTTGGGGTTGATTACAAAAGGAGAGTTATCAAATAAATATTCCCCTTTTATGTTACTGTTTTAACTGTGCTGTGATTGTAATGTCTTAAAGACACAGAGCAAATATATTATTCATTTGCACATTAATTTTTAAAGGGGAAATTTTTAGTCAGATTATGAGCAATACAAATAGCACAGTTACTAGACGATGAAGAAATTTATAAAGATGTTAGTAAAAATCATCCGTGATTCTGCTCTCAAGAGTTAATACCACTTTGTATGCCACTTCAGACTTTTTCCTTCTTACGTCTGCTTAGAAAAATATATCTTCATGTATGGTTTACCAACAGTGGGATGCTATTTTACATGCTGTTTAGCAAGAGATCCTCTTCATTTGACAGAATCCGCTAGGCATGTTTGCAAGTAAATGTGATTGGGCATCTGATCATTTTCCATGGCTTTAGTTTATCTCCTTTTATGCACTGACCATCATTTAATTTTCTGAACACTTTTATTGGCATTTAAGTTGTTTCCAATTTTTCATTGTTATAAACAATGCTGAACTCTGAGCACTGTTATTTAATATATAAAGCAGGGCTAACACAGCCTACTGTTCAGGCTTTATGTGGGGAGTATATAAAATAATGTTTGAGCAAACCATGAAAATATATATTCATAGAAGATTTTTGTATTATCTAGGCTTTCAAATATGTTACCATATGGTGGGAACTTTATAAATTTTTCATTTAAAATGTTTGCATTTGTATATGTGTCATTCTTTTTCCTAATACTTATGGTCTGTTTTTATTACATTTATCTGAGATTACTAGGTGGTTCATTAAACAAACATGCATCGATGATGTTTTTTTTTTATGTATTGGGCACAGTGCTATGCTAGGGATATGGTGGTTAACACGGCAGACATAATCTGTGCTCTAGTGGAGCTTCCATTTTTCCAGTAGACACAGATTTTAAAGAGACTAAAACAAACAAACAAACAAAAAAAAGCAAAACATAATGAATTTTGATAAAGAAAATGAACAAGGATTTGATAATAAAAATAATAAAGGGAGTGGGTTCCAATAAAATGTTCAGGAAGTACTTTCTGAGGAGGTGACGTTGAAACTGATCCATAAAGGATGGGAATACAAAGCCATTGGATGAAAGAAAAAGATAAAGAAAAGTAACTGCAGTAAGATGGAAGCATCTGGGAAGGCTGGGAGACCGGCTAAGACAATACTGGAGTCTCAGTAACAGAGTATGTAATGAATGGTCCTGTGGCCACGGCAAAGACCTTGGGTTTTTGTTTGTTTTTGTTTCTTATTAAAGTCCAGTTAGAAGCCTAGATGTCATTGCATCTCTTTTATTTTTCTTTAAGTTTTAGGTTAAAAGCCTCATTTATTTTACTTTTCCTATTATGAGACAAAACAGTCTTAAAAACGTTTTCTTTTTTGATATGCCTCATGCAAACATTATTTTTGTCCAGAGTGATGCTCAGGTTGGAATTTTAACGTTAAGGAAACATTAATTCAGAAGAATGTCATACCTTTTTATTTTAGAAAATTAGTCCTTTAACTTTTTCACAACCTGTCTATCCATTACTGTGCAAGAAATATTTTCAAATTTCCAACTATGACTGTGGGTTTTTCTCCCTATCATTTTGGTTCTGTCCACTTTTGCTTAATATATTTTGACAGTTTGTTATTAGTTGCGTATAAATTTAAGGTTGTGTATTTTCTTGTTGAATTGACTCTTTTGTCATTGTGAAATGTCCCTTTTTACATGAGAAATTCTATTTGCATTAAAATCTTATTTGCCTGCAGTTGATATAACTAGAACAGCATTCTTTTTGTTAGTGTTCCTTGGTATGTTTTTTCTTATTGATCTATCTTATGTTTTGAAAATGTCATCTTCCCCTCCCAAACACAGACACAGTTTGCCATTTGTTTTTTTCAATTCCTATGTTCAAGTTTACTGTGCTCAGTATTATTGATGATTTTCTTTTATGACAGCCGGGTTTTATACCTTTTAGAAAGACTGACCCTACTTTGCTGTCTGTAAATTTATTCCCTCATGTTTTGTTTTACAATTTGATAGTTTTGTGCTTTGTGCTTAAGTTTTTGATCCATTGTAAATATTTTGTTGTGTAAGGATTGAGGTAGCAATGTAAAGTTTTGGGTGGTAGAGGATATTGATCAGTTGATTCAGTTGTACAGTGTTTAGAACAATGTTAGCAGAATCTAACCTTATATAAGGTTATCATTTAGATAGATTTATATACTTCTTTTCTTACTTGACCTATCAATAACGGATGAATTTAAGTTTAATTATTTCAGAATTTTTATAATTATCTAACAGGAATTTGTATATTTCATTATAATGCTCTTTGGCTGATGGCTCCACTGCTATTATATTTTCAAGTTGAATTTTACCCTGTAGTATAAAATATGATATCTCTTTATCATTTATAGCTATTTCATTTTACTCTGCCTGATTTAAAAATATTTTCTGTTGATTTTTCTTTTTAAAATTTGCATTATGTGACATATCTTTCCCCATTTTTTAATTCTTTAATCTTCTAGAATTTTTTAAAATGATCCTGTAAACAACATATGTTCTTTAATTCCCAGAGTCTTATTTTCTATTCAGTATCCATTAGGGTACCGTGCATGCACTAGGGAACATAGTTTATGCATTAATTTATTAAAAGTAGCATAACGCTATAAACTGTTCTTTTCTCTATTTCTCTGAAGAGAAAGATGAATTTTAGGAAGGTGAAACAAATTGTCTGCAGTCATACACCTAAATATTATTACTATGAAAGTTCTTTAAAAATTTTACATCTATTTTTATTTATAATTTTATATTTCTTATGTAATTTTTCATACTATATTTTGTTGTATAGGATATATTTTCTTTTGTTTTATCTTCTTAATTTTAGAAAAAATATCTTTTTTATATTGTGGTAAAGAATATATAACATAAAATTTACCTTCTTAGCCATTTTTAAATGTACATATAGTTAACACTATGTGACAGATCTCTAGTACTTTTTCATCTTACAAAACTGAAACTCTATGTCTATTGCCCAATACCTCTTCCTCCCTAACCTCAAGAAGACATATATTCTTAAATGTTTCAAGAAGATACTATTTTATTTCTTTATTTCTTTAATTACTTGCATCAAGAGTGTCTTTGAAGTCTCTCTGTTGAAATTTGAAATACAAAACATATTTTCTCCCTTCCCCTACCTGCAAGTGTTTCTGAATATAGTCTGTTTTATTTCCATACAATTACTACATAATTGCTTTTGTCCTATGTATCTTTAAAGAAGAGTGTTTAGACCACTTTTTTCATCTTTATAACCACATTTGTCTTAGAATTATGTCTACATTAAAAAGGGTTGAGTTCATTTCAAAATACTTTCTGTGTCTTTCCTGTGATTTATCTCAATATTTCAATCTTTCTTTGTTGATTAGAGTATGTGTATTAAATAATTTTTTTTAATTGTGGATACAGGCTATGCTTTTTGAATCTCTGAATATGTGAGACTCTTTTTTTATTGCTCTAATAATTCCTAATAATACATTAATATGAGTTGCTTTTTGAAACAAATTAAGAATTTAAGGGATTTCTCCACTATTAATTTCAGATATATTACCTATTTTTATGGTTTTTAATTTTTAAAATGTTTCTTTTATATTGCGCTAAAATTTAAATCTAACATTTAGGTCTACTGGACTCAGTCATCATGTACAGATGCACAACACTGTATATCTATAATATGTATGTTATAACTATAGTTGCAGCCATTGCCTACTTTGTTTCCAGTTGTAACCTATATAGCTATGTAATTGCATATGAATAATATGGTTCAACTATGGTTGACCAGTAGACTGTAAACATTTTGATTATACATATTTATTAGTGAAACTCTGAGCATGTACCTAACAAATTACATGTTTAACAATTATGCATGTCATACTATTAATTCATATATTAAAATATTAATAAAGTTCAAGTTCTTTCCAAACATTTTTATAAAAATAATTCAAATCAATATGCTCTGAGATTTTCTTTCTGACTTCAACGTTGATGTTTGCACTTTGACTTTGTGACTGTGTTCTTTATTAGGCTATGAGTAAAAATCACATCTGATTTGTTTACCACTGTAACCCCGCTACAGGGTCTGGAATCTTGTAGATGCTCAGTAAATATTTATGGAATGACTGATTGGACTAAGAATGACTCATACATAAGCTAAATTTATAAATGCTGAGGTAGATAATCTAGAGGGGGTAATTCATTTGCTAAAGTCATACAACTTTCATTCCAAATCAGTGAAACTGCAATGCAGTTTTCTTTCTTGCACTCCAGAGTTGTTCAAAATGGTGCTGTGCAGACCTCCCACAAGGAAGCTGTCACAGGATCAAAGAGGGTGAGAGGGAGGAAAGGGGGATGTATTTCAATGAGATATTTGTAAACAAATTGATCTCAGCTTAAATCTATTTTCTTTGTTTATCCAAACAAAAAGAAGTCATAAACACACACACACACACAAAATATAACATTTAAAAGTCATAACCCTGTACAATGCTGTCTTTTTAATAAGTTACCTATTATTATCTTTAAGTAGATTTACATATACATTGTGACAGTCATATTTCCTTTTGTGTTCTGACAGTAAACAGGCCTCTAAATGTGAACATAATTAGTAGACATACACATAATATATAAAGACATATATTAAGATAGTGCATAATCATATTGAAGACTTTAATAAGTATTAAATGCTTATGATTAGCATTTATATTATTAATAATTGATGTTTTTAGCTTTCATCTTAAAATATCATGGGGATTGTAAAACCTCACAGCTTGAGATAAAGAGTTGAGGCAGGACAACCTATTTCTGGGGAAAAATGTTAATTGCCTTATCTATCTTAGTGCCCACTGTGGCTTTGACAAATGTGGTCAATTTTGATACTGTAAAGTTATTGAAGTGTCCACAAGATGGCAGATCCAGAGTCTGGGATGACTTGTTCACTAGCACATGGCAAATGTACCCAGTAAGTTTTATTTTACGACACTGATAATCCAAGCTGATTGAAACAATTAAAATTAACATGCTTTTAAAAAAATCAATTTGCTACTTTCTGTCTTTATTAGAATACATGTCACAGCTCTTTAAGATAACTATCAGACTCATACCACACTATAGTGGTTACTAAATCTAGAGCAATCAAAACCTAGCTAATACTATTCAACCTTCCCTAATTATTTCAAAATGAATCCCCTTGCCTTTATACGTATAACTCGTAAACACAAATACGACATAACAAGATTGCTGTCCTACAAAATACATATGAAAGCCACGCTTTTTAGAGTTGTCTCATCCGAAATATCTCCTTCCCTCACAGGTTGTTGCGCAGTTCATGAATTAATAGATGGTTAAGCCCTACAGAAAAATTGAACACCTAGTTGATCTCTCAAAGTTTTAATGAACACCTAGATGATCTCTCACCTAAATTTCTTTGTCATCAACATTATGCCATATTCTCTCTCTCTCTCTCTCTGTATATACACACCTAATTGTGTATATCTCTCTCATACACAAGAGTTCCTTTTTGCTGAACAACCTCAGCATGATGTAGACATCATGACATTTTGGCCTTTACTGAAGTGTGTATCTATTGCCTAAGAATAAATGCATTCTCTTAAACAAAATGTTGTTAAAACTCCTCATAAAATAACTTTATTAATATCTGATATACATTTTATGTTCAAATTTCCCCAGTTATCCTAGGATCATTTTATAGAGAGGATCCAATAACAGATTATGTACTGTGCTTATTTGTTATTTTTTAATCCTATTTAATTTAGATAGGTCCTCCCTCTATCTTTTTTGTTTTCCAGGACATTCAATTTCCGGAAATTTCCAGAGCATTGTAGCATGTTGTATATTCTGCATATGCTTGAATGTTTCCTTGTGATTATATTCGAGTAAAATAATTTTGGCAAATGTTACATAGGTGATGTCATATGTATCTTTTTACAGCAACAAGGAGACATATAATGTCAGATTGTTCTACAATCAGTGATGGTAAGTTGAATCACTTGGCTACATCGGTGACCTGTAGAACTCTCTATTTTAAGAGTACATTTTCTCTTTTGTAATTAGTTAATATTCTGTGTCTTTGAGACTTTATTGAATATCCAGTTTATAAAAGCTTTTAGCCACTGGTTTTAGTATCCATTTTTTGAAAGAATTTTTGTAAGTTAAAACAATTAAAATATTCATTCATGCATTCATTCCACACATATTCACTAAACATTTTCCATGTGTGAAACTTTGCGTTAACTGGTGATATAATGGATAATAGGAGTGACATGTCCCCTCACTAAAGAAACATAAAGTTTAGAGGATAAACAACTAGACACAGACTTTAAAACAGTTCTATAAATTTTAGTAAGAGCGAGAAAACAAACAATGCTGCGGTAGAAAACAATGGTGTGTGGGTATCACTTAGACAACGTGGTTAGAGAAAGTTTCTTACAGAGGTGGCATTTAAACAGCCACCTAAAAATGACTTGAAACAAGCAGTGTGGAGCATAGAAATTCAAGTGCTTGAGGAGAGGGTTATGTAGAACAATCTAATTTTTAAAGATCATTCTGCCTGCAATGTTGAGAATCAATTTTAAGAGTATAATATTAAATACAAGAAGACTTGTTAGGAAGCTACTAAATTCATCCAGGGAGGACTAAGTTTGGACTAGGAAAGGTGAAGAAAAATCAAAGGAGATAGAACTGATCCAACCCCAACAGTATTAGACAAACATTGTATTATTATTATTATATAAATGTTTTTATCAATGACATGATTTGAAATTAAAAATATTCCAAGTGGTTTTTTTTTCCCCTAAAAAATGAAGTCTTCTATTTAATTCCAATGGATTTTGGTGGTGATACGGCTATTCATTTGGCCAGGGGGAAGTGAAGGAATAAATGAGTGTCTGTGCTTGTGTGTGCTTGTGAAGTAGAAGGAAATATTGTAACATGATTGTGGATCCACATAAAACCACTACTTTTGAAAGGGAGGCTGAGGTATTCTTCCATGGAATTTTAATCTTCACAAATGTCCTAAAATAATGTACCTCATGTGAGTCTGTCTTTCTTTTGTTCCCCTTTTCACAATAGATACCTTGGAAGGCTAATTTATACCCTGACCCTATATTCTTCACCACCAACACTTAAAAAAAAAAAAAGGCAGCTGTGATTATTTGAAGGAATCAACTAATCAACTACAGCAACCCTGGATCAGCTTCAATTTACTCCTAGCAGCTTTTTTTTTCCTGTTCCAAAGTTGCTTAAGTTCTGAGATTTGGAACTGTCCCCTGAATTTATCCATTTCTGCCTTTTGAACTTCTCAATTGGTTTGTCTGGGACACATCCCCTAGATCTTTCTGCTTTTAGCCACCAATGGCAGGACACCCTGTCCTGGTAGTGACTGACCCTTGTTACCTCGAGCCCCAATCTCTGGCTTTATTTATTGATTTATTTAGAGACAGAGTCTCGCTCTGTTGCCCAGACTAGAGTGCATTGGGTTCATCATAGCTCACGACAACCTCAGACTCCTGGGCTCAAGCTGTTCTCCTTCCTCAGTCTTGGAGTGGCTGGGACCACAGGTGCGTGCCACTACGCCAGGCTAATTTTTCTGTATTTTGTAGAGATGGGGTCTTGCTCTTGCTCAGGCGGGGCTCAAGTGATCCTCCTGCCTTGGCCTCCCGAAGTGCTAGGATTACAGGGGTGAGCCACTGTGCCCGGCCCAATCTCTGGCTTTAAATTGCTCTAGTAGGTTATTCCTGGCCTGGAATTCAGAAACTTAATGGTTAAATCCCTCAAAATACAAGCCTATTAATGCTAGGCTTGTCCTAATAAACACAGAAATCAATCAATAAATGCTCATTATATTTCTAGCCATTTTCAAATTGGAAACTCCCTTTCAAATTGAACTCCTTTCCAAAATGCAAAAAACTCTCTCTCTCTCTCTTTTTTTTTTTTTTTTGAGTGTTGCCTTCAGTCTCAGTCCTGTTTTTCTGGAGTGGCCTTAAATCATGGGTGGTACATCTCCACCTTTGCACAGCAGATTTAATATTTAACCTCAGTGATGAGTTATTCAGCATCAAGTTTGGGGAAATAATGGGTGATCAAGTAAGAAATTGCTGTTTAATGTTAAAAACTAAAAGCCCACGCATGTGTAACAATTTTTTCCCCTGGAAACCAGTAAGCTCGCTCTGAATGGAATTTAAAACAAACAAATGAAAAAAAAAAAAAAAACCCAAGTATATTTCAAGATACGAATATCCCATTGCTCTTTCTGGGCGGGAACACCACTTAGTTTCACTTCATCTAAACTCATTCATGAGACCCTACAATCCGTCCCAAGACCAGGCCCCTGCTCTGCCAGGAGAGCAGCCAGGGATGGACAATGTTGCCATCACATCCTCCTTTCTGCTCTTTAAATATGCAAAGCTCAAGTCCAGCGTGGTGTACTTTAAAGAAAAACTTTATAATACCTGCAATAAGAATATTTTCCGGCTCTCAGACAAAATGTGTGACATTACACTTGCTTTTCCCATAATGCTGACATCATAGAAGAGGAAGAAATAGGTGCAAAAATGGAGAAAGAAGGTTGAAACTCTCAGAGATTTGCGCACAGGAGATATGATTCCAGCTGATTATTTTTCAGACTGGAAAATAAACCAACCTCAGGATAAGGGATGGAAAAACAGAGTGAGAATGAAGATTTGATGCTTGAAAAGAATGGCATTTACGCACATGTGCTTTTCCTCTACTTGGTGTTCTATTTGCACCACAGAATAATAAGGCTGGGGTGACTTTCTTCTTGGAGTCCCAGGCCACTTGCATTCCAGAAACTCTGCCAATATAGTTTGTCAGAAATGTTCTTAGCTTTTTTTTTTCTTTTTTCACTTCTATAAATAGGAAGAAATGATCATTCCTAAGATACACTGTAAATTTAGGTCATGTCGCTGTAACAGGGAAACAGGAAATTCAGAGCTGTCTTACAGCAAAATTATCAAGTCAGTGAAGTGTGTCTTTTGAAATGTAAACTTCCTCCACGTAGGTTTGCTGAACTGAACTCCCATGCTGCCAGAAGGGTAGTTAGTTCATTGTCCCTGGACATGCCTTTCTTATCCCTCTCTTTCCCCTCAGCT
This sequence comes from Varecia variegata, assembly GCA_028533085.1. Classification (NCBI taxonomy): domain Eukaryota; kingdom Metazoa; phylum Chordata; class Mammalia; order Primates; family Lemuridae; genus Varecia; species Varecia variegata. The sequence goes on along the minus strand of CM052446.1, from coordinate 8,807,924 downwards.
GGCTACTATAGTCTTCATTAAATTTATTTAGTCATCCTTAGGAGAGTAGGCTAAGGTTAGGGGTAATATTAAGAAATGCACGTGGACAGGGCAATGAATACCCTGTCATACAGGTGGGGTAATTTACACTCTGTTCAGAAAGCAAGCTAGAGTTCTCAAAGTTGCTGAATCGTCATGAGGGAGGGGAATTTGGCCTCCCTAATGGCCAGGGTGGGGGCAGGGTCGGGGAGTGAGGAGACACATGACTGGGCATGATGCTGAGGGTCTTCTGTAAGGAATGTGGAAAGCACTTCGAATGGGCCTCAGACCCAGTAAAGCTTCCATGCATACCAACTAGTAGGCTTTTTATACTTTTAGCATCATTTTGAAGGAAGTCGAAGACTTAAATGAAGGACTTCAAGGTTCACATTGAAATATTAAGAATGAGAACAGGGGAAGAAAATACTCATCATTTATTGAGCCTCTACCATATGCTAGAGACTGTTCTAGAGAATTTATAGGAATGATGAAATGAACGTTCCATAGCCCTGTGAGAGAACTATAATGTGGTATAATTAATACCATTTCAATGGCCTGGCACAGTGGCTCACGCCTGTAATCCTAGCACTTTGGGAGGCTGAGGCGGGAGGATTGCTTGAATTCAGGAGTTCAAGACCAGCCTGAGCAAGAGCAAGACCCCATCTCTACTAAAACTAGAAAAATTAGATGGGTGTTGTCACACTTTCCTGTAGTCCCAGCTGCTTGGAAGGCTGAGGCAGGAGGATCCCTTGAGCCCAGCAGTTTGAGGTTTCAGTGAGCCATGATGATGCCACTGCACTCTACTCAGGGCAACAGAAGGAGAATCTGTCTCAAAAAACAAACAAGCAAACAAACCCCACAAACACAAACATTTCATAAATATGGGAACCGACAGACAGAAGTTACTATAAAGCCACATCCTCCTGTCCAAAGTGAGGCAGAGTCCAGATTATAGTCTACTTCTTTTTGACTTCAAATTTCATTTTGCTACTTCTTGGGTTGTACTGATAAGCTTTCGGTCACACCAAAATCAATACAGTGCACCGCTGTCTACTGATGAGTGATTAGGCTCGGAGTCTTCTTCCAGTGTTGTTTTAGAACAGCTGATGACAATGACAATCAAACGCACATCAGAAGGATGAATTTGAGTCAACAGATATTATCGAGACCGTGTTACCTGCTGGCCAAAGGGCAAGCTCATCAGCTCTTATGATGTCTGATTGCACCCAAGCAAACCTGTTTTTATCCCCTGAGAGGTGCTGATAACTCCCCATCCCCATGCCCAATTTAAGGCCTTGATTACCAGCACAGGACACAAAGTCCTGGCTTTCCTCACGCCTGCACCAACAACTTGCTCTTCTGAGTAAAGTTCTTTTATGCCACTGCCCCTATTACATTTCCGACCTCTAAAACTGCAGCTCCAAATCTGTGTATCAGCTACCTACTCCAAAAAATCTATGGTATGTGTACTTTCAATATGTTGACTCTACTGATATTTTCTACAAAATATAGATGTTTCTTCACTTTTCTTCTGGGTCAGGAACTTTTCCCATTGTAATGATTTTGACAGAAAAATCCACTTTTCTGCTCTCTGCTTTCTGAAACAAACGTATGAATCTCCCCCATCTATAATATAAATGCCTTGTCTTAGTGCAGTGCACAGTCTAAGTACCCCAAAGGAATGATGCTGAGTAGCCAACAATTATTTATTGAATACCTATATGCTGTGATATTTTTAGTAAGTAATAATAATAAAAGACCATACTTCTTGCCCTTATGGAGCTTTTGTTTTGTGGAAATTATCAATTTAATAAAAAAATAAAAATGAGAATATATATTATATTGTGGCAAATGGTGAGAGGAAAAAGTAAAGCGATAACGTTATATATAAAACATTAGTTTTGAAAATTTACATATATTATGTATTAATATATTGTGTGCATTATGAAATATACACAAACATAAATTAAAATAATTAGATGAAAATAAATATGAGTGACAATCCTAATATAATCCCCAGTGGCTGCTCTTACATTTCCCTGTGGGCCAGTAAAACTTTCTGCAAGGTTGGAAATCTTCATTTTGTGCTGTTCACAGAGTGGTAGTCACTAGCCACGTGTGGCTATTGAGTCTTTAAAATGTGGCTAATGAGACTAAGGAGCTGAATTTAAATTATCTTTAAATTAATTTAAATCTAAATTTAAATAGTCATAAATGGCTAGTGGCTATTGGACAGCACAGCCATAGAGAAAGCAAAGTTTTGCTAAGGATGCAGGGTGTGAGGCAAGTAGAACATTGCCCTTGACTTTGATCTAGGCATCAATTTTACCTGCAGATACTAAGGTTATCCTAACCCTAACCCAGTTTGACCTGCATTAATGACATGTGTTCTCCAGTCTCTAACAAGCTTCCTCCTGAGTTCTAGGGTACTGACTGACTCTGCCTAACAGTTTATTGCATTTCTGTAAGATGTTCCCATCTAAGTCTGTTGTGACTCTGGCCCACCCATGTGGTCTCATGGCTCCAGGTGCTGCCACTCTAGCTGTCTCACTGTAGACTCCCTGAGTTGTATTCAGACACCTCTGTCATGACAATTCTGTCCCCAGAGCATCCAAATCTTAGAAACTGATTCTTTAAATTGGGATGCTGGTTGTGTCGTGAACTTGTTTTGCTTTTCCAAACACTCCCTGGAGCTTAATATAAAAAGCAGTCTTATCTTCTAGTCTCATCTTAAAATATTGTTTAAAGCCAATATGTTCTATTAAATAGCTGCATAAAAATTCTCCTTAGAGGGTGCTTCTGTGTTTAATCTTGGATTAAGTAATCCTTTTGGATCTTTACTTGCATCTCCAGAGCATAGTGGTGCTAAATGTGCAAAGATTATTTGAGAGTCTCAAGTTGGTGTGAAAATATCAGGTTCAAGCAGGACGGTGGCCTCAGGCTGCATGAAAGTCCTTTAGACAGCTGCCACTCCAAAGGAAGCCTCATTAGAAGACTCCTGCACTGGAGGAGGTCACAAGACCACTCAACAGGAGGTGAGCGGTAAATAAATTCAAACAAGCAGCGCTCTGTCCCTCAAAGCTCCTTGCCCACTTGGACAAATAGCTCCATATCACTAGGTGTTTTATTCACAGCACGTGATCATACACACACGTGCAACCCCAGTAGGTCATCCAGGAACCTCAAATATAGCAAGCAAGATCAAAACTCCTGAATTCAGCCTGGCTTGGGCTTCATTATCCAAAACACAGGTAGAGGCATCAAAGCTAAGCCTCAGAATTTTTTTTTCCCAGACATTCACATAAGCCTAGCAAGATTGATACAAAATAAAGAGACAGTCTAAGCAAAAATATTAAACTAATCTTAAAAAGGGAAGAGTCACACCTAAAAACTTTTGGTTTTGGGTAAGACAACAACAAAAAATCATGATATTATAAAGCAGAGTAAAATAATCCCAAGGAAACAAAAGATGTGAATTATTAAACATAAGAGGAGAAATGAATTAATTAATAAACAGCACAAACAATGGAATTGACAAAAGATTTGGTTCTTTAAATAAACCGATAAAATAGAGAAGCATTTAATTTACACAATAATTAATAATAATTATTAACAATAATTAATAATAAATGAGAATGAAAATGTGGTTATAATTCACAAGAGGATATAATATATAAAATTCTATAGTAATTATGTTTTAATATCTTGAAGAAATGGATAACATTGCAAGTACATATAAATTATGATCATTGACTAATAAAAGAGAAGTGAACCTAATACACTCTAAACCATAAATAAATTGAAAGAGAAAAGATCATAAATATCAATAAAAATTTGGCCCAAGATAATTTTAAAGAAAATTCTCATAACCTTTGGGTAATACGTAATTCCCATGATATTTAACCATGCTTGGATTTAAAAGTTTTTTTAGCCACACCTATTATAGCCTCTCTGAGACTGGGAAAAGGGGAAAGGTCATGCGCTGCCCCAGGACCCTTGCACTGTCTGGACGGTCCATGCCTCCATGGCCCTGCACCACCCCATCCATGCAAAGATAGACAGAGAAGCTGCTGTTTAGGGTCCAGGAAGCTCAGATCATAATTTTAGGGGAGGTGGAGAATGCAGACAATCTGAAAGTGAAGTAGACATATATTACTTCCCAGTATTTTCAAAATCCTGAATAAAATAAAGTGCACAGAATATATTTCAAAGTGTGTTGGACAAAGGCAATATTAAATAGACATAAGAAAGAGTAAAACTGTGAAAATGATGGAAATCAGTTTAAAAAATAATGCAGTTACATTAAGATACATTATCAAGTACAAAATCTGACCTACGGAACTCAAAACAAAGAATTATAAATTTTAATGTATAATCTAATTTATAAACAATTTTAAATAGATGGGCAGCTATAGGATATTCTCAAGAGATACATGTAAATTGATAAGACATTAACTGTAAAAGAAATAAATGTTATAAAACACACAGAAGCAATAATAAAGCAGGACTCCCAAGATTACTGTCTATGCCTATTACTATCAGTGCCTAACAAACCACCCAAGTTTAGGGACATAAGCAACAGACATTTTTGCAGATCCTGTGGTCACGAATTACAAGGCATAACAGGCTTGACTCATCAATATTCCATAATGTCTGAGGTCTTAGCTGGAAAGATCTTTTTCTTAGTCCATTTGGGCTGCTATAACAAAATACTATAAAGTGGCTGGTTAACAACAGAAATTTATTCCTCACTGTTCTGCAGGCTGGAAGTCTGACATCACGCTGCCAGCATGGTCAGGTTTTGGTGAGGGGCCTCTTCCTGTTTGCAGGCTGCTGCCTTCTCCAGTATCTTCATGTGTTGGAAAGAGAGTGTGCTAGCTCTCTGGCCTCTTCTTATAGGGCATTAATTAATTCCTTTCATAAGGGCTCTACTCTCATGACCTATTTAATAATCACCTTGCAAAGGTCCCACCTCCTAATACCATCACGTTCATACCAAAGGTTAGGATTTCAACATACACATTTAGAAGGGGCACGAACACTCAGTCTGTAACAATCTGGAAGTCATTCACATGCTTGTGGGCAGAATCACCTGAAGGCTCCTTCCCTCACACATGCAGAGCCTGGGCTGGCATGAATGAAAGGTCAGACTTAACTGGGATTGTCTATGGTGTCCCTGTGCATGGCTTGCCCACATGGCTTGGGGTTCTGGCAAGAGGACGGTTGGGTTATGAGAGAGAGAATTCCAAGAGCAAATATTTCAAGAAACTAGGCAGAAGCGACATGGTTTTTTATGACTTAGCTCAGAAGTTGCATAGCATCATTTTTATCAAACTCTATTGGTTGAAGCAGCCATAAGTCCACTGATGGCATCTTTTCTAAATTTCCATAACAACAGATGATGTGGAATCCAAAGCAAAAAGCATTAAGTTAGACAGTCCATAGGTTCATTTACTACAGAGTATCATTGACAATAAGGCTAAAACTGTTGGGAATCCTTATGTGTTAAAAAATTATGTCAAAATATATGATGCAAAGCATTCTCCCTCTCTAATTTTTGAATCAAGTCTTCAAAAATATAAAGGATCTAATTTCCATACCAATGAACAAATGATATATTTAATTAAACATTTGCACATGAGGAAAAATGCACATTTTTTGTGTCAATTGATAATTTCAAAATTAACATATGTTAAGCCACAAAGGAAATGTCAATAAAATCTTCAAAGCATAAATTGTATGGGCCATTTTCTCTGCCTTTATACTTCCTGTAATAAAACTAAAAATAAATAGAAAAAAATAAATGTTTAATATTGAAAAGCAATAACACAGCAATTAAAAAGTCTTCTAAATATCATGTGTCAAATAGGAAATCAAAAGTGCAATTACAGACTCTTTACTATAATAATCAGTGAAAAAACAACAGCTCATAGCGAAATACACGGGAATGGCTAGTTCTGATTCAGAAAAAAATAAGCATACACTCATTTTATACATTTAATTTCTATTCACAGGTGTTCTGAAAGGTGAGTTCCAATATGATAATTCTATGTATCATCTGTCTGTGTAATCTAACTCTCATTTATCTGTCTATTCAACATTCATTCTTTACATCATTTGTCTGTGTGTATTACAGTTGCCGTGGCAGGGAGCAATCTAAATGCTTATCAATGGACCATTAATTCAATAAATAATGCATTACTTCAATAAATTGTGGAACTTCCCTACAATACAATTATATGAAGCCATTGTATAAACATGGAGAAATGCCGATGATAGAGTAGGGTTAAAAAAGAAGACTTGAAAGGAGGATACAGAGCAAAGTTTTGCTTGTATGTAGGAAACCTAGAAGAATATAGTAGAAGGAATGCCTGTGTCTATTCCATCTCTCCTTTCTTCTTTCTGCCAAAGCTCTGAATTTTTTGCAGGTAATTCACCATCCACCGCATAGCCATGTGCTTTACTACGTTAAGCACAATAATCTCATTTTCCTTCCTAGTGATTTGTTTAGGAGTGACATACGACTCAATTCTGATAAATGATACGAAGGGGCATCTCCTGGAGGATTCTGGAAATGTTTTCTTGTTCTTAAGAGGAAGAAAGATTACCTCTTTTTCAATTTAATATTTTTATGTTTGCATATTATGTTTAGAAAGTGCTGTAGCTACCTTGCAGTCCCAAGGGAAGCTAAGCCAATATGATAAAAATTGCTAGTAGAGGAGGAAAAGTACCTACTTTGAATCATTGAATAAACCAGCCTGGAAGATGCTGCCTTCTCCTGGAACTTGCTCTATAAGATACTACCTTTTCCTTGTCTTTTGGCCAGTTGATCTGGTGTCACCTACCTCTTATTTGCAGCTGAAGTCATTTTACCTGATACATAGGCTATGCATCAAAAATGTTACTGGGGACAAGATTGGGTGCATTATTTATTCTTCTCTTGTTTTTTTCCCTGATTGGCTTTTTTTTTAAATGTTTTGTAAATGTTTATATTACTGGGCTTGTTAACATTTTTGCTTGATGGAGATTTTTCTAGTTTTCCTGAGACTGCTGAAGTTCTGCCAGTCTTGGCCCAATTTCTCAAGCCATTTGTTACAGGAATAATCAAAGTTTTACATTAGGCCAAATATACGTGGGGATGACTTCAAGTATTATGTACCTGGGCACGAGTATATCTTACTCCAGTATAAATAATAAGTGATCCTGTCCTTAGAATTATGGAGGGTATGATATCCTGAGGGAAAGGACACTTCTAAGTACATGTCCCAGCAAAGAAGGAAATAGTTGAAGTTCAGCAAATTTATGCAATTAGATGAGAAGAAAGAAAAAACGTAGGTATTTACATGGAGGAGGCCTAGATAAGATGAGTGTAACCTTATTCTTGGAATTGTTCTCCAGGTCTTTCTGAAGATGTGGGAAGCAAAAATTAAAACTATTGACCCTTTATTTAAGACAAGGAAAGCAGAGCTCCCAGTCTTTGATTTACAAGTACCAGAAATATAGATGTTGTTAAAGGACATTAGGAATTAATAATGACTAGTGACATAAATATCAACAAGTAATTTGAGATTTTGTATTCCATATTGCTTGAAGAGATTGTTGACATATTTTTGAAATTTGAAGAAACAAACCAAAAACACATTATACCTCAAGGATGCATTAAATAGTATGTCAGCAGTAGTATAATAAAATAGAAAAAATAATGGGTACAAAATTAAAAATGAAACAAACAAACATCTTGGTTCAGGTCTCAGCTCTTTCATTATATACCTGGATTATACTAAGAGGATGAGTTGACCCTCTGTGTCTCAGTTCTCTGATGTGTGAAGTTGGTCTCATAGGAAGTGGAGGAGGTTTTTGTGGGGAACATAAACAAAGAAATCCACAAATGAAGTCGAAACCTGGAGGGGAAGAAGCTCAGATTGGCTATGAGGATCCAGGGGTTCCATGCCCAGGAGCTCAGCAAGGAACACCCCAGGTCAGATGGGAAAACATAGACCTAGAAACGAGGAGGCCAGGAAAGGCCAGGAAAGGCCTGGTCAGAAAAGGCAGATTTAGATCTTCAGAGCTTCCTGGAACATCAGGAAATAGTGCAGGGATTTCTTGATTAGCAAAAGGGCAAGTCATTAAAATTTGATGGTCCAAAGTGTTTCTGGGCTGAGCTGGGCACCCCTGGTAAGAGTCAGTAAGCACATCATTTCTGGCTCTACCTGTGGTTCAGGGCACGGGGAGCGTGTTTCTAGTTCTAGGCAATGGTTTGTGTGGAAGTAAGGGAGCATTATTTCTTTTACCATATCCACAATGCCCAGTAATATTCCAGAAAGACTCTGGCCTAAAAGCTAGAGAATAAAGCAGAGTAGGTGCCCCAGAAAGTCCATAACAGACATATAGCACGAGGGAGACATAAACATTTTTTATTAAACAACTGAGAATGTCGAATTTTGTGCTACTGCAGCATAATCTGTTTTGTGACAAAGCTAGATTGACTAATATACCCTTTTCTACTGGTAGAAGCAGAGGAAACCCCATTTTAAAGGATAATTTCTCCATGTAGAGCCTCATTTACTAGCCAGTGGGACTACATCAAATAACAATCATGGGTGAGTTCACAAAGAACACCAAAGACACAAGAAGGAGAACCACCATGAGTTACAAGCAACAGAAACAAACAGCAGAATTAAACCACTGGCAGAGACATGAAGGATAGAATAAGAAGCTTTTAAATACATCTGACTGATGCAAAATGAATTGGGAAGAGACCTTGTTTAGAGAACTAATGGCTTCAAATATTTCAAGATTGGTGAGAATTTGACTTAAGCTGATAACTATAAAAAATCTATGACTAGACATTTGATAGTGAAACTGCAAGGTCGGCGGGGAGCGAGAGAGAAAGAGGAAGAGAGATTCTGAAAGGAGCTAGACAGAAATGAAAGAATCTTCTACAAAAAAATGAAGTTAGAATTACAGAATGCTCCTCGGCAAAAATAAAAGAAGGGAAATGTTATTTAAACATTCATCATTTCAACAATTTTAAATTCAATGTTTCTTCACACTAGTCATTGTGATAACGTGCAAGGATGTAGCAATGAGCAACATCAGATGATCTCTGCCTTCATGAAATTCACATTCTGAGAGGGGCAAATGGGTTTCAATAAGTAAATGACAAAAATTAAAAACAAAGATGATTTCCCAGTGTAAAAGTGATATGTAGAAATGAAGTAAGTAGTCTCCATTGGTTATTTTACACAGGGCCACAAGGATGAAATGACAGTGGGGCTGAAATGTCAAACAAGATGGGAAACCCTGAGGTAAGAATGAATGGGCACAGAGCACAGGCCGAGCAGGGCGTGGGGAGAAGACGGGAGATGCTGTAGCAGCGGTCAGCACGTGTGAAAAGACTGGGCCTGATTTTAATAGCAATAAGAAGAATTTGGAAGTTTTAAGAGGGGAAATAATATGAATGAAATTATATTTTCAAAAGGTTATATTAATACTCTCTCTGCTCTGTGGAAATTGTAGGGAGCAAAGGCCCCTGTCCCTCTAAAGGTTCGCTGAAAATCACTGACATGAGGCAGGTAGATTATTATAATAGGAAAAAAGACATACAGATTTATTTAATGTGTACACATAGGAGCCTTCAGAATAAAAACTCAAAGATACAGGGGAAATTGTCCATTTTTATGCTTAGATTCCACAAAGCATGGACAGTTGTGTAAAAATACGACTGGACAAAAAGGGTATGTTCTAATGCCAATAGACTGAGTGGGGAAACCCAGCAAGGCCTGTCTGTCTAGATTCTTCTTGGCCTCTCTGAGCAGCGTCCTTCCTTCTGGGTGTGGGGCAGGGTCCTCATTGGGATGGGGATCCTATGGCCTACGGTCAGGCACGGTGGGTCAGATCATTTCTTATGGCCAGTTTTTATACAGAATAATTTTAGGTTTTACAGCTGGCTTTCAGAAAAAGATGCTCTCGCTTTTATGACCTGCCTTGGGGGTCTAGCTTCTAGAGGAATTCTAGTTTCTATAGCTAGCCTCAGGGAAGAATAGAACTGAGAGTCAGAGAAAAACTTTTGCTTCTGAGGCCTTCATTTTGGGGTACTGTTTTCTGAGCCCCATCAAAACTGAATATTGTCAATTATGGAAACTTAACATACCTTACTTCGGATTTCCCCCTGTATTTTTTTTTTTGGCATCAAAGCCAAGGTTAGACCCCATGTCTTAGGATTCTTCCAGTTTAAGGAGACAGATAATTCAAACTCAAGTTTAAAGGACACTTATTTTTAGCCCCAACCAAACAAAATATCCAACATTACCTAGCTTCAGGCTTGGTTTGATCCAGTGAGCTAAAAAACGTCATTAAAGTTCTGAACCTCCAGCTCTTAGACAAGGCTTTTCTATGTGATGTGCATGATGGTTCCTGGCAGCCTAAAGCGTTGATCCTACTGGCAATCCAGCCTCAGCACAAGGAAAGCTGCTTTCTTGATAGCATTGAAAGAAATATTCTGGGTGGGGAGGGGTGTTTGTCAGGAAGGAAACTGATAAAAGCAGCAGAAGGAGAAAAGAAAGTCTGCCTATTTCTTTAACAAAATTAGTTTTCATGACTCCATGTTGTTTGGTTCTCTTGCTAGGGCCAATGTAATGGTCAAGAGAAAGCCTGAGAGTGAAAATTAAAGTGATTTTTTTAGCCCATATAACGTCCTTAGAAATCACCAATTAGCTTCATAGGGAAGTTGATGGGCGAAGTGGAGAGCTTGGTAGTTCCTGCCAGGAGGGGCTCCCTCCATCCACAGCACCAGGAGCATGAAAGACAGGGGAGAGGCCGACAGGCACAGGCATCCCTGAACGCCAACACCCAGAGAAAGGCCCCCAGAGAGAGTATTCCCTGGGGCATCAGAAAAACCCACTTTTCATTTTGTGTATCCTGACTAGATTAACTCTTTCAAGCACAGTAGCCCAGTTGTTTTTCTTTGGCCATCTAAGTCCTAACTACTCCCCAGGAGTCAAACCCAAAGTAGGGAGCATCACTGAATTCACCGTAGAGACTGAATACGACACTGACAGTCGCATAGAAATATTATAACCTACAATGAACATTTGACTTTTGATATTATTTCCCCGGCATAACAAGGAGTCATTAAATAGAGAACAAAGAGTCTACTAAATAGAGGAAAATATTTCAAAATTATTCATGTTAAGGTCTCACTAGCATACTGGGTAGGAATACATAGTTACGGAAATAAAAAGGAAAATTAATACATGAATTTTAATTTCTGTTCTGCATCACTTCACAGTATGTTTGAGCTTTTAAAAACTTGTTGAGGCTGCATTATTTATAATTGGTCTGAAATAAAGCAATGTCAAAAGGAAGGCAAAATGGTTTTTTTTAAAGATACTAATAGTGGCAATGTCAAAAGGCATAATTTTTAAAGCTTTATAGCAAATTGTTAGGGTTTTAAGTATAATTGAATTAGATTACGGTTGAATTCAGAGCTAATCATTTTTTTCTAGAAAAGGAGTGTATTGTGGAATAACAAAATAAACCTACTCAGTACATTTTCTCAGATAATTTTAAATGCATTCATCATTGTTTTATTGTTGTAGAAATTTTGCTTTAAAAATTTATAGACATTTATTGAAGGGTAGCTTTCTGAGCGTATACATTTATTGCCCTGCTTTCCAATTTCCCATTGGAAAATAACTTCCCATTGCAAAATAAAAATTGAAATTTTTGCCACAAAAGTAAATTAGACAAAGTCTGTGTCAAGACCAGAAATCAGGAAATCCTGTCTACAAGATGATGAAAGCAGTTTTGCTACTTACAGAACTAAAATCCATAACTTACACTTCCAACCATCTCTCTTCAAAACTAGAGAAAATATCAATACTCTTACTTTCTTCTTATTCTGAAATCAAAGTTTTGGACAATGATCCATCTAATATAAAATTTTTCAAATCTTGGCGTGCACACGCACAAGTGAAAAGTAAATAAATCTATACAATACATCAAAAGATGCAGTAATTCAAACAATGAGATGTATTGTAAGTAAATTAATAACCTCCCCTCCCACCACCAAAGTAAGCCTGTTATATGACACAATAAAAAGAAATGAAACAAGGACATTATATACTTTGTTTTTTCAAGAAGGTATTATTTGATTAAATAAAAACAGCATTTAAAAGCAAAAGCAATAAACCCACTGGACAGCATATTGACTATGTGAGAAAACCTGATAAGTGAATTAGAAAGTTGGTGAATTTTCCATGTCTTCCAGGGGAAAAGATGAAGAGAGAAATATAATTAATTAAAAATAAGAAATATTGAGGATAGACCCAGTTAACTCAAAATGTATGCATAATTGTTAATCCATACGGAAAGAGGAAACTCACCAATAATGAGAATCAAAAATAACAAGACATCATTTTTTAC
>CM052446.1:8787044-8794980 GCA_028533085.1 Varecia variegata | reverse complement strand
TTGACTTTACATTTATCTTGAATATTCATGCTCCATAACCCAACAATTAAACTCCTGGGTATATTACTCCCTGAGTTTGGAGGCTTTCAGAAGCAGACCTGGAGGCTAAGATTTCAGTGCAAATAGTTTTTTTTGTGTGTGAGGTAATTCGGGGAAATGCCAGTAGGAGACTGGAAGTGAGGCGGGGAAGGAAGTCAACTCAAGGTGGATTATCAACAAGTTATTGCTATGCACAATGGGAGCTCAGTGTGATAAAGCGATTGTAGGAGACCGTAGAACACACTTTCAGAGTTACTCCAGTCAAGGGTGAGTAATCGGAGGTATTTATCTCCTGCTCCCTGTCCAGCACTGGTTACCAGCTATTTCCGGGAGCCCTAATTCTTGTGCACTTTCAGCTTGCCCTAAGCTTGCTCCCAGCTAGGAAACCACTCTCAGGCTGTTTGCAGCCAGCAGGTGTTCGCAGTAGGCAGCCTTCAGAATGTGCACAGAGAAAACAAGAATAGGGCACAGAAAGTGTCTGTGCCGCATGCAGTACCTTAATGAAAGCGGCCTCTGTAAAAGGAAATCTATAAAAATATATGCAATATTTAATCATTCGTAATAGAAAAAGTGGAAACAACTGGATGCCCGCCATTAGGAAGATGAATAATAAAATGTGATATGGGTACAAGAAATAAACTAGATCTCTACATATCCACATTTCTAGATCTTAAAATCAATAAAAGATAAGCTGCAGAATGATACACACATTTATTAGGGGCTTTATATAAATTTAATAACAAATTATATAAATAAATGACACACATATATATATAACAGCATTTTTAAATTTCAAATATCCACCAAACAATGTAAACACACTTAACAATATGTTAAAGGAAATTAACAAAGGCCTAGGACACAAAGAAAACTCATGATGCTTTTTACTTCTTAGAAAAGAAATTGGATAGGAATAAATAACAAAATGAACTTTACATTTATCCATAATATTTCTTTCTTTAATTAAAAAAATGAGCTTGAATAGAACATCTATATGTTAAAATGTCAATTCTTGGATGAGCCCTTGGATCTTGTTCTCTATAAGTTTCTTTTGATTTTTCTCAAAATAAAAAGAAAACAGAAAATAAAAAGCAAGTAAACATAAAAATGGAAGATGGCGAAAGAGCTATAAAAAATTAAAAGAAAGTATCTTTAAGCTAAAATGGGCATTAAAAGTTTAGACATAAATTGTTCTAGGTAAAAACAACCGGTGAACTATTTGAATTTCATGAGTAAGAAAAGAAAGGCTTGCTTTATTCCTGATTTTAATTGGAATGCTTCTATTTGCCCCTGCACCATACCTGCTCAGCCTCCTTTGTCAGGGCCTCTTCCCTCCGGCCCTGCTCCGTGGCCACCAGCCACTTGCCCAGTTTGTTGGCCACAGGTAGATCTAAGCAACGTGGATCAGATTCTCTCCTGGACACATCTGTGATTTGAAATTAGAAACTATGTGGAGATCGTCTGCACTCAGAAGGCCATTCTAAGTAGAGACACACAATCTTTGTGCGGGTGTGGGGTGGGGGAGGGGGGAGAGAGAGAGAGACATGATTTCTGAACATATTTATTTTTTTGCTTCCAACCTTTTGTGAGGTTGGACTTCATTTCTTGCCATTTGGTTCCATAGTTGTACATTCTGTTTTTCTTTCTGCTCTTATTTGAACTGATTAACGTGGATTTTTGTACCTTACCACCAAAAGGTCTTTGACTAAGACATTACTGTTTTAATTTGATTCCTGTCTCTCTCTCCCTGCCTCCCTTCCTTTCTTCCTTCCTTCTTTTTCTCCCTCTTTCTTTCTTCCTAGCCATCAATGTATCTTTCCTTTTTTTGTGTGAGAGAGTATTTGTCTCTGCATATTTATTTAAGGTAAACATAATATTATTAATAAATATTATTCTTTAGGTATTTCTCTTGATAGTAAAATGTTTTTCTTCTATAAATGTTTACTATCTGCTAAATGTTTACTATCTGTTTAAAGTTCATTAAAATTTTTCTAACTTTGAGCCATTTTTGCCACTTTCAAATGGATTCTATTTAGTGATATATTATTTTAAAATTCAGCTCTATGTTTATAAGGTGTATTATTCTAGAGTTTTGTTTTTTCATGCAATCTTTACCATATTTGATTGTCAGGCATGTGTTAACACTGTAAAATTATTTGCAAAGTTTCTTATTTACCATGGTCTTCCCAATTGTAAACCACATTTAAAGTGTTAAAGAACTAATCCAGAAAACAGAATGTACCCATCCTTTTTTAGGGAGTGGCTTATTTTTTAACATCTCTCATTTTATTTGATAGTTATTGTTTAATTGACATTTTTACCATATATTGAGTCAGTTACAATAATAACTAGGTATCTAGAAAACTGTACACTTTATGTAGAAACACTACAAACAATTGTACTTTTTTGCCTTTGGATGTAGTCCTGGGACTGGGTATGGTAGTCAGGAAGGACTTTAGCTTCATCTATAATGTTTTAAAGATTTTACAAGGATTACATTTATGCAGTTCTGGTATTAAAAAATTAATTCTTTAAAATTAGGAACTTAATAAAGGATTAGACTAAACACAATGAATATATGTTTTCCATATAATCTTATCTCTTTTAGAAATAAAAATTATGAAGATGCAAATCACATAATAAAAATACAGCTAAAATATATAAATAAAATTAATGATGATATATTAAGAAATAAATAAGAAGTTTAGCTTGGGTTATTAAAAATACTCAACTGAATAAAGTTTATCCAAAAGAATAAATATGTGAGAGTTGACAAGAAAATTATGAAAAAATAATGAGGGTACACTTACATTAGCACATATCACAGAGCATTTAAAATAGTCATGATGTTGATTCCAAAAATAATATTTCGGTGGATTAAATGAGAATATCTGGACTTAGATTCTAGTTTATATAATAATTACATATATATTCAAAACAGAATGGAAATATTGTTCAATAAATATTTAAGAAATTATGTTAAGATGACAGCTAGCTTGTATAAGAAAAATGCCTAAATTACATTCTATTCCATAATTTACACCAAATAATTCCATATATATATGTAACTGTGGATGTGTTTCTGTGTGTATATGTATATAATAAAGGTTGAAATTTAAAAAATATGCATACCAGAAAAGTAATAATTTATTAAATCTGAGGATGATAAAATCTCATACCAATGACAAAAACTACAGAAATAAAAATCAGTCTACTTAAACACATAAATGTTAAAACATTTCTTGGCCAAAACATAGAAGAAAGAAGACAAACTGGGAGAAAGCATTTCTATTAATAGTGTAACAAATAATGGTTTTAAAATCCTAACAAAGAGAGATCTTTTATGTCCGTAAGCAAAATGTTCTTTGGAATGTGAAATTTGTACAAAAATAAACAAACATAAATGTTGATTCTCATTAGTGATTGAAGAAATGCAGATTGAAGCAGCAGGAAGGTAACTTGTTGCTTGCCACCTAGCAAAGTTGGAAAGGAAGCCATACCAGGCTGCCAGTTCTGAGATATACAAGGGCTTAGTTAAAAGAGACCTTCACTCAGTCTTTTATATTCGGCAAGAGCACCCCTCTCCAATGCATGTGAACTTGAGTCAGAAGAGTAAAGTGTCTCCATGGATCCCCTTACATTCCGGCTTTACATTTCAGATTTAACACTGACTTGCATGCCTGTTATTCCATGAGACAATTTAGGCCAGTGCTGTCCAACAGAACTTACTTCAGTGATGGAAAATACATCGTCCAACAGGGGAGCCACATGGCTATTGAGCATGTGGAATGTGGATAGTGTAACTGAATTTCTAATTGTATTTAATTTTTATTTGTCATTACATGCCACATATGGCTAATGGTTACCATATTGCACAGTGCAGCTCTGGAAAAACCCCATCATTCCTCTCGTAGTCATTTACCTCTGTCAGTGCTAGATGTTCACCTCTCTCAAGCTACCCATCTGCTACTTTCTTTGCACATATCCTAGGGAATAACCATCCTCCCATCAAAGGCAAACTGCCCATGTGGCCAGTGATGTCTTCTCTCTTCCTGACTCAAAGACTTCCCTTCTTGTGTTTCTTTCTCTTTCATCTACTTGCACTGGATCATCTGTAAAAACACTTGTGAAAGTGTTGTCCACCTTAGAGAAAAATCTGCCATTACTTATTCTCCATCCCTGAGATTGTGTCTATTTTATTTTGTTCCTATTCAAAGCAAAGCTTGATGACAGAGTTGTTAAAATAGCTCTATATTTCTCTATACTTAATTCTTTTTTCCCCTTCATTCCACTAAAGCTTCTCTTGACAAAACCGGTTATACCTACCATATGACTAAACGTATGATTATTTCTCTTCCTTTTCATAGCTTGACTTCTCAGAAACATTTGTTACATCTCTAGTGAATTGAAAACGTTCAAGGCATGGTGTGGAGAGCTGTGAGATTACTTCCTTTACTCATTAATTGAGGGTAAGGTAGAGATGGAAGTAAGGGATTTTTGAGGGGTGAAAAACAGTAGAAAATGGTTATCTTGACTAATGGGAATGCGGCTCTTTAATGAAATACAATAGAGCTATTAAGTAGTATACTTAAGATTTGTCCATTTCTCTGTAAATTTACTTCAATAATGATAATAAAATTTAAACAAATATTGATCATTAGTTAAAATATGCTTGCAAAAAGTGGGTTCACTATATAATTCTTTCAACTTTTATGAGTATTTAAAATTTTTCATAATTAAGTTGGGGGGAGGACATAGCAACATTAAGGAAAGACAATAATATTAAATACAAACAGGACAGAATAATAATAAAAGAAATAATGAAAGAAAATATACCCTAACAGATAATAAGTGGAATCTTCAGACTGAAATTTCTCATTTAATCCTTGGCAGAAAACAAATTAGAAAGAAGCAATACCTTAGGGTACTTCTTGAATTCTAATAATAAAAAATGAATATTGCAAAGTTTAATAAAGATTGAACTGGTTCCTAACAAAGAAAAGAGTATCTATTTTATATGTTTTTTTTTTAACTGCAATATAGGAAATTAGAAAACCACAGAACAGCATCTTGAAGTTATTACAGAAAAGCACTACAAATGACATATCTTATATTTAGCTAATATAAAATTCACTTCTCAGATAAAAATTAAATAATTTTTGACAAGGTGAAACCTTCAGAGAAATACAGCACCTGAGTACAATATTTGTGAAAAAACTAAAAGGATATATTAAACAAATTATGTATAGACAGAGGAAGATGGAAAGAAGAGGAAACTGGTGAGCAATGATCTTGTGTTTTCCTGTGCATGGCTAAGTACATCATGATAATATGATAGGTAATTTTAATATGTGTTAAATAGAAGTTATTAGACTGAAGACTCTTGATGAATGGAATGATGTAATCATATACAAGAAAGAAAACCTAAATCATCATTTTAAAAAACTCCAACTAACTTATATAATGGGAAGGATGACTGAAATGTTTGCAGAGTGGTGAGATAAAAGCAAATTAAAATTTACATATTTAGTAGTGAGAGTAAATAAGTTCAAAAATAAAATATGAATAATCATTGATGTTATTTCTATGTATGTATAAAAAAGGAAATTTAACATTAAATGGGATTGATAGGAATGCAAATATATTGAAAAACAGTAGAATATTCTAATTACTGTGATTGAAAAAAGGGGAACAGAATTAATTGGCATTGACCAATTCTGCAATGTAGGCGACAGATATGAACATATTTGTACAACTAAGTACACTAAATAATAAACATTAAGTAAGAAGACTAGAAATCTAAATGTATAGATTATCTCAAAACATGGGAAGAAGCCAAATTTCATCATCTCAAATGAGAAGTTCAGATTGGATTAAATAACATTATGTGCTGCTTAGGGAAAACAGAAAAGTATTAATATTATTGTTTGGTTAAAGATATTTGAAACAAATATGAATAAAAAACAAAATTAATGCATCAATATAAATATAATGCAAAATGGATTCAAAACCAAACATTTAAAATAGAGCCATGAAAAATATTCTTGACCAGGCGCAGTGGCTCACGCCTGTAATCTTAGCACTTTGGGAGGCTGAGGAGGGAGGATCACTTGAGGCCAGGAGTTCAAGACCAGCCTGAGTAACATAGCGAGACCCTCTCTCTAGAAAAAATGGAAAAATTAGCCGGGTAGAGTGGTGTGCACCTGTAGTCCCAGCTACTCAAGAGGTTGAGGCAGGAGGTTTGCTTGACCCCAGGAGTTTGAGGTTGCTGTGAGCTATGATTCCACCACTGCACTTCAGCCATGGAAAGAGAGCAAGACAAGAGCTTGTCTCAAAAAAAAAGGAAAAGAAAAACACTCTTAACATTCAAATACAAGATTTTGTGATGTACAGCTTGTTCAGAATACAGAAAATGGGCAGTACTGCCAGTCTACTTTTACAGGCTGCCATTTCTTTTTATAAAAGAGGAGACAGAGATAATAAAAGAGAGGGTCGTTATTGGCCAGTTTCTCTTAAAAACATAAGTAGAAAAATTCTAAATAAAATATTCATAAAGATAATCAAGTAGTGTATTAAATTAATAATTTAACTAAGAAAATTAAATTCAGAAATGTAATGATAATTCAACTTTAGAAAATGTATACAATTTCCTATGTCTATAATAACAGATGAAAGAGTATAATTTCAGGAATTCATAGATGAAATATGATGAATTAAAAAAAGTACCCACTAAATTTCATTACCTATGTTTTGGTTGGAATCTCTTTGGACACTTGGAATAAAACAGATCTTTCTGAACCTGATAATAGTGAATCACTGGAAAATTATAGCAATCATCAAACTAGTAAAAATCAGATATATTCCATTGAATTCAAAGATGCTTATGTTGTTGCTATTATTTATTATTGTCCTAGTCAAAGTGATGCAATAAGATAAATGAGTAGGAGTTACAAAATTTGGAAATAAAGAGGAAACATATATATTTTTGGCCTAAAACATCTCTTTATTTTTCTTTTTGTACCTTAAAATATGATTGTCTATAAAATCCAAGAGAATTAAATTAAAACTATTAGAAACGATAGTTCAGTTGTATGGCCACATAAAAATTAACATACAAAATCAACATTGTATTTCCTATACACCATAAATGAACAATTAAAATTTGTTTTCTATAAAATAGGTCAAATTAAAGACCCATTGATACAGATATTAGAAAGAATGTGAATAAATTTATGTTTATAAATGGAAGGTCTAAGTTTTAATATTTATAAAGTTGAATCAGCAAAATGATCAATATTCAAAACAAATCTATTAAGAATATATATATATTTTTTTTAAGGAACTTGATAAACTGATTCCGAAATTCACCAAAATATCATAACTGCAAGAATGTTCAAAGCAATTTTGCCAAGGAACAATGAAAGGCATCTTTACTGTCAGTGATTAATACATGTTTAGTAATTTCACTTTTGAGATAAAGGAATAGCTTGAAATTGAAAAAGACTCACAGAAAAAAAATGCCAAAATAAACAAATAAAATAATCTGATTGAAAGCATCAGGGAGTTATTGAGGCAACCAGGATTTGAGCATTCAAGATATCTAAAAGAAAAGAGCTATAGGAAGGAGAGAAAGCATTTTTTAAGGGTCCTTCCTTAGGGGAATTTTCCAGTTTTTGGTTTGATACAAGAGGCTGCAAATCAAGCAGAAAACTTTGGCCAGGAGGCAAAGAAGCCAACAGATCACCTGGAAGTCCCTCATGGCTAGAGATTTAAAAATTCAAGTTTGGCCGGGCGCGGTGGCTCACGCCTGTAATCCTAGCACTTGGGAGGCCGAGGCGGCGGATTGTTTGAGCTCAGGAGTTCGAGACCAGCCTGAGCAAGAGCGAGACCCGTCTCT
>CM052446.1:8779544-8784544 GCA_028533085.1 Varecia variegata | reverse complement strand
TGAATAAACAATCTATCAAAAGGCAGATATTATTAATTGTGTAAAACATAAGATTCAATTACTGTCTAAGAGAGCTGCACTTTAAGTTCAAAAAGTTTTTTAAGTTTAGAAAGTTTGAGGTAAAAGATGCAAGGTATAAGATGCAAGAAATTAATATAAGACAAGTGAAGTTGCCATGTTAATGTCAGCTAAAAATACTCTAAAATGAAACCTATTAGAGACAAACAGGCATATTTCAAAATTATAAAACAGCACAAAAGGAAGATGTAACAATTACAAATGTATATGCAAAAAATACAGAGCTACCAAATATTTAAATACAGAATTGAAAGGAGAAATATATAAATCAAAACTAGCTGGAGTTTTCACTGTTTTTCTCTAAGTCATTAATATAATAGAACAAGTAAGCAAAATAGATAAGATATTAGCTAACTCTACCTAACTTACATATAGAGAACATACCACTTACAATAGCAAAACATACGTTCTTTTTAAGTGCGTTAATGTTCATCCAGATAGATAATATGCTTGGCCATAAAATAAGTCTTAATCAATTTAAAAGAACTTAAATAATTCAGACTATGTTCTCCAACCCCAACAGGTTAAATTAGGAATCAATAACAGATACACATCTTAAAAATCCCTAAATGTGTGGAAATTAAACACTACACTGCTAAATAATACATGGTTCACACTTTAAATCACAAAGTAAACTAGAAAATACACTCAATTCAATAAAAATGAAGACACAATATATTAAATTGTAAGAGAAATTTATATCATTAAATGATTGTGTTAGAAAAAAGTAAACTCTCAATCAATGCTCTATGCATCGACCTTAATGAACTAGAAAAATAAGAGCAAATTAAACCGCAGGCACGTACAAAACAGGAAATAGTCAATGTCAGAGTGGACATTAACGATGTAGAACAGAGGTCAGCCCACTTTTCTGTAAAGGCCCAGGTAATAAATACTTAAGCTTTACAGACCTTATGGTCTCTGTCACAACCACTAAACCCTACTGTTGTAATGTTAAAACAGCGGTAGACAATATGTAAACAAATGGGCATGGTTTTGTTCCAATACAACTTTAAACAGGCAACAAGCCAAATTTGTCCTATAACTGGAAGCATGTTGACTCTTAATATATAACATAGAAAAATAATAGAAAAAATCAGTAAAGTCAAGAGCTGCCTCTTTCCAAAGAACAAAAACATTAATAAAATTCTGGTTGCACTGATCAAGAAAAAAAGGATACACAAATTACCAATATCAAGATTGAGAATGAGACCATCTGTATAGATCTTGTAAGCATTAACAGGATAATAAAGGGAAAATCTATGAAAATGTCAATAGATTTGACAATGGATAAAAAGGCCCAATTCTTTAAAAATACAAACCACCAAAACTAACTGAAGAAGTAACAGATCATCTCAACAAATCTAAGTCAGGTAAAGAGGTTGAGTCACTAACTAAAAAATTCCCACAAGAGAAGTTCAAGCCCAAGTGGATGCAGCAGTGAATACTATCAAACATTTAAGGAAGAAATTATACTGATCTTTAAAAAAATCTTTGAGAAAATAAAGGAAGAATATAACTCATTTTAAGAGGCCAGTATTATGCTGTTACTAAAGTTAGGCTTATCAAAACAAACAAAATAAAACAACCAAAAAAACCCCTTACAGATCAATATTTCTCATAAAGGTAGATCCTTATCAAAATATTAACAAATTGAATTCAGCAATATACATAGAATAATGCACCATAACCAAGTGGGGTTTCATTCCTGGAATGCAAAGTTATTTTAACTTCTGAAAATCACTAACGTTATACATCATATTAATAAAGAAGCAAAATCATATGATCATCTCAACATATGTTGAAAAATCCTTTGACAAAACTCAAATTCATGATCAAATCTCTCAATGAACCAGCAACAGAGGGATAGTTCTCAATCTGATATGGGAATCTATTAAAAACTAATAACTAATATTACACTTCATGGTGAAAGACTGGATATTTCAACCTAAGTTCAACAAGAACAGAAAAGTAATATTGTCAGCTCTCAGTGCCTGGTTCCAAAATTTTTCACCGTTTTCCATTTGGTGGCTCTTCTTCTAGGCCTGGAAATTTTATTGTGTTAATGGTAATCAATTTTGTTCACAGCCAAAATACAGATAAGAAATTTCACAGCGCATGTACTGTGAATTTTAACTTGTACCAACCACTGTATTAATTTCTTTACATATATTACATTGGTTAATTCTTAAAGAAACTTTTTTTTTATTTCAGCTTATTATAGGGGTACAAAAGTTCAGGTTATGTATATTGCCCATGCTCCCCCACTGCCCCGAGTCAGAGCTTCAAGCATGTCCATTCCCCAGACAGTGTGCATCACACTCATTAAGTAGGTATACACCCAGCCCCTCCCCCCACCCCCCACATCTGTCCAACACCCAATTGGTGTTATTTCCAAATGTGCACACACATATATATATCTCCCCTTTTTTTACATTGAGAAAATTGATGCTCCCCCAAATTAAGTAATTTGCTTGAACTCATAGAACTCATGAAATATAAAGTTAAGATTTTAACATAGGACTGTCTGAGTCCATTCCTGGCATTTAGAAAGTAATTTTAGAATTTTGAAACTCTAGAACATTTTAATTTTTTTTATTTAATGAGGGTTCTTTATTAATTAGGATTTCTTAAAACCCTTTTCCTTCTCATAGCAGAAAACTTCCCAACTTTAAAAAAAACTTATTTAATAAATGACCACAAATTCCTTGAAACAATTCCTATCAACTTATAACAAATATTGTTAATTGATGCAGGGAATATATTATCTAGTTTCTTAAATGAGAAACAGATATAAATATATATATATACATACACACACAGCAATGTACCATAAATTTAAAAGAATAGCTCTTTAGTAGTCACTGATGCCAAATTTATTTTGTATATTTCCATATTCTGAATTTTTGGGTATTACTAATGGATCCTTTATTTTATTTCTGGACCAGATTTATTTTTCTGTAGGGAATATCCTACAGCTCTGATGAAGTTAACATGCTTCTCAGTGAATATACGCTTACTACTGGTTCTATATCCCTAAGGGTACAAATAAAAATAGTCAGGTTTATTGCTTTTCAGATTATAGAGCAATTTAACATTTTATGGATTGGACTTTATGATTCTATCCCATAAATACCACAGGAACTTTTTGCTCTATGTCACTCAGCAGAAAAAGGTACATTTCATTATTCCTATTTCATATACTAAATTACTAATTTCTATTAATACAGTAACCCTTCTTCAAACCAATGTATTTCAGAATAATATTTTTAAAAAATCAGAACTGTACTTGGTATACAATCTTATTTTTCAAAAGCACAACCTGTGATCAAAGGTTTAAAGTGACTAATTCCCACAGCTAATATGACTTGTGCATTTTTGTCTATTCATCTAAAAGCTGTGTAGGTTTTCTTTTCACATTTCATTTTTTAATACACATAAAAAAGTTTTGTTATGTGTGTGGTGTAAGAAGAGACATGATCTTCTAAAAATGAATTCTTAATAATCCTTTGCCATTATTGACAAAGCTATTCCCCCTGTCCTCACCCCCACAACCACTCCTGGTGATCTTCTATGTGACCTCTGCTTGCTATTAATATTATATATAGATCTTTTTCAGGACTCTCCATTCTCTTACATCAGCTGGCTTGATATTTATCTTCCTTTGCACCAATAACATAATGTTTTAATTACTACAGTCTGAGTTCTTCCAACACGTGATTTTGCAAAAATCGCTTCGCTGTTCTTGGCATTTTATACTTACAAGTAAAATTCAGATCAGTTTATCAAATTTCACAAAAAAAGTCTGGAATTTTTGGTAGGATTACTTTAAATTTATCATATGTCTATAGATATAGATATAAATTTGGAGGAAATTTACATTATATATCATATACACATATACATATGTAAAATACATGAGAAATTGTATATAAGATGTGATGGCATTAGTGAAATTACATTATATTAGGATCACTGCTCTGTCCAAGAAGAAAATACTAATTAGTAATAGACTTTGATATATTAAAATTGTACCTTGTGACCTTTGTCAGCAGATCACTCTGATGATGTTAACTCTTTTGTACTTCCGAGTTTGCCGATGCACCAGAATGGCTTAGTGGGCTGCTGAAGATGAGGCACTTGGTGCCAAAAGAGAAGCCTTGAGGAAAATTGGTACTTTGCAACAGGAGTCTGCCATTTCCCTCATTTACTGGCAAATTAATAAACCTCCCTTTCCTTCTCCCCAAACCACTTGTCTTCATTCTTCTGATGAGGCCTTGGGAACAAATGCCAAACTTTTGTTAACAATATAATTCCAACTATGTGATATTCTGAAAAAGGCAAAACCATGGACACAGTTAAAAGATTAGTGGTTGCTGGGAGTTACGTTGGAGGGAGGGATGAACAGGTGGAACACAGGATTTTTAGGGCAGTGAAAATATTCTGTATGATTGTATAATGGTGGATACATGTCATTATACATTTGTCAAAACACCAAGAGTAAACACTTATGTAAACTATGGACTTTGGGTGACAATGTGTCTATGTTGGCTTATCAATTATAAGAAAAGCACCACTCTGATGGGGGATGTTGATAATGGCAGGGAGGCTGTGCATGTGTGGGGGTAAAGGGTCTATGGGAAATCTCTGTACTTTCCTTTTAAATTTTCTGTGAATCTAAACTGCTATAAAAACTAAAGTGTATTTTAAAAGTAAAAAAAAAAGAAAGAGACGTCTTATAACAGAAATTAACATGTCTGTCATGTAGTCAAATAAGGTACTGCCAGGTTACATCTGCCACAGCAACAATCAGAGAACATGGTGGCTACGGAGAATATAGATGGGGCAACAAATATGTCTAATTAATGTACCTGATAATATAGCCTTATAACTTATGGAACTAAATTAAAGTAAATAAAAGG
>CM052446.1:8762654-8779044 GCA_028533085.1 Varecia variegata | reverse complement strand
AAAAAGATAATATTATAAACCAATATAAAAGCAAGCAAATATATAACAGAGAGTTTAAACCAAAAGAAAACTTGTTTTATTGTGAAGATTAATAAATTTGGTGTATCTTTGGTAAGATTGATAAAGAAATATAGAAAAAGTATAAATAACATCAGTAATGAAAAAAGGCATCACAGCAGACACTGCAGATATTAAGAAGATAATGTCATAGAGGTATTCTGCCAATAATGTGAAAATTCTCGTTTATATAGCTATACATGTATATGTGATCCATTGTAACTCAAAAAGAAACAGAAAAACTAAATAGTCATATCATTAAATACATTGAGACAGTAGTGAAGTATATTTCTTCAATAAAAATTCAGGTCTCAGTTGGATTCATTAGTAAATTTTACCAATTTTTCAAAGAATAACTATTTCCAATATTAAACAAACTCTTTCAATAAACAGAGCAAGAGGAAACATTCCAAAATTCAATTTATGATGCCATCATAACCTTCACAGAAACCTAAAAATATACAAAGTATACAAAAGTATATAAAATTTTTACTCATGGATATATATACAAATATTCCTAAACAAAATATTAGCAAAGATCCCTCTAGCAGTATGTAGAGAGTATAAGTTTGTAAGACAAATTTACACACAAAATACAAAATTTATTTAATATCAGAAACCAATTAACATCAGTTAGTACATTAACAGTTCATGGAGAATATAAATATATGAATAACTCAACGGATATAGAAAAACTACTTGATAGTTTCAACATCCTTTTGTAATAAATAATTTAGCATATTTGGGCCTCACAAAGACCCTTTAATGAAAGTGTACTGCAATAAAATATAGTGCAAGCTTCAAACTTAATGCTGAGGCATTGAAAATCATCACAACTGTAGAAGTTCTACAGATGAAAGGTAAAGAGATAAGTAGGAAAAAGAGCTAAAATTTGAACAAGCTCTTTATAATAGGAAGTCCAAACCTATATATATATATATATATATATATATATGATCAATTTCATTAATAATGAGGGATTTGAACATCACAATCACAATTCTACATGAATAATATAATTTTTGGCAAAAATTATAATTTTAGCAATATCAAGTGGTGGCAAGCATGTGGCTGTATGGAAATTCTCACACACTGCTGTATACATCTGTAAAACAGAATGACGTTGTCAAGTGATTTAGAAACTACCCATAGTCTACGGCTCAGCAAGTCCTTTTCTGTCAGATACTATAAGGACATGTATGCACGCTTTTATCAGGGAAATATGTACAGGAATGTTCATAGCACCATTTCTCTTGATAACTTCCAACTAGAAAGATTTCAAGTGTCCTGACCATTAAAATGTGTAAATAAATTGGGGCATGTGGACTATTATAAACAAGTAACATAAATGACAAACAGCTCAAACGACAAGTTTAAATCTATCAAACTCAATATTGAGCTAAAAAAAAAAAAAAAGCAAACCATGAGAAAAATCCTTGCAGAATATCTCCATTCAGATGTTCAAACTGAGCAATACTAACTGCATAGTTTAGGGATGGCTACGTAGCTGGTAAAAATAAGATGATGAAAGGACAGTATTGTCACAAAAGTCAGGATGTGAGTACCTACTGAGGACCAAAATTTATAGGTAGTATAGTTCAGTGAGTTTAATTATCACGTTAGAAGCCAAGATACTCAGAGGATACAACATTTTAACTGACAAAAAAAAGTGACAGAGAAGCCTGGAATAGAAACGAGAAAGTATTGTTTTTGCTGTCTGTTTCTGAAACACCAGCCAAATAAAGCTCACACAGACGTGAAAATTCACAGTAGAACACCCACGTTGATTACCTGAGAAACAACGTATGGAACAGCTGCGACAGGTGTCCTCCTCTTTTAAACACCCTCCCTCACTCAGGTAGGATAAAGAGGTAACTTTCCTGGCCCAAACCCAGAATATTGTTGCTAAATGAATTGAACCATCTTCCTGTCATGACTAAAGAGTTCTGGTGTGTGCGTGTGGGCAGAGGGTGTGTGTGTGTGTGTGTGTGTGTGTGTGAAGTGTACGTGCAAGTGCATGTGCGTGCATGTGACGAGGCGGCCACAGTGTGAGTCTTCTCTGCTTTCTTACTCTTAAACCGCCAGTTCTAGAATAAAGCCTGAAAATCAAAGCAACTTGTCATAAGGATTCCAGGCAGCCTTTTCGACAAGAAAGAGTCCTGTTGTGGAAAAGAGACCTGCTTATTCACACAAAAACAAAACCAAACCAAAATTGCCGGACAGGTAATGAACCTAGTTTTTGACTTTTAAACATAAAGAGAAAAGTTAAAGATCATGAGGTGTCTGTAGAAAATCAAGAGTTCTGGAGGGTAAAATTAGGGAGTAAAAACAGATGTACAAACTGATCTCAAAGGGGAAAGAGTTTT
Organism: Varecia variegata; assembly: GCA_028533085.1. Lineage (NCBI taxonomy): Eukaryota > Metazoa > Chordata > Mammalia > Primates > Lemuridae > Varecia > Varecia variegata. Next base: position 8,776,621 of record CM052446.1, on the reverse strand, counting down.
TTAAAAGGGGAAAATTATAAAATTAATATGATTAATTACCAAAAATATCAAAAGAAGTCTGAAAAATCAAGTTAGACGTTTACAAGGATATAGAATAAAGGCACAAAAAAGCAGAGGAGGGAAAAGTCAAAAGATACATAGGAACAATTCTTATAAATCTCACGTAGGAATCTCTAAATTCGAATATCATAAATTCCAAGACATAGAGGAAGAGGCAATTCCAGTATTTTGTTTTTGTGTATTTATTATGTAATGTGCAGCATTACTCAATTTTTTAATAGTTCGATTAATTTATAATTTTTCTTTTTGGGCATTTTGTGTATAATGATATCATCTGCAAATATTAAACACTGTATCTCAATTTTACCAATATTTGCAATTCTTATATTTTTTTGTATCTTAACCTACTGGCAAGACATTGCAGAATAATTTTAGATTATAGTAGGTGTAGCTGTTCTTTCCTTTACACATAAATATTGGTCATTGGTTATATAAACAGCTATTCTTTCTCTTTTTGAAGAAGAATTCTTCTATACCTAATTTCCTAAAAGGTTTTGTTTGGACAAGATTTATCAATCAGTAAATGATGTGGAATTTTAGCAGATCTCTTCCTAGCATTTATAGTGCTGATTATAAGTTTTTTCTTACATGAGCATTTTGATGTGATTATTATATTAATATATTTCCTTTCATTGATGTATATATAAATTCTTTGAATAAACGATTCTTGGTTCACAGCATTTATTAATAGTTTTACGAAGCAGTCAAGATTGAGGTCTAGCATTGGGTGGATGAATCTTGTCGGCTGAGGCTACTGTGTATACTTTTTGTCTGTCCCAAACTTGCCAATCCTAGAATTAGAATTTTGAAGAGCTTCCTGGTTTCTAAATTGGGATCATCAGTTTTGTACATACAGAGAAGCCTGTTTATATATATAAGGTGGACTTCTGACAGCATCTGCAGTCCCCGTGCGGGCTCAGCGTGTGCTGCTCACAGCCCACTAACCTGTTCTGACACGTGACAGGGCTGTGCTGGCCGCTGCTTATCGTGTTGCCTCTATCTCAGAGCTGTTGGCGTCTCACCAGAGGGAAGATGAGGGGGTGCATAATCGTGAGTAAGCAAAAGACTTATTTAGAGATGTCTAAACTGTGGGAGTAATACCATTTTGACCCACCGTCTCCTAAAGGACACATACTGAAAAGAAGGAAAAGACCTTTGTCATTCACTGTGTTATTTTTTCCTTTGCGTCTTTCTGAAGACTGAGGGTCTAACTGGAGTTATCTCAAATGTCACCACCGCAACAAAGCCTAACTTGGTCCCCATATTGGGGACATTGCAAAGCCCCATTCCACTTACCCGGCATTTATCCCTTTCTAACTTATTGTTAATTTATTATGTATGATGCTTAGTATGCTTCCTCTTTCACGAGTCCATAAACACAACAGCAGGACTTTTGTTTGTTTTGTTCACTGGTTATTCTCAGCACCTGCCTGTCACACAGTAGGCACTGGGTAAATAACAAATGAACAGAAATATGTAGTGCTTCTTTTGACTATTACATAGCCATGTGTACATGTGTGTGTATATTCACACTGAACATCTACATATATGCTATGTATTAGGTCAATAAATATGAAATGTCCAATTTTTGAATCAAAAGTGTAGCTTTTTATATCTCAAAGAAGAAGCAGGACAATTAATCAAAGTATGCACCTAAACTATCGACACAGTTTTGTCATCTTAACAGTAGCTTATTTATGCCAGCAGCGAAGAAGCCTGGAGAGCGAGTGATGATGAAATCACAAAAGGTGTTTTCTAAAGCTTGTTGAAAATTCAATATTTTTCCTTGAAGAAGTGGTCCAAAGCCTGGAAGAAGTGGTTGTCAGTTGGTGCAGGATCTGGTGAATACGGGGGATGACAGAGAGTTTCCAAGTCCAGTTGCTGTAGTTTGAACAGCATTGTTTGTGCGACATGTGGTCGAGCGTTGTCTTGCAAGAGGATTGACCTGTCTCTATTGACCAATCTCAGCTGCTTAATTGCAAGCATCTTCATCATCTCATCCCATTGGTTGCAGTAGACATCTGCTGTAATCAGTTGACCAGGTTTCATGAAGCTGCTGTGGATAATACCAGCACTGAACCACCAAACAAGCACCATCAGCATTTTTTGATGAATATTTGGTTTTGGACTGTGTTTTGACACTTCATCTTTATCCAACCATTGTGCCGAACACTTGCAATTGTCAAAAAGAATCCATTTTTCATCACCCGTAACGATACAGTGTAGAAATGGTTCACCTTTATGTCATGACAGCAAAGAAAGGTAAGCTTCAAGATGAAATCTCTTCTGATGCTTGTTTAATTTATGCAGAACCCATCTATCCAGCTTCTTTACCGTGTCGTTTGTTTCAAATGGTTCAGTATTGTTGGAATAGTAACATCAAACCTTGCTAGTAATTCACGTGTAGGTTGAGATGGATTCAGTTCCACTACAGCTTTCAGCTCATCATTATCCATCTTGGTGGTACATAGGTCACCCACATGGCTCATTTTCAAGATTAAAATCACCAGACTGGAACTTCTCCAACCATCCACATACTGTGTGTTCATTAGCTACATTCTTCCCAAATATTTCATTGATATTTTGAGTTGTCTGCACTGTATTGGTTCCAGGAAGGAACTCACATTTGAAAATAACATGAATTTTTGACTTATTCATGGTTTCACAAAAATTGCTCTAAAAACAAATTTGAAAACCACAAGCCAAAATGTGCATTTGAAAGACTGAGGATGTACCTTCACAATAAACAAAACCCAAGAAGTATCAAAGTGAAATGCCAGAGATATCAACTGTCAAACTTAGTACTTAAGGAAATCAGACATTTCATACTTAATAACATAGTACTATTGCATATTATACTTATGCTAGGAGTTATATTTGTACTGAGTATTTATATTAAATGTATGTAAATGCCTAGTACATATTTTTATAATTTGTGCTACAATTTAAGCCAATATATATATAATTTCTAACCTATACATAGTCAATTGTCCTTTGTACCTTTTTTCCAAAGGAGATAATTGTTACAGAATTCTGTAGGAAAAATGACCCAAACATTGATTGATGCATGATTTTTTCCTTTGCCACTTTTCATCAATGGAAAATAAAACTTTAAGAAATCTATTTTCCAGGGCTATAGAAAGATTACCAGGTTGTGTGTAGAGAGAAAGTCTTGCTATTTTTCCAAAAACCTCATAAAGTTATGCTTATTGTAGGCTGTGGGGGGAAATACTTGCTAATAGGAAGATCTAGAAGACTTTCAAAAGTTAGGGTACTTCATGAAGGGACATGCCAGAGTAGATGAAAGGACATGTAATTAATATTACAGATGGCAGAAATAGCTCTGGTAAGTAGGATCACTTCTTTGTCATGGGCAAAAAGGGATATTTATAGCATGATCAATGAGCAAATTATGAAAACACCGTTGTTTAGTTGAGTAAATATAGCACACAATGTCTGATGTTTTTATGCCACACTATCCATTTGAAAAAGCTTTTTTTCATTTTCCTTACAAACTTCATTTTCCCAGTGAAGGCAGATTTTGGCTTAATTAACTTTCTTCAAAATTAAAAGTGACCAGTGTGAAGTCTAGAATAAACTTGGTGAAGATTGCAGTAGTCATTTGCCCTTGCTTAAATACAGAATAAAATGGAATTAATTTAAGCTCTTACCAATCTGTCAGGTCTTCACACTTAGCTTAAGGTACCTGAACAGGCATACTCACCTGTATCTGTGTGGGCCTCTGCCCTGCAATTAAGGTGCTTCCATGTACATGTTTTATTAGAAAGTATTCTTTTTTGTGAGCTTGGTGAAGAGCCCATTGGTTCACTGACTGACATCCTACAGGCTCTCTCATCATCTTAAAATCTTCTTTGGCTACCCACCATTTGAATAGGGCAGGGTTGATTCCTGACAGGGGATCAAATGAACAGGAAGATACTAGCTGGATTTTAGTGAAGGGGAAAAGTAAAAAGAGGTCCTACTGTGTATACTGCTGTCTTCCCCCTTCTTCACTTTTGGTTTCCCCATTTAAAAGCACTTTCAATCTTGTCACTGTAAATACATATAAGGATTGATGAAACTCATTAAAAGAGAGAATCCTGGAAATTTCATTTCCAATTCATTATTTTTGTAACTGTACTCATGTTTGTTAATTAAATCACTATTGCACACAAGGTGTTCCTGGAGAAGTGTGGCCCATCAGGTTTTGCATGGAACCAACACGTTTACAGGAATACTCACAGTTAGAGATAATTGACAAAACCAGGTTTTTGTCCTAATTTTAAAAATAAAGAGAACAATAAAATTGCTGAGTATGCTTGAATTTTTTTTTTTTTTTAAAGGATGAACAGTTGAGTATACAAGAGGCCCATATCATCAGGTCAAGAGCTAATTGTACTCTGAATAGTGGAGTAATACAGGTACGTGACCAAATGTGCTGGAAACTAAGACTCAGATTGGGGCTGGAACTCTGATCCAGATCTGAAAGGAGTGTTTATTCATCACACAAATGAACAGAGCGTGAGGGGCTGGGCCGGCATTCTGTCTGTTGAAAGATAAAATAAAAAATTCTTTTTTTGGTAATCAGGGAAAATATATTTTGGAAAGAAAAAAATAAATAAAATTGATTTCCATATAGTCATAATGTCAGAATCAGGTCTTGACAGCTCAAACACATGAACATAAATTAGAAATAAAGAATATCTGTCTGGGCAAGGTGGCTCATGCCTGTAATCCCTGCACTTTGGGAGGCTGACGGGGGAAGATAGCTTGAAGCCAGGGGTTTGAGGCTGCAGTGAGCTATGACTGCCCCACTGAATTCCAGCCTAGGCAGCAGAGCGAGACCGCATCTCAATGACAACAACAAAAAATATCTGAATAACATAGTAAGATTGATTTAATTGATATATATTGAATTGTGCATTCCATTAACAGAAAATGTCTTATTTTCAAGTAATGATGAGATATTCAGTAGCTAAGGAAAACACAAAAAATAATTATAATTTATAAGCCATATTATCTGATTGTAGCACTAAAGAAGAGACTAGGGTAAAAATATAGTAAAAAATCATATTGATTACAAGAGACCTAGAAAATAATACTCGTGTCAAGGAGATTAGAACAAACTGAATTAAAGAATATTTAGATTATTTTGAGAACAGACACTGTTGATGATTATTAAATGAAGTTCAAGTATGTGCAGAGGCAAATTAATAGTATTAAATCCTTTCTTTAATATACTAAAATAAATTGGTATAAATGACCTAAAATTTAAACTCAAAAATTAGGAAATATAATTGATTTTAAAAAGGCAACTAAAGAAAACAAGAGGAAGAAATTACTATGAATACATGTAGATTTGATGGACTTTGAGCCCAGGGGAAAAAAATAGTAGAATAGGTAAAATATTAGTTGGTTAACTGAAAAGAAAGATCCTAAACTGCAATGTGGTCTTTTCAATTTTAAGATTACCTGTTAGCAAAGATTCATCTATTTTATACTTTCTTCAATACTGAAAATCTCTTTGCTTGGTTTTCTCCTAAACTTCATGAAGAGTTATGTTCTGGAAGTTGCTCTTTCTAAATTTGGGGTAAAGTAGGTCAGGGTGGAGAGTGACACCTCCAAAGGTGGCCCAGCAAAGTTAGGGGAGAGCTTACCAAATTCTAGCAGCTATTGTCCTCATGTGCGTGAATAAACCACAGACGTGGAGACATGCAGAGTGCCACATTACTTTTTGTGAGTTACTTATTTCCTAAAGTAAAACTTAGTCATATCATCAAGTGCAATCCACACAAGTGTTCATCAGTCTGATTCAGTGGATAATCCATAATTACCCACATGCTAGTTCACTTTGTGGCCTCTATTGACCAGTATCCTGTCTTTTAAGATTCTTCCATGACATAATTGGTGGGAAGTTTGAAAAGGCTACAATAAGAATCACTAACAATCTGCAAAGACACATCTATAGTCTTCTAGTATGGCTATAATCAAAAAGACAGACAATAACAAGTATTGCCTAGGTCACGAAGGTTTACATGTATGTTTTCTTCTAAGAGTTTTGCAATGTTAGCAAGTGTTTATTATACATGTGTAGGGTAGGATGTGGAAAATACCCTACTTCATTTTTTTGCATGTGGATATCTAGCTTTCCTAGTACTACTTGTTGAAAAATATATTTTTCTCCATTAATTTGTTTGGACAAACTTGTTGAACATCAGGTGCCAACAAATGGGTGGGTTTATTTCTGGACTCTAAATTCTATTCTGCATATCTATCCTTAAGGGAGCTATCACACAGTCTTCATTCATGTAGCTCATAATAAGTTTTGTAATCATAAGTGTATGTACTCTAGCCTTGTTCTTTTTTCAAGATTGTTTTGGCTATTCTGAGTCCCTTCCATTTCCATATGAATTTTAAGATCAGCTTGTCAATTTCTGGAAAGAAGCCAGCTGAAAATGTGATTGTGATTGCATTGAATATTTAGATAAATTTGGTATGTATTATCCTCTTAACAACATTATATCTTCCTATCCTTGGAAACAGAATGTCTCCATTTATGCAAGTTTTTTTTCAATATCTTCCAGTGCTGTTTTATAGTTTCAATATATAAGTTATGTACTTCTTTTGTTAAATCTGTTTCTGAGTATTTTATTCCAGTTGATATTATTATCAATGGAATTGTTTCTTAATTTCATTTTCAATTTTTCATTGATAGTATATAGAAATACAATTGATTTTGTATATTAACTGTATGCTGCCACCTTGCTGAACTCACTTAATAGCTCTAATAGTTTTAATTTCTTAGAACTTTCTAGGTCATCTACAAATAGAGATTATTTTACTTCTTTTCTAATATGGATGACATTTGTTATTTATTTTCTTGCTTAATTTCTCTATCTGGAACCTTCAGTACGATATTGAATATAATGGTGAGTGTGAGCATCTCTGTCTCATTTTTCATCTTACAATGATAATATTCATGTTTCACCATTTATTATTTATTTATTTATTTATTTATTTTTTACAGAGGCTCCTTATGGGTTTGAGGAAGTTCCCCTCTATTCCTAATTTGTTGAGTGGTTTTGTCATGAAAGGACATTTTCTGCATCTAATGTGGCTGATTGTGTGAAATTATTTGTCCTTTATTCCATTAAGGTAATATTACCTTGATTAATTTTTGTATGTTGCATTCCTGGGATAAATCCCTCTTGGTCATGGTGTATAATCCTTCCATATGTTGCAAGATTCCATTTGTTAGTATTTTATTGAGAATTTTTGTGTCTATATTCATAAGAGATATTCATCTATGGTTTTCTTTTCTCATGACCCTTATAAGAAGCTTATCGTACGTGACTGAAGAAATTAAAAAATAGGTAGAGCCACAATCTTGAGTAATTTTGATCCTAAAAAATTGAAAGTGGAATAAGAATTATAGCAAACACATATTGCCACATTATATTCTTTAGTGTATTTCAAATCACAAGCCATTTAATTACTCTTGAAAAATTATCTGAATGGGTATTGATTTATGTGAAAATAATGCAAACAAACTATAATTTTCAGTGAAAATGTTTGAGAAATAGAAATATATGTTGTACATGGTCTTGAATCTTTTTTCACTACTTTTTATTTGGAGAAATGTTTCGTTTGTAAGCGTTGCTTAATCTGTGCCTGACCTGTATCTATTTCTTGTCTGTGTGGATATATGAGTGCTCTGGTTCAGATGGTGACTCATAAGAAATCAAGAAGGAAGAAACCTGAAGTTTGCAGGAAGGATGATCAGGAATGACTTTTATATCCTACTGGAACATTGATCACTAATAGATATGAGGTGCCTTTAGAGAGATTTTGTGTATTGTGATGCTGATGAATCACTTATGTCTTCTAAGATGTAATGTCTTGGACTTTGATAAGCATATTAATGTCTGGTTTCTTTGTTCAATTTGACTTTAGCATTTGTTTAGAATTTACTATATTCCAGATATTCTACAAAGCATTTTATATGGATTAATTGACTTAATTATGACAACAAACATAACATTATTTTTATTATTCTACTTTTAAATATGAGAAAAGAGCATTTAAGTAAAGTTTTTCAAGTGCTCACAGCTGGTTAGTGGTAGAAATAAGATTTAAAACTTGGAAGTTAGATTCCAGAAACTGTGCTCACATACACTATGCAGACTTCTTATTCTGATTTGATTGTTTTATTGGAACCACAGAACCAGGCCACTCTCCAGGGATAATGGTTCTTCCACTAAAAGGAGTATATATGTGGCCAATTAATTTAGAAAGAGGCATATCTTGTTATAAGAAACAAAGACTAGTGAAATTAAATGAAAATGGTTCAAGAAATAATTTTATTAAGGAAATTTAAAAAATATACCTAGCTTCGTTTCCTTCTTTCTTTTTAATTAAAGGAAACTAAGGCACCTGAATGAATTTGTTATATGCCTTAATAACAAATAAATAAATAATTTTTTAAAATGTCATGCACCCATCCCCCAGGTTCAAATATTATCAACATTTAACAATTTAGTTTCACCTATATACAACCTGACTCATTCTCCCCCATTCTGATTCTATTTTTTAAAGCAATTCCCAAATGTTACATAACTTCATTCATAAATACTTCAGTATACTTCTAGAAGTTTGTGTTTTTAAATACAACCATACCATTTATACCTAAAATAAATAAAAATAATAATGTCTTAATATCAAGTACACAGTTTTCAAATTACCTAATTGTTTCATTTGAAAAATATTTGTTTTGTTCACATGAGGATGCAAATTCAAAGAAGAAATTTGTTCTTTTTTCTTTGTCTCGTGTCTCAGCTAGACTTCAAGAAGTCTGGGGATGTTTGAGGACACTCATGGGCTGTGGAAATAAAATGCCCTTTACTCAATCAAGACACCCTATAGGCTGGACAGGGAAAGATTTTTAAGGGTTCAGGAGACTACGGACATCAAAAGGAGTCCTATCTGGGTTTTGTCAAAGGCAACACAGCTGGTCAGACAGTGATAGGCTTTCAAGTATCTGTGATAAGGCTTTGGGTTATTTTTACCAAATTACAACACTCAACTTTTTTTTTTTTTTTTTTTTTTTTTTGAGACAGAGTCTCACTCTGTTGCCCAGGCTAGAGTGCCATGGCATCAGCCTAGCTCACTGCAACCTCAAACTCCTGGGCTCAAATGATCCTCCTGCCTCAGCCTCCCAAGTAGCTGGGACTGCAGGCATGTGCCACCAGGCCCGGCTATTTTTTTATTTTTTTTATTTTTTAGTAGATACAGGATCTTGCTCTTGCTCAGACTGGTCTTGAATTCTTGACCTCAAGCAATCCTCCCACCTCGGCCTTCCGGAGTGCTAGGATTGGTGTGAGCCACTGCGCCCGGCCCATTACTCAACACTTATCACAACAGTGCTTGGATTCATTTTCTAGGTGTACAAAATCACTAATTAAATATGAGATATATTAGAGATGCATATATAATTTTATGTGTTATGTTACATTTCAGTTATGTAAAAACCAACCCATTTTGACAACAAAATAAAATCCACATGAATAGTTTTTTCCCTATACCATCCTTAGTATGCTGAGAGCTTTCTAGAGGTGGAGCAAAAGTGCCCATCCATCATTTCTGGCACACCATGTTTTAATGTTATAAGAATAATAATAAAGGAAGAAGAATGCATGCTTTTTCCCAATAGAGCCACATTTATAAAGACTTGAAATTATATTTGATTCATGTAGATTGTGTTGAAATCAGTGAGGTATTATTCATAATTGCTAAAACCGTAAGCTAACCTAATGCCCAGAAAAGGCAGTGGTTAAGTAAACTATGGGGCAACAACCTCATGGGACATTATGCATCAATAAATAGTGAATATTTTAAAGACTCTGCAAGAAAACGGAAATAAAGTTATAAAAAGCTGTTTTTTTGAGGAGGTTATAGGAATTTTTGCTTTTTAAATTTTATTATTAATGTTCTATATTGTTTCTTCAACTAATAGTTATTCAAAAATTAAGAAACAGAAGATGAAACTGGATTGGTTTAAAAGTATCTGTGAAAAAGAAACATGTCCACTAAGTCTGTGAATGGATGTAATGAACTAGAACATGTTAATTTCAAGTTGAATATGAACTGATTTGTCCTGAGTCAATACCAGGCCTACTTTTATGTATTATGTCTACAATGTATTAGTGAAGCAATAGTAGCTATTTAAAGAAATAGAGGGAAGCATTTCAAGGCAAAATGAATAATTAAATATTTACTGTAACAGAAAGTAATTTAAGCCATCTGTTTCAAAAAGTTACCTCATTGAAAATTAAGGAAACTTAACATTTTAGTAAAATAATGTTTTTTCACAGTATTTGTTAATGGTTTATTTATCAAGAGAAACTATTCCTCAGCCCACATATTCATAGCTCAGGAACATAGGTCGTGACAACCTTCTATGTAAATCAACCCAAAGAATTATTTTATGTTCCCAAATCACTTTGCACTCTGAAAGATGCCAGCCTTCCTCATCTCCTCAAAATCTTTCATAGAATCATAATTTCTGTAGAAATCTGCATATGCCTTCTTTCTTGGTTCAGCCACACCAAACTTATACAAAGCTGCAACCCCAAGGGATAAAATGAATGCTCCAACAATATGAAATCACAGACGCCTGGCCAGGAGACCACACATCTGAGGTTTTGTCAAAGCGCTGGAAACCGTGGTTAGTTACTGTCCTTGATGGATATGCCAACCTCAATACGTCCTTCCTGGCTGAGGGAGAAACGAACTGCCAAAAATAATTTTTTTAAATATACTGATTTCACGAATGTTGCCTTGATGTCAAATCTTACCTCTAAAAATTCAGTTGTTTGCATTAGAAAACTCTGAAGAATGGACAAATACATCCTTTTTCCTCATAATTTTTAGAAATAATTCTACACAGAAAAATTTCAAAAATAGTACACAGATCCTTCTATTACTAATATTTGCCCCATTTTTTTACTTTGCTCATGCTCTCTCTCTTTATATGTGTGTCTAACATTTTTTCAGAATATTGATACTATATATTAATTATATCAACATATAGCTATATATAATATACTAATAATATAATTCAATTATATAATATGTATCTTCTCCATATATGTAATAATGGTGTTTTCCAAAAATTGTATTTTTAGTTATATGCCATACTTAATTACACTAATATTAATATGTCAATTACTAATATATCAATAACTTTATATTTCAGATACAATTTATAAAGTAGTTTAATAATGTAATCGAATTATATAGTAATATGTATTTTCTGTGTGTGTGTATATATATACACACCCAAAGAATATATATATATATGTATATACACACACACACGTGTAGTGAACCCTTTATATCCTAGAATTCAAATACTCAAAGATCAAAAATATTGAGGGGGAAATAATCACTGATTGTGTCTGTCCTGAACATGTGAAGATTTTTTCTCTTGCCATTATTTTCTTAACAATACAGTGTAATAACTATTTACATAGCATATACATTGTATTAGCTATTATAAGTATGTAGAAATGATTTAAAGTATATGAGAGAGTATGCCTAGATTATATACAATTCTACACCATTTTAGAAAAGAAACTTGAGCATCCATAAATTTTGGTATCCTTGTGGGGCTGGGTCCTGGAACCAATGCTCCACTGATACTGAGGGATGACCGTACATATGTATGTATGTTTGTATATATGTATATATCTTTGTGTGTGCATGTGTGTGTGTGTGTGTGTGTGTTTCAGAATACATTTCCAGAGAAGAGGTCGGGGTGGGGGGAGAGAAAAAGAGAGAGAGAGAGGAAAAAAGTTGTAGTTAAAATGCCCTAAAAACTTCAATTTCTATTTCCTAAGACCAAGAACACACTGTTACCATATGGAGTACAATGATAGCATGTTTACCATGTAGGGGACACTTTGAAAATAATGAGGGAAAATGAATTAATTATTGGAAATATTCAGCATAAAGCATTTTTTTAATAAAATGCAAAGTATGATAGTATTGAAGAGTGACAATATAAAGAAGAATACATTATACAATTGCTTTTTAAAAAGATGCAATATGAGCCTACGGCTGTGATGCACCAGCTGTATAAAACAGATTAGCCCTTCTTCAGAAGTAAAATGGAAACCTGGATCTAAAAAAATAAATATATTTGGTGATGTCTTCAATAGTAGCTAGGATTTGAGAGGTCAAGATGCTAGAGAAAAGGAAAGCTCTCCGGTCAGCCAAACTTCTATGATTTGTCTTCTTAAAACATCCTCAAAAACAACACTCACATAAGTGCGAGTTCCTAAGTGTAGCCAATGGCAGTCTCTTGGTGCTGTGGATATAGAAATTGTGAACATAGGACACTCTAAGGTGGAGGCTTTCATTTGGAATTCCTGGAAGATCACACTGTAAAACTAAGGGTAAACCAGAAAGAAACTAGGACTTAAAAGATCAAAACCCAGTCTGGTTAGAGAAAAATAATCTCCTACTTGAATTACCTGCCACAATGTACAGAAAATTACTGGAAAAAGATATTATTTATAATCTCTAATTTTTTAATATAAAATGTTTAGGAATCAATAAATTTACCTAGAAAACTAAATAACAAGAGTAAGATAAAACAGACAATAGAAATAGATTTACAGGTGGTTTATTTGTTATTAGACACATTTTCAAACACAACTGATAACGATGTTCAGGAAAACAAATAAGATGGAGAAATAGAACTGAAAACTATAATAACTAAAATTTTTAATGCAATTTGTAAGCTTAATAGAAGATTGCGTATGGCTAAAGAGAAGATTAGTGATCTGGAAAATAAGGTTTAGAATGTATTCAAAGTAAAATAGGTGGTAGGGAGTAGTGGCTCAAGCCTATAATCCCAGTGACTTGGAGGCTGAGGCAGGAGAATCGCTTAAAACCAAAAGTTTGAGGCCAGCTCGGGCAGCATAGCTACACTAATACAAAACAAAACCCACAAAGTAAAACATGGAGGAAAAATAGAATGGAAAAAATATAATGTTGACCATAATATCTTAGATGGAGCATATTGAAAAGTTTTATCTATAATTGAATTCACACAAGGTAAAGTGAGAGAATATTTGGGGGACTACGGCAAAGAATTTTCAAAATCTGATAAAAGATATAAAGCCATAATTTCAATTAGCAAAAACAAAAAAGGCCAGGTAAAGACAAAGGAAATTATACCAAGGCACATCATAGTCAAATTTCTGAAAACAAAAATTATTGAAAAATCTTAGAGCCATTCAAAGGAGAAAGACAGATTGCTTTCAAAAGTCAACAAATAACATATAGCCAATTGTTCAACAAAGAGTGTCAATCAGAAGGAAGTATAATGATATATATAAAGTGCTGAAAGAAAATAACTGTCAGATTTTAATTTATACCCAGATAATATATTCTTCAAATTTAATGTGCAAGAAAAGCATTTCTAAATAATAAAAGCCAATGAAATTTATCACCAGTAGAACTACATTAAGAGATATTAAAAATATTTTCAAGGCAGAAAAAATAGGATCCCAAGTAGAAACAAAGAAAATAAAAATAATGAAAAGGGTAATTGTGTGGGTAAAGCCAAACTGAGTGTTTACTGTTAAAAATAATAGTCCTGATGTTTTGCGGAGTTTGAAATACAAGTAAAATACATTTACAATGGACTTCTGTTTTCAGCCATGATTAAGTAGAATGAAGGAAATTAATTAATGTACCCACTGAAGACAGCTAGAAAAGTTGTATAAAATAGATTTTGTTTGTTTATTTTTAATCTGAAGACATCAGCTTTGAGCTGACCAGGCAGCCAGGACTTGAGAGGCTCTTTAAGATAAACCAACTTCCTTTATGCCACTGAAAAT
>CM052446.1:8708720-8762154 GCA_028533085.1 Varecia variegata | reverse complement strand
TTTTTTTTTTTTTGGAAATTTTTTATTGCTGCTCCAATTTCTGCACTTGATATTGATCTGTTCAGGAATTCTATTTCCTCCTGATTGAGCTTAGAGAGATTGTGTGTTTCCAAGAATTTGTCCATTTCCTCCACATTTTGTAGTTTTGGGGCATATAGATTTTTATAGTATTCAAAGATAATGTTTTGTATTTCCATGATGCCTGTAATGACCTCTCCTTTTTCATTTCTGATTGATTTCATTAAAGTGCTTTCATTTCTAGTTCTTGTCAATCTAGCAAGAGGGCTAACAATTTTGTTTATCTTTTTGAAAAACCAGCTTTTGGTTTTGTTGATATTCTGCATAGTTCTTTTCTTCTCAATTGCATTTAGTTCTGCTCTGATCTTAGTTATTTCCTTTCTTCTGCTAGGTTTAGAATTAATTTGCTCTTCCTTTTCCAGTCCTTAAGGTGGTTTATTAGTTTGTTGATTTGTGAGCTTTCTGTATTTTGGATGTGAGCATTTAGTGCTATTAGTTTTCCTCTCAGGAATCCTTTTTCTGTTTCCCACAGATTTTGATAACTTGTGTCCCCATGATCATTTAATTCAAAGAAGTTTTTGATTTCCATCTGAATCTCTTCCTTGACCCAGTAGTCATTCAGCAATAGATCGTTTAATGTCCATGACTTTGTGAAGTGGTGAGTGTTTCTGTTGGAATTGATCTCTAGTTTTATACCACTATGGTCTGAGAAAATACATGGCACGCTTTCTATTTTTTTAAATTTGTTGAGGTCTGATTTGTGGCCTAGGATGTAATCGATTTTGAAGAAAATTCCATGAGCTAATGAGAAGAATGTATATTCAGCTTTATTTTGGTGGAAAATTCTGTAGATGTCTGTTAGACCCATTTGTTCTAGAGCTCTGTTTAATTCCATTGTTTCTTTGCTTATTTTTTGTTTGGAGGATCTGTCCAATTCAGTCAGTGGGGCGTTGAAAGCCCCAACTACTATGGCATTATTTGTTATCATGCTGTTTACATCAAACAGGGTTTCTTTTATGTATCTGGGTGCTCCTGTATTAGATTGATAGATATTAAGAATTGTTAACTCTTCTTGTTGGACTTTTCCTTTCACCATTATATAGTGACCTTGATGTATGTAAAAATTAATTGCATATATTTGAAGGAAAAAACACTTATAAAGTAAATCCATATATCCTAACATTGGTAAGTCTGCTTAAGGAATGTTTCTCAACACTGGAACAATGCTACTGGGAGGGAAGAGCCTCATATAGCCCAGGAATCAAGATAGCATTCACTGAAATACATCTCTGACTTAAGATCTGAAGGAGTTTACTCACCAGGCCAGGGGTGGGGGGAGGTTGTGGAGCAAAAAAGAAATCGTAGACAGAGGGAAGAGCAGGACCTGCATCAGAGGGGCCACAAGCAGTCGGATGACTCTGGGACTACCAATGCAGGTATGGTATGGGCTGGGGAATGCTAGAGGCTGTGCAAAGAACCAATAGGAGTGCAGCCAAATGATGTGTCTTCTCAAGGTCTATATACTAGGAGGAAGCTTTTGGGATGATAATTAGATGCCATACCTTAGGGTTTAAAAGGAATGGTTGTGGGGAGTTCTTTAATGGACATAGAGAAGTAGATTTGCAAGGTGAAAAAGTTCTGAATATCTGTTTCACAACAATGTGAACATACTTAACACTACTGCACTGTATACTTAAAATGGCTCAGATGGCAAATTTTAAGTTATGTGTTATTTTTTATCACAAGGGTGACTGCAAAAAAGGAATGGAAATTCCATTTCCCATATATTTTGTATCAGTGGTGACTCCGTTAATTCGAATGAGGCTGGGGGATGGACATGCTTGAAGCTCTGACTCAGGTGGGGCAAGGGCAATGTATGTAACCTAAACATTTGTACACCCATAATATGCTGAAATAAAAAAATAAATAAAATAAAGAAATAATAAAAGAAAAAAATTCTAGTGAGGAAAGTAGGTCATGTAAAATCATTTTGCTCTTTAATCTCTTAGAGAGTAATGCACATAAAGTTTAAAGTTGTGAAAGAATGTAATAATTTATGTCACATAGTAGTTTTGCCATAAACCAGAAAATGCAGATAATAGAATAAGATTATAACATTTGCTTTGTGTATATACATATAATGACTATTTCCTCTTTAGAAATAGTAACCTTGTGTTTTAAAAATAATTTGCAGGTTTCAAAGTATATTATTTGGTTTGTTGCTAGCCATAATTATTCCTTTCCTAAGGCAAACTCCTGCCTTTTCTAATCACACCAACACATAGGTTAGTCCTAGAGGGGAGTTTTTCTCATTGATTAGAAGTTTTTAAAATGGAATGGTTTTTTTTCCTCCTTAGCCACTTATATTTATTGATTATATATGTGTTCCTGTTTTGTTTCATGTGCATGTATTTTTTCAGATAATTTTAAAATTTTTTTATGTTTTGTATAATTTTATATAATACATTTAATTATCTATTTCTTTATGGGAAAAAATTCAGTGAATTTCTCTCTAAGAAAAATAATAAAATTAGTATATTTCTATATTTTTCCATGATTCTGAGTCACTTACCGAATTTATTAATTTTTATTATATTAATATTTTAGCATGTTCTTGCTCTTATTCAAATATTTAAATACTCTTAAACATATATTACTTTCTTACTTTATTTTTTTGTGCTTTCATCATATGCAAATAATGTTTTTGGATCACTGTAAATAATAAATTAGTGTGTTTAAACTATGATACCTTCTTTTCTTCTGTCTTGCTAACTTTTGTTATTCTACACACATGAATATATTCTAGGATTATATTCCCTATATGAAATAACAATCCAATCCCTTCATATAAATGAATTCTCCATTCTTTCCTTTTGGAGAACATAGAAATCCCTTACAATATTTCCTTCAGGATGAGTTCCTGGGAACAGTATCCTTTGCATCCATAGATATAATTACTTATTTAGCATTTAGATTTGATTAGTGTTTTATTGTGAAATTCCTGGTTAGCTATTTCCTTAAAAATTCATAGGCAAAATCCACTGTTTTAAATGTTGAATATGACTGGGGAAAATATATTAAAACAAGCTTGACTTTTTTGGTGACTTGAGGTTCTTTGTTTTTTCTTTTGATTTTCAAAAATTTTATTACAATGTAGCTTTTTTATCCATTCAGTTTAATTACTCAATCAATTTTTGACACCACAATTTTTTATATTCATGCAATGTGTTGTTTTGATATTCATATACATTTTGAAGTGATCACAATTAACATATCTGTCACCCTATGTAGTTACTATTTTTTTATTTTTGTGGTGAAAGTATTCAGTTTAAATCCCTAGTTTTACTCTCTGAGTACTTTAAGAAACTTTATAGTACATAAAACTTCAAACATAAATAGATGAGAAATAATAAAATGAATTCTATAGACCCATCCCTCAGTTTCAAAAATTATCAACTCATAACAATTTTATTTCCTATATAGCCCAACTCACTTTTTTGCACAACTCAGACTTTTCTGAAGGAAATATTAGACATTATAATACAAATGTTTCAGTATGTATCTATAAAGACACTTGTTGGCTGGCTTATCTAGAGCAATTATTATATACAAAGCTAAGACTCAATGTCAGGCAGTGTAAACTTAAATGTTGCAATTTTTTGGTCTGCTGTATTTATCCAAATTTAAAAGTTTAATGTTTGAATATTTAAGTGAAATACTGTTAATAATAACAATTGAGAATTATCATGAATATCAAAATTTGTATATGCAATTATATCAATCGAACATTGTCATAAAATTTTAATATTTTTCTCAGAATCTCATGTTTTAATAAAGATTTGAGATTTAATTAAATATTATGAAATTTACCTTTTAAAACATACAAATTTGTGGCTTTTAGTATATTCACAGAGTTGTACAGCCATCATCACTACTCAATTTTAGAACATTATAATCACTCGGAAAGAAACCCCATACCCATTAGCAGTCTCTCCCATTGCTTTCCAAATCTCTCATCCTTAAGCTCCACTAATCTACTTTTTGTCTCTATAGATTTTCCTATTCTGGACATTCCAGATAAATTAAATGATATAATATTTAGTCTTTTGTGACTGGCTTCTTTTACTTAGCATGTTTTCAAGGTTCATCCATGTTGTAACCTATATCAGTACTTCAAACTTTTTATTGCTGAATAATATTCTTCTGTATGCATACATCACAGTTTTTCAGTCCGTTCATTAATCAACACACATTTGTGTTGCTTCCACATTTTGACTACTATGAATAATGTTGCCACGAATATATCTGTCATTTTCAGAAGTTTGTGTCTTCTAGCGTATGTCTATCCAGGTTATTGAATTTTTTGAAATACAGTTTTTCATAGTATTCTCTTGAAATTTTTTAAATCTGTAATATTACTAGCTATTCCTAATTTTAGTATTTGAATTCTTTCTCTCTCTCTCTCTCTGTCAGTCTAGCTAAAGTTTTAACAATTTTGTTGATCTTTTCAAAGAACTAACTTTGGTTTCTGTGATGTTCTTTATGGTTTTTCTGTACTCCATGTCATTTATTTACCCTATAATCTTTATTATTTCCTTCATTCTACTTGCCTTAGGTTTAGTTTTTCTTATTTTTTAGTTTATTGAGTTAGAAAGTTGTTAATTTTAGAACTTTGTTCTTTATAAACTATATTGGTATTTATCGCTACAAAATTTTTCTCTGAGTATGTCTTTAGATTCATGCCATAAGTTTTGATATGTCATGGGTTTTTTTTTGTATTCATCTCAAAAATTTTTCTAATTTCCCTTATAACTTCTTCTTTAACCTATTGGTTATTTAAGACTGTGCTATTTAATTTTCACATATAGATGCTCCTCTAGTTACAGTGGGGTTAACTCTCAATAAACTTAAATTGAAGATATTATAGGTTGAAAATGCACTTAATACCCTGGTAAACTCATGATGAAATCAAAAAATTATAAGTTGAACCAACATAAGTTGTAGACCATGTGTATTTGAATTGCCCAATTTTTCTTCTGCTTTTAATTTCTAGTTTCCATTGTGGTCAGAGAACATATCTTATATGATGTTATATTTTTTAATTTAACAAGCCTCAAGAAATTAAAAAATATAAAATCATAGAAAATATGTCTATCCTGGATAATGTTCTATGTGCAGTTAAAAAGAATGTATGTGTCTGCTTCTGCTGAGTAAAGTGTTCTATATATGTCTATTAGGTCTGGTTGTTTTATACTGTTGTTCAAGTCTTGTCTTTATTTGTTAATCCTCTGCTTAGTTTGTTCTATAGGATCACCATCTTTTAAAGTCTCACTGAAAATTTACAGTAAACAAAAAGTGATTTAAAAAAAATCCACACAATATTGATGTACAAAAATTAGACCTTAAGAACAGAGAAAGAGCCATAAATCCAAAATAAATATAAAGTTACTGTCAACCATACATAAAAAGAAAGCAATTCTAGATGAGAATTTTACCATGCCCATTTTATTTCCAGAGAATGTCAAAGTTATAAAAGTGTGCTGTTCCATCTGTAGCTGATAATCAAGAAATGTCAGATTACCTTTGTGTTTTGCTTTCTGACCTTCTCAGCAATTGTCTGAGAATATCAATACAGAATTTGTCTTTATCTTTCCTTATAGTAACATGCAGTACTTATAGTAGTCTTCAAAGTGTAACAATAGCTCCAAATTAGAGTTTAGCAAACTTAAGGAAGGATTCCATTTATTAAATATTGTTTTGTGCGGCACTCTTAAGCTACCTCAAATTAGGTTTACCTTCAATTACATTATTATTAGTTATCTTCCATAATAATGTCATGACATTGATTTCATAATTAAGATTTTCTAAATAATCAGGAAATAATAACCAAGCTAAAGTCAGTGTGTTTGTGTGTGCATATAAGTTTTGAGGAATAATGAACAAAACCAGGTAGTCATACTGACAAAAATTGACATCTTTTGGAGCACACAATCTTTTAGGGCCATTAAGTGAACGTTTGGCATTTCATAAAATACTGAATCTTGATTTAATTTTGTCAGGAACATCTCGAGTTGAAGGGTTTTGACAAGATAAATGTCACCAAAAAGATTTTTTCCTAAAACTTTGTAAGTTTTATCTCAGATTTAGGTGACAAGTAAACCATTCACATATTCTCTGCCTTAAAATGAAAATTTTTATCAGATCTTCCATATCTACAAAATTATAATTATAGAATATTAAATCATACTGTGGACCATGAGGACTCTCCACCCTCAGTTCATGTAAAATATACTCAGGAATTCCCTGCAGTGCTCATATTATCATCTAATAATTATTTTTATTTGCTGTGAAAATTAAGCTCATTAACAACAAAACTAGAGAATTGTGGCAGTATTTGTTTATTTATTTAGGTAAAAAATCATTATTTGTTAACAGTAAATATATTGAAATAATACAAAGTATATTCTCTCACTATAATTGAATTAAATTAATAATAAAGGTATCTGGAAATTCCCAAATAATTTATAATTAAACAAAACAAAACACCTATGAGTAAAACATTGGCCAATGAAGAAAACAAAAGGGAATTTATAAAACAATGTGAAGCGAATGTTATGAAAACACAACATATCAAAATTTGTGGAATTCAGCTAAAGTGGTGCTTAGAAAGAAATTCAGAGTATTAAATGCTTATATTAGAAAATAAGAATTTCCTCAAATATAAATGATCTAAGCTTCTACCTTAGGAAACTAGGCAAAAAAAGCAAATTAAAACCAAAATAAGTAGAAGGAAGAAAATAATTGTGATAAAATCAGAATTCAATGAAATAAGAAAATAAGAAGGGAGCATAAATAAGTCACTGACATCCAAACTAATTCTTTGAGTTGATCCGTTTAATTGAAATTCATCTATCCAGATTATTCAGGGAAAGAAGACAGAAAACAAAAATTCTTATAGATTTAATGACTAATATTTTAAACAAATCAAATATTTCAAAATTAGCTTTTGTATTTAATGAATTATCAATCCCAATCCAATTTTTTTTGGGTGTAAATCTTTCTAAGCTGTTTCCAAAATGTATATATTATAGAATCGCAGTGAAACAAATTAAACACAATGTGGGAGGTTATCAAGAGTTATGGAGGATGGAGAGATAAATAGAAAAATGGAAAGTATAGGGTGTCAAAGGAGATACCCTACATAGAGGGCCTGTTTATGACAATTAGGTACTCCAGAAAGTGGAAAGAGGCTAGCATTTTAAATAAAATAGTGATGGGCAATGGATATTATATATAAATATTAAAATATGACTTTTGCCTTACATTATAAACAAAAATTTATCCCACGTATATAGATTTAAGTTTCAAAGCAAACATAATAATTCTAGGAGAGAATATAGGGGACTATGTTTATGACCTCTCCTATTAAAACTTATAAAAAGAAAACAAATCATGCCTACTATAAATTTAAAGACTGATAAATTTGATTAGGTTAAAATCAAGAGCTTCAAAAGATATCATTAGAAGGATGAAAAGAAAACAACATAGTGAGGAAAAAGATATTTGTTAGACATAAAGCAAACAAACAAAAATAGAAAACTCACACAAATCAATATAAAAAAGATAAATGGGAGAGAGTTTTAAGAACACAATTTACATAGGAAGATATCCACAGCTAATAAATCAGATACAGCTAAGTAGTGTAAGGGAATGGCAAATTAAAACCACATTATGATACCATTAATCACACACAAACTGACTACAGTTACAAAGGCTGACTATACCAAGTGTTGGTGAATAAGTGAAGCACATACCGACTTTCATACACTGGTGGTAGGAATATAAATTGATAAAATTATTTTGAAGAAAATATTTGTCAATATCTTATGCTTAATATATATTTGCACACCCATCAATTCTAACTGTTGGAAAATACTAAACAGAAATGTCTATGCAGACACATTTAAGAATGCTCATAGTAACACTTCGTAATAGTAAAGAAGTAGAAACTACCCTAATGAGTATAATAGTAGAATGGATAAACACATCGTACTGTATACATGCACAGTATGTATTATTCAGCAATGAATCTAAAGAACTACTCCTAATTAATAGCTTAGCATAACTTACAAATACAGCTTGAGCAGAGAAGCCAGGCATAATATCATACAAATTATATGACACCTATTATAAAAACTAGACAATATAAGACTAATTGTCGATGAATGTTTAGATGATAAAATTACAAACGAAAGCAAGGAAATCATCGTAAAAGACAAGATGCTAGGAACTTTTGAGGGGAGGTAGGGGAAGTGTAGTGATTGGAAGTGGGCACAAGAAGGATTTTCTTTCTTTCTTTTTTTTTTTTTGCAGTGTTTTATATCTTGACTTAGGTTTGGTTATGCTGGCGCTTGTTTATGTAGCACAGTAAGCTGTACATTGTCATGAATACACTTTTTGCTGCATTTTATAGTGTAATTTAAAAGTTGAAAAATGAAGTATAAAGATATATTTTTTAAAATAAAATATTGGTAGAAATTTTATATTAGAGTTGGTTCAACACTGTTGGATAACTGTTGTGATTAGCTAATCCAGATGAAGATTCAGTAAGCGATCATTTTCTCTTCAAGGTATGTATATCAGAGAAACTTGCTTATTTAAAATAAAGGCATGTTAATAGCAGAACTCTCTAACAGCTCATATTTAGAAGCAAGAAAACAGTGAAAAGAGGGTTATTAAATTGTTATGTTCAAAAATGGAAAAATAAGGAGGAAAGGAGACAAACTATTGGTTCATAAACAAATCTCACAAGCATACTACTGGAGTGAAAAACTCAGTTCAGAGGAAAAGTAAACAGTACACTGTTCAGTAGTATGAACATACGTAGTGAAACCACGAAAAAACTGCCTCTAGGGGTGGGAAGGGAGTCAGATCAGCAAGGGACATTAAAAGAGGCTTTAATTTGAATGAAATGAAATGTTATCTTTCTTAAATGGATGATGGATACAGGGATTTAAAGTATATTTTTATTATTTTAAACCAATGTATAACATATAACCACCTTTGTAGCAACTCAATATTTAATATAATCTTTTTAAAAATAATATCCCTGGTTCATCTAGCCATTTATCCCTCAATTGCTGCCTACCATTTTCATCTCATCCCTAAAACATTATTTAGAAAATAGCATCATATAAATTTTACCCATACACACACACAGACTATATGTGTGTGTGTGTATGTATGTATATATATATATATATATATATATACACATATAGTAATAAAGCTGATTATATTTTGACAAAGTAAACAACTCAGTATTTTTTCCAACTTGCTTATTATGAGTTACTAGCTATCTTTAATTATAATGATGGAATCTTTATAACAAAGCTTTCATATATTGAGAAATAATTTTTCATATTTTACTATTAATCTTAATGTCAGAATTACGGATGATAATTTAAGGAATCTGAAGGAAACAAGCAATAAATTATGCAGTGAGCCTTTTGATTTCCCCCTTTGCATATTTTCAGCACCTGCAAACCATTGATTGGAATCAGTGGGAACCATGTTCCTGCAATCAGAATAAAGACCAGCATTTTATAAAAGGTAGCATAAAGGCCAGTGTTTCATCAAAGGTAGAGAATATTGAACAGTCTGTGTCCACAGAGAAACTTTTGTAATCCCTCTGAGTAACTCAGCCTAGTATATCCACCTGCACCTTTGTTTTACTTTGTGTTTCCCATTCCTTTTCTTTTTTATTGGAGAGCAAATAAACACGTTTATGATGCACTTTTTCAAAATATGTATGTAGGAATTTGGGGTTGAAAATTAGGGTGGAGGAGCAAGGTTCATACTAACTATAAAGGATGTAAGTAAGAACTGTTTCTGATTTGGTTTGTTGCAGTATAACGAATGAGTAAATTATATTCTTTCTGAAATAGTCCCAATATTTCCAGCATGTCAACCTGATACTCATCTCTTATTTCTTATCCTACCCTATTTTAATTCAAGTCCTGTAGAGGAGAGCTTAAATTTCTCCTCAACACACAACCCCTAAATTTATTTCTCAGTGACCACAAGGCAAATTCTGTTGTGTGCTCAAAAAATGTTTGCATTATTATTCAGCCTAACTGTTGTCATTAAGTTGCCTGTAACTGCAAAAATGAAAATTTTATTACTCACACTAATAAAAACAACCTGATAGAACTTTGAAATCACACTGTTAATACAGGAATTTGTTGTTTTTGTGATTGTTGGATTTCTTTCCTTTCTTTTTCTTTTTTTTAAAGTTTTTTTATTCCTAGCTTCTATACATCAAGATTTTTTTGAAAAAATTTATCTCACAAATTTTAGCTTCTCAGAAAGACCACCAAGTTGTATAAATATTACTTGAAATACGTGCTGGACTGTTCTGGTATTTTATCATTAGGGGTTAGTTGGCATTTGTGAGTTTTTTTTATGATCCTGTTTTAGAAATAATATGCACTGAGAATAGAGGCTTCTTACCAACATGGCTCTGTAAGTTTATATTATGAAGTAACTTTTTAACCAAAATAAATAGAAATTATAGGTAAACTACAAAAAAAGAAATTTTAGTATATATTAATATGACATATACCTGCAGTCACAAGTCTCTTAATGATGAAGTTATATCTTGAGAAATACACTGTTAGGAGGTATCATCATTGTGCAAACATCATACAGTATACTTACAAAAACCTAGATGGTATAGCCCACTACACACCTAGGCTATATGGTATGGACTATTGCTCCCAGGCTACACACCTGTACAGAATGTTATTGTATGGAAAACTTTAGGCAATTATAACACAATGGTAAGTATTTGTGTAGCTAAACATAGAAAAGGCACATTAAAAATACAGTATTATAATCTTATGGAACTACTGTTGTATATGCAGTCCATTGTTGACTGAAATGTTGTTATGCAGCTCATGACTGTATATATAGTATATATGTGTATGTGAGTGTAGCCTCAAGTGTAGCATCTATTCAGCTGCTTTCTATTCAGAAGTTGAATAGGCAAAAAATATTATTCTAGATTAACTTAGTGCTTATAGGTTTGGTAAATCAAAAAGTCTATTTAAATTTTGTTTTCAAATTCACCACTTAGTAGCTATATAAATTAATCTTTATTTTTCCCTTCTAAAGAAATGATTTCAAAAAGGTATGTCAGCAAGATGGTGGACTAGAAAACACTAAGCTCATCTTCCCACCCATGGACACACTGATTCAACAAAAAAATACAGATCAATTCTCTTTGTGAGAAATCTAGAAACTAGCTGAGAGACTTCTACATCCAGGGTGAATGTGAGCTGTTTTATGTAAGCCCTGTAATAACCAAAAAGAAAATACCTATAGAAAATACACACACAGAAGAGAATCAAGCCACACTGAAATCTGTAGGAGAGTTTAAGACACTCTCTCACAAAAGCCCTGCTACTGGCTTAGCGCCATATGATTAGGAGGAAGTCATCAGTTCCCAACTTACCTCTGGAGAGGAAAGGACAGAACCATGCATTCAATTCTCTCATTTTTCTGGGGTCAACCTGAGGCATTGCCTTCTTCCTTGCCTGTGGCCAGGCTGATTGGTGAGGGTCTTCCCCTGTATGAGGTCAGGCCATGAAAACTGGCAGAAGTGGCTGTTCTGTGTGATGTGTAGACATCAACAAAAGACTCAAAGAACATAAGACAGAGAAATATTTTACAAACAAATAACCAAGTTAAATCTCCAGGAAGGAAGATATATGACTTACTCGAACAGAGGGAAGGCCCTGAAGAAAAAAAATACTTCTGTCTCTTTAAAACTTCTCCCACTCTTTTTGTGAACTGCAGCCTGGTCTGCATCCCTGAGGCAGGTCAAGTCCTTTGTTAAAAGCAATAACTCAGCCATTCCAGGCAGCGCCAGCCCCACAGGTGGGTTGCTGGCAGAGGTCACAGGCTTTTTCTTTGGCAGAGATGGGACAATTACTCCT
Source organism: Varecia variegata (assembly GCA_028533085.1). Classification (NCBI taxonomy): domain Eukaryota; kingdom Metazoa; phylum Chordata; class Mammalia; order Primates; family Lemuridae; genus Varecia; species Varecia variegata. The sequence continues at coordinate 8,750,137 of CM052446.1, read as the reverse complement.
TTGTGAATGAAGTAATAAACTTCTCTTTCCTTCTCCTCAGTTCATTTGTTCTCATTCTTCTGATGCAGCCTTGAGAGCAAGTGCTGAGTTCTCCATAACATTACGTGACAAATAAATTCAAAATAACCATTATAAACATGCTCAACAAGGTCAGGAGAACAATACATGAACAAAGGTAGTATTTCAACAGAGAGCTAGAAAATATAACAAAGTACCAAACAGAAATCATGGAGTTAAAGAATATAATAATTAAACTAAAAATTCACTGGAGAGGTTCAACAACAGATTAGATCAAGCAGAAGAAATAATCAGTGAATTCAAAGATAGGCCATAGCCAATTATGATGACATAGGAACAAAAAGAAAAAAAGTAAAAAAATGAAGAAAGCTTAAGGGACTTGTGGGAAGTCATCAAGCCTACTAATATGCACATTATGCCAGTTTCAGAAGGAGAAAAGAAAGGAAAAAGGGTAGAGAGCTTATTCAAAGCAATAATGGCCCCAAACTTCTCAAATATGGGGAAGAAAATGGACATTCAGATCCAGAGAGCCCAGTGGATCCAAAATAAAATAAATCCAAATAAATTCACAATGAGACACATAATCAAATTGTCAAAAGTCTAAAACAGAATTTGAAAAGCAGTAAGAGAAAAGTGAGTTGTTATATACAAGGAAACTTCCATAGATTATCGGCAGATTTCTAAGCAGAAAGGTTGCAGTCCAGAAGAGAATGGGGTAATATATTCAAAGTGCTGCAAAAAAATAAAAACAAACCGACAGAAAACCTGTCCAACAAGAATACTATACCTGAAAACCCAATCTTCAAAAATGAAGGAGAAATAAATACTGTTCCTGAAAAACAAAAGCTGATGGAGTTTAAAACTACTAGATCCACCTTATAAGAAATGCTAAAGGTAGTTCTTCAAGTTGAAATGAAGAGATGCTAAACAGTAATAAGAAAGCATATAAAAGTATAAATCTTGCTGGTAAAAGTAAATATACAGACAAATACAAAACACTATAATACTGTAACAATGATAGGTAAATCACTTTTAATTTTAATATAAAAGTCAAAAGACAAGTGTTAAAAATAATTATACCGTTGACTCTTTGTATCTTCAGGTTCCACAGCCATGGATTTAACAACACATGAATTGAAAATATCTGTAAAAAAAAAATACAAATAGTATAGCATAACAACTGTTTACATAGCATCTGCATTGTATTATTTATTATATGTAATCTAGAAATCACTTAAGGTATATGAGAGGATGTGCATTGCTTACATACAAATATTACACCATTTAATATAAGGCACAGGAACATCTACAAATTTTAGTATCTACAAGGGGTCCTGCAGCCAATTCTTCGTAGACACTGAGGGATGACTTTAATTATAAAAATATGTCAGTGGATACACAATATAAAAAGAGATAAATTGTGACATCAATAACAAAGAGTGTGTTTGGGGGAAGATGTAAAAGTGTAGAGTTTTTGTATACGGTTGAAATTAAGTTGTTATTAGCTTAAATCAGAGCATGATAACTATAGGGAGTTTTATGTAAACTCTATAACCACCAAAAAGAAAATACCTATAGAAGATTCACACATAAAAAGAAAGGAATAAAAGCATTTCAATATAAAAAATCAACAAAAAACAAAGACACTAATAGAAGAAAAGAGAGCCAAAAGAACTGCAAGTCAAACAGAAAAAACTATGATCAATGTGGCAATAGTGAATCCCTGTTTGTAAATAGTCACTTTAAATGTAAATGGACTAAACTCCCCAATCAAAAGACAGAGTAGCTGAATTGACTTAACCAAATGAACAAACAAACTGTGATCCAACTATATACTCTCTACAAGATGTTTATTTTAGATTTAGGATACATATAGGTTGAAAATGAAGGGATATAAAAATATATTCTATGCAAATGGTAACCAAAAGTGAGCAGTGGGGATATACTGATTAATATGTAAAAAAATAGTCTTTAAGACAAAAATTATCACAAGAAACAAGAAGGAATTATGTGATGATAGAAGGGTCAATTCAACAGGAAGATATAACTATAATATCATCTAACATATATATGCACTCAACATCAGAGCATCTAAATATATAAATCAAACATTGACAGAACTGTAGAGAGAAATGGACAGAAATATATAATAATAGTAGGGAATTTCAATAAACAACTTTACCATAATGGATAGAACATCAATTCAGAAAATTAATAAGGACACAGAAGACTTAAACAATACTATAGAACAAATGGACTTAACAGAGCCATAAAGAACATTCCATAGCAGAATAGAGTTTGAAAAGATAATTTAGAAATAAATTTAGTCAATGTAACAAGAGCAATTATGGACAACATATCTGTTTTTCTTTTCCCCTTCCTATTTCTAAAGGGCTCCCTACCTCATACATAAATTTCTCCCCAATTCTAAAGTTCTACATAATTGTTTTGGATGAAGTAACTGGAAAAAAAAAAAGAACAGAAAAATCTTCATTTCACAAATCTAAGTGAAAATTTGAGCCCAATTTTGTTTTACAGTAAAGCATTTTTTGGACATCTACTATATGTCAAGCATTAAATTTGTTATGGTAAGAAAAAAAAAAGAACATTCCACTCAATAGCCATAAAATATATATTCTTCTCTAGTGCATACAGAAATTCTCCATCATAGATCACATGTTAGGTCCCCAAATAAGTCTTAACAAATTTAAAAAAAAAAAACTAAAATTATACCAAATGGAATAAAACCAAAACCAGCTGCAGAAAGAAAAATTGTAAAATTCATAAATATGTCAAAATTTAACAACACAATTTTAAGTATTCAATGGGTCAAAGAAAAAACCAAAAGAGAAATTGGAAATTATTTTGAGACAAATGAAAATAAGAACACATTATACCAAAATTTATGGATGCAGCAATGTTAGTGTTAAGAAGAAAATTTATAATAAATGTCTACATTAAAAAAGAAGAAATATCTCAAATAAAAAACATAATTCACACTTTAATGAACTAGAAAAGAAAAATAAACTAAGCCCAAAGTTATCAGAAGGAAAGAACTATGAAGTTGAGAGCAAAAATAAACAAAATAGAGAAAAGAAAAATAATAGGAAAAAAATCAACAAAATTAATAGTTGTTTTTTGAAAGGTTGAACAAAATTGACAAACCATTAGCTAGACTAATTCAGAAAAGGGAGAGAAGACTCAAATATATAAAATCATAAATGAAAGAGGATCATAAGAGACTACTGTAAGCAATTATATGTCAATAAGCTAGATAACCTAGAAGAAATTTATATATGCCTAGAAACATAAAAGCTACAGACTGAATTTTGAAGAAATAGCAAGTCTGAACATATCTATAACTAGTAATAAGATTAAGCCAGTACTCAAAATTGTCCCCCCTCCACACACAAGGCCAAGACCAGATGGTTTCGCCAGTGGATTCTACCAAATATTTAAAGAAGAATTAATGCCAACCCTTCTCAATTTCTTCCAAAGAATTGAATAGAATGCAATACTTCCAGATACATTTTGTAGGCCAGCATCACCTTGCTACCAAAAACACAAAAAAACACTACAAGAAAATAAAACTATAGGGCAATATTCCTGATGAACATGTATGCAAAAGTCCTTGACAAAATATTAGCAAACGGAATTCAGCAGCACATTATAAGAATCATACAACATGACCAAATGGTAATTATCCCTGGGATGCAAAGATGGTTCAACATAAGAAAATTAATCAATGTAACGCAGGACAAAAACAGAATGGAGAATAAAAACCACATGATCATCTCAACAGATGCAGAAAAAGCATTTAACAAAATCCATAATGCTTTCATAATAAAAACGCTCAATAATTTAGAAATAAAAGTAAATTACCTTGATGTTATAAAGGGTATATATCAAAAGCCCACGGCTAACATCATATTCAATGGTGAAAAACTGAAATATTTTTCTTTAAGATCAGGAACAAGACAAGTGTGCCTATTCTTTTTACTTCTATTCGACAAAGTACTGGAAATCCTAGCCAGAGAGATTGGGCAAAAGAAGTAAATAAACATCCAAATCAGAAAGAAAGAGGTGGCTGGGCGCGGTGGCTCACGCCTGTAATCCTAGCACTCTGGGAGGCTGAGGCGGGCAGATCCTTGGAGCTCAGGAGTTCGAGACCAGCCTGAGCAAGAGCGAGACCCCCCTGAGCAAGAGCGAGACTCCTGTCTCTACTGAAAAAAAATAGAAAGAAATTAGCTGGGCAACTAAAAATATATAGAAAAAATTAGCCGGGCATGGTGGCACATGCCTGTAGTCCCAGCTACTTGGGAGGCTGAGGCAGGAGGATTGCTTAAGCCCAGGAGTTTGAGGTTGCTGTGAGCTAGGCTGATGCCATGGCACTCTAGCCTGGGTGACAGAGTGGGACTCTGCCTCAAAAAAAAAAAAAAGAAAAGAAAAGAAAGGTAAAATTATCTCACTTTGAAGATGACATTTGAAGAAATGTCTAAAAACAAAGAAACTGTTAAAACTAACAAATTTGGTAAACTGCAGTATATAAAATCAACATACAAAAATTAGTTTTGTTTCTGTACACTAACAACAAACTATTTGAAAAGGAAATTAAGAAAACAATTTCACAATAGCATCAAAAAATAAAATACTTAGGAATAAACTTAACTGAGAAGATAAAAGGACTTATAGATTGAAAACAAAAAAATAATAAATGGAAAGGCATCCTACATTCCATATTCATCAATTGGAAGACTCAATATTGTTAAAATGGTCATACTACCTGAAGAGACATGGATTCTTTTAATTCCCTAACCATAGCCCAGTGATATTTTTTATAGAAATAGAAAAAAACATATAAAAATTCATATGGAACTACAAAAGACCTGAATAGACAAACCAATCTTGAGAAAGAAGAGCAAAGCTGGAGGCATTCCACTTCTGGATTTCAAAATATGCTATAAATAGCATACAGTACAGTATTTGCATAAAGGTAGACATATAGGCCACTGAAACAGGATAAAGAGCCCAGAAATAAACCCTGGTCAGTTATAATGCTGTATTATATACTTAAAAATTGTTAAGAGGGTAGATCTCATGTTAAGTGTTCATACCACAATAAAAAAAATAAAGAAATGATAGAATACCTACCAAGGATTATTGTATCACAAATCATGCAGAAGTTCACAGTCACACAAGTGTAGAAATACAATTTTTTCTAATGGAAATCTAAGTTATAACATTAAAAATATATAATTTTAAAATTCAATGGACAGTGTTTCTTAAGGGTATAGTGAAATGTGCTATCCATAGGTACATTTGGCATTATAAACCAAATGATTCATAATATGTATTCAGTTGACACTACAATTCCATATTTATTGATTTATTAAGACATTTTCATGTATTTTAAGACAGATTCATCTTTAATAATGTGTATTGCCTTTTTGCAAGAGATGCAACCTCAGATACATACAGAAATAGTTATTAGATCTGTGCATACACACTAGTTAGTATAGACACATTATATTGTAAGACCTAAAATTTCAAATGCTGCCTTGACATAGTTGAACCACACAGGGCCCCCAAAGGCCTAATTATTAATTTCCCTCTTCTTGCAACATATGTGCTCTTACGCAGTGTGAAAGGCTCTCCATCTAGCTAGTTTCACTGTGAGTTGGACCAGCTGTGCTCCACCTGTTTCTTGACTTGGTTTTATCGTCTTGCCAGCCTGTGGAATTATTTAAACAAACCAATTACATCCTCCTGCAGGAATCAGGGAACACCCAACTTTCTTGTTTTTATAAAGCCTACCTCCCACATCTCCTGCTTGTTCATTCTGTTCCTGAGGGCAACCACTGTTTTCTCTGAATGGTGTGTCCTTCTATCCCAGTTGTGAGTATAAGCGACTGATAAATCCCTGTGAATCTCCTTTGTCCAGTGCCAAGTGCTGTGTATTCAGCATCTTATACTATTCATCGTGGCAAGGGGATCCCCTCTGAACAATGGGATGAAGGAAGCAATCAGAACACACATATATTTTCCTGCTCCATTAGCTGGAAAGGCTTAGAAACAATGACATCTTGGCAGCAATTAGTGCATGCAACACATAGATCTTGGTTTATAACACTATTCTTCAATGAAGGGAACCAGAGTTCCTTAGGGAAACAGCTGATTCCAGGGCTTGGGCAGAAAGTATACAAGATGAGCCTGGGCACCCTTTGGTGCATGAAGTAAGGAAGTGCTTAAAAAACTCAGTGATGATGGGGCTCTGCCAAAGGATGCAGAAGCCAAATACAAGAACTCCCAATAGTCAGAGCTGGAACAGTTCTAGCAACACAGTAATTATGGAAGTATTAAATTATAGGCACAAAGTATAAAATAAATATCCATCAATCCATATTAATATAAATAACTGATTAATTAAATGAAGAAGTGAGTACATAGAGGGAATAGACAAATCTTCCATGTCCTGTGCAAAGGAATTTCAAATAATACATGTAGATTCTCAGCCTTCACAGAAGTGAAGAATAACTCCCCTTAATTGTGGGCTGCACATAGTGACATCCTTCTGAAAAATACATTATGGAAAGGAGAAAAGAGAGTAACTTTATCGTGGAGAAACCCGGCAGATATTGACTCAGCCAGGTGATCACAATTAATATCGACAGTGCTAAGTCATGTCCGTAGTATGTACCTCTGATATTGTGTGATGAGAATGACACAGTATGTCTGTGGTCTTCCTGCTCCCAGAAATCTATAACCCTAAAATAGCACTTTACATCTGTGGTATTTCTTCAAGAAATCCATAACCTGAGTATAATTGTGATAAAACCATAATACAAACCCCAAATGAAGGACTTTCTGCAGAATATCTGACCAGAACTCCTCAAATTTCCAAGGTCATCAAATAAGGAAAGTCTGAGAAACTGTCACAGCCTCAAGAAGTCTAAGAAGATATAATGACTAAATTTAATGTGGTATCCTGAGTAAAATCCTGGGGGTGGAGGAAGGACATTTGGTGAAAACTAAGGAAACTGGAATAAAGTATGGTCATTAGTTATTAATAACAATAATGTATTGATATTGGTTCATTAGTTGTGACAAATTTACAGTACTAATGTAAGACGTTAACAACAGGGGAGACTGGGTGTGGAAACACTGTACTATCTCTGCAACTTTTTTTGTACATCTAAAACAGTTTTAAAATAAAAAATTTATTTAAAAATTAAATATTTTAAAACATAGTCCAAATATACCAATTGCACCAATATCACTTTCCTGGTTTTTATATTGTACTGCAGTTGTATAAGGTGCTACTACTGGGAGAAGCTGGGAGAAAGACTCACGCAACTATGTACTCATGACTTTTTGCAAGAGTGAATCTATAATTATTGCAGAATAAAAAGTTAAAAATGCTTTGTCTAAAAAATGCAGCTTTATTTTTCTATAACAGGCTATTATTAGGTTAAAGCCTGTGCAATTGCCAATATTTGATTATTAACCTACAGAAATGGCAATTTCATATTTATCACATAATGGAATATTGTTTGAAAATGGAAAGTAAATTTGGAGCCCCTCTTCCTTTGCTTATTATTGCTTTTAAATTGTGGGAACTTCCATAGGCTATCACATCAAGGAAGGTGCCTTTTCTTCCCATGTCACTTTCTTCCCATGACGGCCTCCATGAGAAGCATTTTACCTGGACAGATCTTGGACTTGCAGTCTCTTCATTTGGGACATGCCTCAGTCACCTTTGATCCTGATTGTGAGCTCATTTAGTTTTGGGTTCCTCTCTGCTAACTCCAATGCATTTGCTCAAAGAACTCTATCATTCCTTCCATCTCATACTGTAGCGGCCTTGGAAAAATGCATGGCCCTATGACTGTCAAGGTACACAAAGAGAGTTCTGCTTCTCCTACACCAAAATGCAGAGTGGAAAACTTTGCAGTGTGTTTCGTCTCCTGTATGACTAGCCACAAAATGAGGTTATTTATCTCTTGGGTCCTTGCTTTCTCCCAGAGTCTCTCTGGGAAATGGAGCATAACATCACCTTGAAAGTTCTGGAAAAGCCCAGAGGAAGGAAGACCTGCAGTGTTTACTCAATTTTTGTTTCGCCTCAAACTTTCTTCCTCCTCACACCATTCTGGGGAAATTTTATCTAAGAGGATTTAGGAATCTTACCTCTGATTCATCGAGATTTTTTGTTTGTTTGTTTGTTTTTCCACGAATCCTCTTCAGGCCTAAGCTTTTGAAAATGACAGTCTATTTCTTTGCTACTGTTAATGCACTTCCCTAAAGCAATTGCTACCTTATAGTTTATTTGCTGGGATGCAATTGGTTGGGGGCCAAGGGCACAGAATAACTAGAAAGAGCAGCAAACTCCATCGTTCAATGTTTCAAAACTGGACTGTGCTGTATTTCTCCTCTAGTAAATATTGATGTGGCAACAAGGAAACCTGCTGCTTTTCCAGATCTCCGCTTTCCCTCTGGCTCCCCAGGCTGTCACCCCTGAAGCGTGCAACTCCATTTCTAGCTTTTCCCTGGGGACTGAGTATGTTTATTCTCATCAGAAAATCCTGAAAAAGACTGCATTTGTCCTTGCTTCCTAAATCTGACAACTTTCCTTGGTGGAAAGGGGTAGTGTAGGAAGCTCAATAAATATTTCAAAGCATTCTTCTTTAGGAGTATTCTTAGCTCGTGGGGTGAGGGGGGCATCTTTCTGCCTTTAACATTTAAACAAAAGTGAGTGAGTTTTAGTCTCTGCCTTCTGTTATTTGGCCTTGATGAATTACTTTTCTTGAGGATCCAGTAAAAATAGAATATTGATTCGGGTCATAAAGAAGTTGCTTCCAAAGCTTTCAAACCCATCAATTTTATCACATTTTTCAGTCTGAATGTTTCATAAATTTTGTCTGAAATTGACTAGAGACATTAATATTTCATCCAAACCATTTGTTCAAAATACTAAATATATCATTTTCCTTCTAATTTTACTACTTTTATCAACAGATTTCAATATTTTAAAAATCATTAGTTAACGTACCACAGCATTGTGGGAATATGTGAATATATATGAATCTATATAATATGGATAAAATTACTGTGCCTCAATCTGTTAAAGGGAATGCACCCACGACACCCATGAAAAAATAATGAAATAGTCCATCTGCGTATGATGCTTATTAGAGGGCAGTGACTTTCCGAGTTATGGCATTATCCCATTGGTACTATTAACCAAGTGTCACAGCTAGTCCTTTGTCTTACTTTGCCTAGGCACTTCTTAGTTAGCTTCAGTTTATGTTCTTGTATTTGCTTTAAGTTAGACTCAGAGTAAAGAGACTCACTGAGTTCTTGCATATTTAAAAACCACATATAGCTTTTATACTTGGAAGACAGCTTGGCTGCGTATAAAATACTTGGGCCAACTTTATTTCCTTGAGGATCTTGAAGCTGCTACACCACTGTCTCTTAGCATTTAATAAAAAAGAAAATCTGAAGTCAGCATGATCTTTTGTCCTAGCTGCCCAAATTATTATTACTTTAGTTCTGAAGGTCTATATATTCATGAGGATATGTCCAGGGCAAATTATTCTGCCTCAGTTTTCATACTACATGGTGTACTAAATCTATGCCTTCTTTTAATATATTTTTAAATATTGGTTCTCTTCGATTATTTTGATTTTCTTGGGAAGGACACCATTTTTCCTGTGTGCCAGTTTTCCCGTGTCTGTCTTTTATTCCTACCTTTATCTCCCTAACACTTTTCAACTCTTTCACATAACATTTTGTGTACTTTTTCCATTCTGTCCTATAGGTCTCACGTTGTATGTTCCACAGTGTGTATTTTCCCTTGCATTTCTTATGATTTTTTCCCCGTTTCTGGGATGGTTTTATTTCTATTGCTTTCATAAGTTTTGCCAGTTCATGTTTCATCTTCTCCAGCTGACCCATTTATTTCTGCCCTGAATTCTTGCTTTTTCAGCTTTTCATTTCAAAGAAAATTGTTTCATGACATTTTTTAAATATCTTCTTAGCAAAACATTTAGACAGACTTTTATCTTCTCCAGGCCACACCTTTTATTGAAAAGTCTATTGTTATAAAACTGTTTTAAAATACTCTTCTCATTTTTTTCATATATTGTCTTTGCATCGATGCTGTGCCAATTTCTATTTTATCACTGATCATTGAAGAAACTGAATTTCCTTTTAAATAAATGGTGGTTTAGGAAAGGAAGCCTATTGGCCAGGTAGATCTCCCAGCCAAGCACCTACTACACCTCCCCCTTCCCTTGACCAAACAAGGTGCAGGAGGACCTGTGGCACCAAACCTGCTCACTGCCAATGCTCCTCAGAGGAAATACCCCACCACTTCAGAAGGATACAAATGCTGGTGCTTAGATTTGCCTTTACTTTGATATAATACTTTTGCTGCTTTCTATACTTCTTGTCCTCACTTACTCCCAACAGGATCCCCAATCTAGTTATTTTGGCAGGCCTTATGTATATTGCAAAATCTGTCGTTTTTATCTGTCTCCTAGTTTCACCAAAAATGGTATTTCCACGGTTTTCATTCTACATTCTGCTTTTGGATGATTTCTAGGCAGAGAATGAGAAATGTTGACTCACCCAGCTATGTTCCTAGCAAAGGTTCCAACATTGCTAATTTTAAGTGGGAAACGTTTGGATACATAGGGAAATATATATACACACACATATATATATATATAATGAAAATTTCAAGTCTATAAAACCCATATAGAGAAGTATGTAAAGACATAATGAAATTAAAAGAGTATATTGTGGTAAAAGCTGATTTCAAAATCTGTTCCCCATGCTATGAATTACGAAAGGTCTAGAAAAAGATTTGAGAGTTAAATATAGAAGGTATAAGGAAAGGTGTGATACCTTTCCTCACTGATCATAAGGGTCACTGCAGATACTCCTATAAAGAAAGACCGGTTAACAAGAGAAAGGCATAACAAATCTGTTTGATCAAGGTTTTATGTGACATGGGAGACTTTGGAAATAAAGACCCAAAGACCCAGGGAAAACTGTCTACTTTCATGCTTAGGTTCCATGAAGAATGGACAGCCACGTAGCAATGTGATTGGATAAAAGGGTGTCATCTAATGGTGGTAGACTGAGATGGACAGGACCCAGCAAGGCCTGTCTGTTCAGATTCTTCTTGGTCTTTCTGTGTAGGATTTCGTGCTCCTGTTCACCATGCAGGACTCCTCTGGAATGAGAGTCTTCAAGGGAGAAGGGAGAAGGGAAAAGGGAGAAAGGAGAAGGGAGAAGGGAGAGAGTGACTTTTCTAGGTTTTATGGCTTGCTTTGGGGAACAGGGGCTCTAGTTTCTATGACCTGACTTAGGGAAGAGGAACTCGTGTTTCTATGACTTGCTTTGAGGGGGAACAGCAGTGGGAGAGAGGAGGGCCGTAGAAGGTCAGAGAGATTTTGTTGCTAAGGCTGCTGCTGAAGCCTTCCAGTCTCCTTCAGTTCAAAGTACTCAGCGAAAGTACCATACTTTGGGGTATCACTTTCTGAGCCCCAACAAAGGCATCAGTGGATGGTTTTTATTTTATTCTTTTAGATTTTTAAATTTTATACCTTTCAGCAATAAAAATTATTGCTTTGTTTGAAGAAAAATAAATTGTTTATTATACTGTATTTTATACTTAGGCTGTGTATGGATATATTCTTAATTTTTTCCTTTGTAGCTCATATTTTTATTATGTTGTCTTTTTGAGAAAGTTATTTGTTACTCCAAATTTAGATCAACTTTTATCTTCATATTCTAATTTTGGTGGCTATTATGTTTTAATTCTTAAATGTAATGTGAGTATTCTTCATAATTAAATATCTCAGCATCACTTATTCGATTATCTTTGTTTTTGCCGCCCATTTGAAATACTAATTTTACTACACATTATGAGTGGTTTTTAAATTTTAGCTTTCTCTGATATAACTGCTTAATGATATTTACATTATCACAAATGATATTCCACTATGGCCTGCTACATTCCGTGTGTACACTGACTAGAAGGTGTACTTTTTGCAACGTCACCTCTTTGTCTCCAAAGATCACTAATATGCAATAGTTGAGACTTTATGGACCAGGTATTTATATATTTTGCTTTGTTTTTGGTCTTTTCCCCCCATCTTTAATCAAACATGCTTATCATATTCTCTAATTATTGTCATTTTAGAATACATTTTAATATGTGACAAAGTGAAATATCCCCTTTAAATTTCTTCAAAATTCCATTTGGCCCAAATTTATAATTGTTTAGACAAGATTTTATGTTTGAGATAATTTTAAATTTTTTTAATAATTTGAACTTGTAGTATGTTATAGTTTAATGGAAAACTGATGTTCTCATAGTATTTCTTCTTCCTACTCAGGAATATTGGATGCATCTCCATTTTTCAAGTCTTCTTTTATGACACTTAGTAAAATTATATAGTTTACATTATTTTCTTTAAAATACTAGATATTTTATAATATATGGAGTCCTCAGATTTTCTTTTAAGAAAAACTTTACTAAAAATATGAATGTACATTGGATTTGAGAGGAGCATGGCTAGAGACAGAGTAGAAAAAAATATTTCCATTATGAGAATAACTCTAGCATGAGATGGTGATGGGCTGAAATTAGGTAAAAAGTGGCAATGGTGAAAAAATGGCATATATGAGCAGTCTTCAGTTAATAGAATCAGTAGGACATGATTGTTGAGTGTCAGATCTAAGAAAGATGGAAAAGTCAATATTGATGTCTAAGTTACTAGCAAAGTTCAGACGTAAGTTTTAGAAATTAGATGAAGAATTTCTTCAGAGTAGGTTGGGCTTATGGTATGTACTAGGGCATGTAAGTGAAGATTTCAGTAGTCAATTATTAAGAACTATATTATCTAACTATTGATCTTGCTTAAAACCTCAACTTCTTCATTTGTAAAATAAGGATAATAATAGTTACTTTGTGTAGTTTACATGAGTGACTATGGGAAACATGGTTAGGCTTTCCCTCTTTCTCTTCCCTTTGCTTTTGATATAATTGCTGAGCTGCCTTTCCCACCTTCAAGGACAAGAATCACGAGGGAACATGAAAGTGAGTTGAATAGCAAGTTTGCACATCTGTCTTTTCAAAAACTACATCATCTAGCATAGGTGACTAAACACTGTATTTATATATATCAATCCAATTTATGTAACAAAATATGGACTTATTTTCTTGCAGTATTCAGACATTTTTACTCTTTCAATAATTATTAATTTTCATGAAAATGATACTTACAGTAATGAAATCCATTAAATGATTTGCTTTTGAAAAGCAAAATAGCTCTCGTCTGTGTGAGCATTTAACTTCTAGCTACATTCTATTAATATTTTTTGGGTAGGAATTAGATCCTGTCATTTTTAATATCACTTTTTCACAGCAGTTTTATTTTCCTTCACAATTTTTATGGATCTAACTACTTTACCCCTTCTAATGCCATGAAACATAGTTTGCAAAAATTCATCACAGTCATTCAATTTAATTTTTTGTATGCGTGAACATAGACATTTTTCCTATCCTTAGCTTATATGATTCTGTATGAGTTGAAAATTATTTGGGGCTGTTGGCCCAGTGACAATATAAACAAAATCTTATTCTGAGCCTAAAAACTTTTAAGGAGAAAGAAAATTTAACATTGACTTTCTAAAAATTGACATGATACAATAATGTAATGGATCTTGGATACCTGAAAACCCTGTATAACATAACTGACCATGATTTAAGTAGTCAACAAAAACTTCCATCTGCTCTCAGAAGTGAATATCAACATAAAATTATAATTTTTTTAATGTATTTTATGTCATAAATTATTAAAGTAAAATTTTAGGCAGCAAAACATAACCATGGGAATTGGAAAACATATGAATAAAAATAAAGAGAGTAAGTTTGCAAAGCAGAAAGATTTACCCAGAATTGCTGCCTCTACTTGGCCCAAGTGGAGAGGGAACTAAAAGACAATGAATAGCCAGTGCTTAATGCCTATTAACGGATTAATAAAAAAAATAGGCAACATTTTTCTTACACTGACAAGTTGGCACAATCCTCCCATGGGGGGAAGCACGAATAAATGGTGGAACAGTGGCCAAAAATTGTGCCCTAATGGAACTCTTTCCATAAGAGAACCTGAAGTCAAACGGAAGGAGATTCCTTCACAAAAATTCACTGTTCATCATTCTTTTCTCTGCCCCTTATTAGCTGTGATCTTGCTACATCTCTGTTCAAACTCAATTGTAATTTGATAGAGAATATCCTCAAGTATTATGTCAGGTACGAAACATGGTGGTTAACTCTGAATGCTAGAATGTCCCAAGATAACTTTTGCCCAGAAAGATGAGCAATATCTAGACTACCTATAGGATTATTGGATTACATAACTTTTCCTCTGTAGGTTTAAATATATTTACATACACATACATACATAAGTAAAACATGTAGAAAATTGTAAACCCTTTGTAAATGATAACTCAAACTTTTGCATAAGAAGCTAATCCTATATTAAATCAATTTCCTTTGTTATTAACCTGATTAATATTATACTTAAGTAAGTCCTGGTTTCTAAGGAAACCATCCCAGTGTCCCATCAGGTAACTAGCCCCTGATAGTATCCTGATTTAAACAATAAATAAAATGGTTACCCTAGATTTAACATTTCTTTATTTCAGACGAATTTTTTTCTATTACTTCTTTAACCATTACTTCTGTGCTAAAAATTCCAGCTACTCCTTAAATTTTCAATATCTGGCCTCCAAATCTTTTTTTGTATTTGTCCTAGTGATATTAGTCTTTCATGGTTTTTTGTTCTCTACTTTTTTCCATTGGCACATCAAGTTTCAACAGTAATCGTACCACTTTTTAATTCTTTTATTGAATAAATATTTTAATTTGTAATGCATTTTGATTCCTCAATCTTTCTTTTGTGCTTTTGGTACACTTCCTTTACAGTTTGCATTATTTTTCAAATTAATTTTTGTCTTTGTAAAAATAACATGACTTAAAAAATGTTACTATGAGGCTGGTATTGCAAAACAATAGGTCCCTGCTCCACCTCTCCTGATACCCCAGGCCAGACCCCCTAAGGCAATGATTTCAACTCGCTGAGTATATTTGTCCTATTTGCCTTTATATTTTTAAACAATACACTTGTACTATTTTGTGTTGCTACGGAAGCTCTGTACGAGTGTGTGTGTGCTCTGTGTACCACAGTGGAGTGTAGTAATAAAAAGCATGGTGTGTAGAGCCAGGCTGCTTGAGTGTGAATCTCAGCTCCCCCAGTTACTTGATATCTGATCCTGAATAAATTATTTAACCAAGTTATCAGCAATTTCCTAATCTATAAATGGAAATGCTAATATTATCTAATTCACAAGATTAATGTAGGATTGATTGTTTATTTTCACCGACATATACTGCTTATGCATTTTCTCTACCTTTTCTCCAGTTTTGAACTCTATTTCTTACCTCACATTCTCCTGTAACAGGAACCCAAATTCTGACACTATACATGGTTCTTCAGGGATATGTACCTTTATTCTTATTATGATAGCATCCCCCAGGAAGCCACTTAATTTATGCTTTGCCTACCTGCTCTTCATCTTGAAAATAAAATGTGCTGGACAATTTTGTCTTCTGTCTTCTTGCTTCCTTTTGGATTGGTATTTCTTTCCCATAATTTCATTGATATTTGGAGAGAGAAGATAAACAGATGTTCACCTTTCCGTATCCCTAATACATACACTTAAAAATTATTTTGCATATTTAGATAAATCTACAAAATCATGGCACATGATACAACATCCATAACTATAACATTTTTTCTCAAGTTAAACAACATTGAATCATTTTTCACTCTCTCTCCTTCAAGCTATCAAGATAGTGATATGAGTCTGTGTGCTTGATTAAATTATATGCATGCAGTATGTAACCTTATTTCTGGAGGTGGTAGGTAATATCTTCTGGCCATCTCTGTTCTAGAAAGTTGTACAGTAAGAAGAGAAGAGAGCTGGTGCATGGCATGCAAGCTGAGGGAAGAAAGGATGTTCTAGGAGGCAGGTTAGATCAAGGATCTCAAAGTCACGTAAAAATGATAGCTCTGCTGCCTGTAAAATAGCATTACTGGGACTAAGGTAGAAGTAAAAGATAACATGCTAAGTGTCACTGGGTAATTAAAAGAAAAAATTAGAAACAAGCAAAAAAAAAGAGCAAACGTGATGAAAGGAAGATGAAAATTAAAGTCATAATTTGAAGGTGTAAGAAGCTTGAAATGTGCATTTAGTTTTAGCCTGATGGAGATTTGGAAATGTGTTTTACTTGAAACTTATAAGATGGAAAAATGCAGATATGATTTTAGTATTTTTCAGGAGTCATTCTGAAACATGTATTGTTCCATCCCTGTATTAAGTAATAATTAAGTTAATAGATTTTCCAAACAGTATGATTAGTATTTGAATTTAGGAGAGAATAAGAGTACATGAAGCAAGTGGGTTAAAAAAAAAACAAACAAACCATGAACAAGCAAATATTGGTTTGGATTTTCATTTCTAATCTTAATCTCAGATAAATAAAGGACAAAGTCTTTTACTGCATTGTAATGTGAGAGTGGAATTTAAGGAGGGCAGAAACAATTTGCAAAAGTCATGTGTAACATAGCATGGAATCAGTTACTGATGATTATTGAAGCCAATTAGTACTAGAATATTTACTAGAATATAGATGTTTAATTTCACTCATATTATTTCTTTACCTATGCAATATTATACAGTATCTTCATAAGGCAAGTGGAAATCTGACAGAGACATTTGTAAAGTTAGTCTAGTGGAGAACAGAAAGTGAATTAGGGAACTAAGTCCACATGTAGGAACTACTTCAAGATTCAGAGCAATTGTACAGAAATTCAAGAGGAGCCCACTGCATGGCATGTGCAATTACAATCAAAATAAAATCAGCATGAGGCTTCATGCACATTTTTCTTTTTGTCTAATAACAATTGAGATTAAAATCAGTAGACATGCCCTATATTACTATATTTTAAATGCAACATATCATTTAGGGTTTTTTTTTTAAAGGCATTTCTATCCAACCTGTGGGATAGTTCTCAGAAAGAGAACTATCAGATTTTAGGAAGAACAGAAACAGTTTTAAAGATTCAGTGGAGACATTATTGGAAGACACAAAAATAGACGATAGGTGTAAAATTGATGTATGTGAAAGATCAGCTGGACAGTAAAGTGAAAAAAAAAAATAAAAGGGAGTGGAAACTAAGTCCCAGTCATTTTCTCAAACCTAATGGAAGCATTTAATAAAGAATCATTATAAATCCAGAAACTTTGGGTCATTTATGTACTGAAAAAGTCACACATTAAAAATTTAAGTGTTTTACATGTGCCAACTCATTTAAGCCTCATAAAAAGCCTATGATGTAGGATCTGTAATTTTCCCCATACTATAGAAGAGAAAACTAAGGCACAGAGATTTCTTTGAACTGGCTCAATGACACACAAATGAGAGAATAGATTACTTAGTATCATTGCATTCAACCTAAGATAACTAAGTATCATAACATGAAACCTAAGACTCAGAGAAGT
The DNA here is from genome assembly GCA_028533085.1 of Varecia variegata. NCBI lineage: Eukaryota > Metazoa > Chordata > Mammalia > Primates > Lemuridae > Varecia > Varecia variegata. Next base: position 8,732,479 of record CM052446.1, on the reverse strand, counting down.
TTGGTGACTTGTCCCAAACCACACAACTGGCAAGATATCCCCTCAGCACATTGTCGTGATGTAAATGAAGAGTCCATGCAATCCAAACACTGAGTGATCTGGATTAAACAGCTCTTTATTCTCCTCTTGGCTTCAACACTTCAGAGCTGTGAGAGGTTTGTCAAGTTATTTAAGCTCTCTAAGCCTGCATTTCCATTTTGTGAGGTAAAGACGACAATGCTTACCTGACAGTTATTATGAAGAATAAACTGCTGTCTTTAAAACTCTTACTATGATACCTGGCACAAGATCTTTTGTTCTAAGGTATAAAAGTAAAAAAAGTTTATTTTACCCTTTAGAAGGACAGAGAGAGAGAAGGCGGGGGGAAGAGAGATGAGGACGGTGTGGCATCCCAAAGAAAGAGAAGGGAGATGCCTCACAAGATGTTTTCCACAGATCCTACCTCTGTCATCCCTCTTTCTTTGTCACCTTGCCCTGGGACCCTAGAAAATAAGGAATACAAAGCATATGTCATATTCTGCTGCTTTGTTTGAAATGGATGCAATTTTCCCACACAGGCCTGTTTGGAAGAGGGGAAATGAATAAAAAGCTTTTCCTGGAGATAATATTCCCAAGTTTAATTTTTTCACTTGTTGAAAATAATACACCTCAATTTAAATGCACAGTATGGATTATAACCTTTAGATAGTGCTATTTATACAAATAATATCAGGCCTTCCAGAAGAACAAATAGCACGACACCGATATGCATGATTACCATTAACCTTAATCAGACACGGCAAGTTCAGAATTCTGCGACTCTAGAAAGCTTCCCCCTGATTAGCTCTGCTCAGCAGTCGGCTCTCCCAGGCTGCACATTAATAACCTCAGCCCCAACCAAAGGGAAAGGGAAAGCCAGAACATTTTTTTTTTGGTAGAAAATGGATGATTATAAATGGACTGGTCACAGCATCTTCATTAAACAAATATGGCACATTGATCAGGGTGGCTGTCAAGTAGTTTTGATAGATTATTTTTTTCTTCATTTTTCTTTGAGAAAGATGTATTAGTTTAGCTCACTGCAAAGCACCCAACCATGCTTGTAGATAACTCCTCCCTTGTTAAAACAAACAGCCTTGCATATTGTGGCCAATAGATCAGCCACCATGGATTTTCCCAATAACTCATCCCAGAGCAGTCTATGGTTGGCTAGTCACTTTGTAAAAGAGATAATATCTGTCCTAAAGAGATATACATTGGCCGGGCGCGGTGGCTCACGCCTGTAATCCTAGCACTCTGGGAGGCCGAGGCGGGCGGATCGTTTGAGCTCAGGAGTTCGAGACCAGCCTGAGCAAGAGCGAGACTGTCTCTACTAAAAATAGAAAGAAATTATATGGACAGCTAAAAAAAATATATATATATATAAAATTAGCTGGGCATGGTGGCGCATGCCTGTAGTCCCAGCTACTTGGGAGGCTGAGGCAGGAGGATCGCTTGAGCCCAGGAGTTTGAGGTTGCTGTGAGCTAGGCTGACGCCACGGCACTCACTCTAGCCCGGGCAACAGAGTGAGACTCTGTCTCAAAAAAAAAAAAAAAAAAAAGCGAGACTCTGTCTCATAAAAAAAAAAAGAGATATACATTTAAACACTAACTTCAGCTCTTGGAAACTGAACTCAGTAATGTGTGCGCCTAATGACTGGATGTGTAATAAAAATAACAGCACAAGAAATTTAAAAAATATTTAATTACTCTTTCATTGGAGCAGAGACTAGAAGACCTCAGTAGTGAAGTACAGATGCTAAGACAGTGCACGGCATTATGGAATAAAATAAACAAGCAAACTTACTTTAAGTAAGAGGACTTAGGCTCTAATTCAGGCTGTGTAATCTACCATGTGAGCAGGTAACTTCCCCTTCCTAGTGCGCTTTAGCCTCATTTGTAAAAATCTTATGGTTAAATTAGGTTATTTTCACCTCTATGTTGTCCTTTCATGTCTGTGCTCCTACAAGTCTCATATTTTTTTAAAAAAATGATCTCCCAAGGACTGCATATTTATTAATTAATAATTGAATAAATTCTTATCTGGTTTTTCTAGGTTCTCTGAAATGATTAAATTTTTTTCTTGATCCTTATTTTTACTATAAAAGATTGATCTTTTGGCCCCTTCCAGCTCTAACGCTGTTTTTTTCATGGAATACAGTTCATTGAAGCCATAGAAATATAACTTGCCAAAAAAACAGCCAAAAAAAAAAAAAAAAAGAGTAAGAAAAGCAAAGAAATAAAATAAGCCTAAGTGCTTCTTAAATATCTTTTTTATCTGTCAGCTTTATTTTAACCATTAAGGTGGGAATATAGGGAAAAGAGAGTCAGTCCTTTAGCTGTTTTTTCTTTTGGTTTTTGGTAATTATAGATTTTCTTAATGTAACTATGATAATGATATATGTACAAAGTATACGTTTATATAAAATGATATTTTATGAATCACAAAGTGATTCATAATATTATGGACTATTTATTCAAATACTAAATATAAAAAGAAGAAAGTAAAATTAAACAGTATTTCTTCACATAAATTTTACCACTGTAGTGTTTTGTTGTTTTTTTCTTTTATTCTTTAAATATAAGATTTGTAGTGCTATTTTAAAAATATTTAAATTTGATGTTTTTTCTAGCATATACTTTAATAAGACAATTATTATTAGAAAAAAATTTAAAAGTTGGAATTAGAAAAACCCAGAGTACTCTGATAAACATTTTTAACAAAATCTGAAATATTAGGAATATAACGCTCTATTGATTTAATAATATGAGAATCACATTTTCATATGAATAAACATTCATTAATATTGTTGTTAGAAAAATATTCTATTTTTTTGTTGCAACTTAGATTCCATCTTATAACAACCCTAGTACACATATTCTTCACATTTCTAAAGATGATACAGCTTAGGTTCTGGGAGGTTAAGTGTTTTATATGGGTTTTTGGTATTGTTTGTTGTATGTGAAAAATACTTGCTCAGGGTAAGCAATTAAAACTGTATCTTAGAGTGTATATCCTGTATTAACTCCTACTGAGATTTTGATGGCAAGACATTCATGCATCTTTAATGTACCTATGGCTATGTAAATGTATTTATAGCTTTAATAAATACAATTATACTGTAATATTTATTATTTTAAAATGTGGAGATTGTTATTTTAAAGCATCTTTGTTTTTATATTTCATTGCTCTATACTGCTAACTCCAAATCAATATTAACGATTTGAATTGTGTCTTCCCATAGCTTTCTCTATGTTTATACAATCGTGTACTGAATTTTTAATTTTATTTTTTTCAGTCAAGGAACATATTTTATATATAGTTCTCCACATATTGCTGTTCTCAATTTACAGCAGATCATGAACATTCCTCGCAGTAAATCAATATAGATGTAGTAAATTTTACAGCAATTTGAAATGCAAATTTATTTCTCATGTAAGAAAAAGTTAACATATATTTGAATAGTTTCAAGTTCATTCTTATGCTATAATAGATACTCTACCAATCACTTTATTTTGAGCAAAGTCCTAGTTGGGGAAAAGAAATATGTTATTATGGAATTGTAGCATTGCTAGTTTAAGATGTTTATAGAAATAATTCTGTGGGTACTTTAAAGAGAAGTTAAATACATTTTTTAAATATTAGAAATTATTCCAAAGGGTATAACCTCATAATTTTAATTCTTGGATAGCATGATACATGTGATTTTTGAAAAAATCCAAACTAAACAGCACTGTAAGAGTTGTTTATACTATAGAGCACCTAACCGTTGACCTGGTTGGTGCAGGTGACAAATTGTTGGCAAACAAACATTTGTACTTTGAGAAAAAAAGTATAGTTTAAAAAAATTCTAGCTCACAAACACAATAAACAATGGTAAAAAGCATAAGTTCCTTTTTAGGGTATATATTATACATCCAAAAAAAATTGAAAGCAGGATCTCAAAGAGATATTAGCACACCCATGTTCATAATAGCCAAGAGGTGAAAGCAACCCAAATGTCCATTGACAAATGAATGGATAAATAAAATGTCATGCATACATACAATTGAATATTCTTCAACCTTGAGAGAAATTTTTGCACATGCCGTAACATGGATGAAACTTGAAGACATTTTATTTAGTAAAGTAAAACAGTCACAAAAAAGACAAGTACTGCATGATTCCACTTACATGAGGTATCTAGGGTAGTGAAATTCAAAGAAACATAAAGTAGGATGGTGGCTGTCAGAAGCTGCAGAAACAGGGCAAAAGATTCGTTGTTTAATGGATATAGTGTTTCAGATATAGAAGATGAAAAAGTTTCGGAGATCTGTTTCACAACAATGTAAATATACTTAACACTTCTGAACTGTACACTTAAAAATGATTAAGATGATAAATTTTATTTTTTTACCCGAATAAAGCTGTAGCAACAGAAAGCAGACCAATTTCTTCCAATGGGTGGAGTTGGGGAGGGTTTGACTATAAAGGGGTATGAAGGAATATCTTGATTTTCATGATGGTTACTCTACTTCATGTGGGTGAAAAAACTTATAGAACTGTAAACCAAAAACGGAATTTTACTATTTAAGTTAAACCTTAATTTTAAAAAAAGTATAGGCACTGGAAAAAAAGAAATAAATTGTTCTAGTGATGAATAAAATTACTTCATAAAATATGAGAGTGAGAAAGCAATATTTTGATGTTGTTATAGTTTATGTTTTAATAAAAATTAAAATATATATTTGAGTATCTTATCACCCTGATTTAAAGTTTTTATAGTTATGCTTGTAAAAGGAAAGATTTAAAAACAGGAAAACTTTCATTGGAAATAAGGTATCTCTTCTTTCAGGTGGGTATATACGTGGAATTAATACACTAAAATTTCTTTAACAATCTAGTATTGATTGTTATTTAATTTGATGCAATTATGTTGTCACTATAAAAAATCCTATTGATTTAAAATATATCCTTATATACTCATGTTTTTACTTTCTTTGTACAAAGTCCGAAGAGTAGGCAGTATATATAGTATTAATTCAATAGCTATATATTTTTTTCAGCTTGCCTGAGGTATATTTGGTATATAAAAACTATACATAACTAATGTATAAAATTTGGTATGTTTGGACATATGTATACATTTGCATCACCATCACCACAATCTGCGTAATAACATGTCCATCACCTCCAAAAGTTTCCTCTGTCCTTTTGTCTTGCATTCCCTTGTCTTGTCTTTCTTCTTTTTCTTTTCTGTGTGTGTGGTAAGGACACTTAACATGGGATTTTTTTTATATTGCTTTCTAAGTGAAATGTATTTACATTTCCATCAGTAATATATGAAATAATTTTTTAATTTGTATCTCTTTTATTAAATGTAAGTATTTTAGTCATTTATAATTACGTCTATTTGATAGTAAGATTGGTATTGTATTTTATTTTAATTAAGAAACTTTATTTTTTAGAGAAGTTTGAGATTCACAGTAAAAGAGTTCCCATATACTACCTGGTTCCCTCCACACAATCTCCCTAGTATTGAAAGCGGCATCACAGTGGAATATTTGTTATAACTGATGAGCCTGCATTGACACATCATTATGAAAAGTCCATAGTTTATATTAGGGTTCACTGTTGGGATGGTACATTCTCAAAGTTTTGAAAAATGTATAATATATCAACTATTATAGTATCATACAGAATAGTTTAATTTCTTCCTTAAGTGTTCAGTAGAATTCACCAGTAGATTTACTGGGGCCTGGTGCTTTTTGTTTTGAAAGGTTATTAATTATTGTTTCAATTGTTTTAATAGATAGTAGGCCTATTCAAATTATCTATGTCTTCTTTTGTGAGTTTTTGCAGATTGTGCCTTTAAAGGAATTATCTATTTCATCTAGGTTATCAAATTTGTGGGAATAGAGCTAGTCATAATATCCCCTGATTATTATTATTGTTATTATTGAGACAGAGTTTTATTGTGTTGCGATTTGAATTGAACATTTTATATTATTCTATTTATTTTTATTTTTAGCATACTAATTATACTTCTTTTGTTTTCTTTTTTTAGTAGTTTCCCTAGAGTTTGTAATATATAAGGGCTGTCTGGAAAGTATACAGCCATTGTTAATATAATTTTTCAAATTACATGGCTGGATACTTTCAAGAAAACCCTCATACATTTACAACTAATCCAAGTCCACTTTTGAATGACACTATACCACTTCACAGGTAGTATGAGTTCCTTATAATAGTAAAATAATTTCTTTCTCCAATTCCTTGTATCATTGTGGTCACTCATTTGATTTATACATAAGCATATTAAATGAATACAATGTTGCTGTTATCATTTGGAACAAACTGTTTTCTGTTAGATCAAGAAAAAGAAAATAAAATGCCTTTATTTACCTTTGCTAATTCTTTTTCCAATGCTCTTTGTTTATGTAGATCCAAGTTTCTGACCTGTATCATATTTCTTCTCTCTTACAAACTTACACTTCTTGCAAGACACACGTACTGGCTAAAAATCCCCTCAAGTTTTATTTGAGCAAGTTTTTATTTCTTCTGCACTTTAGAAAGATAATTTCAAAGGGTATAAAATTTTAATTTTGCGGGTTTTCTCTCATACAACTTTAAATATTTTAATCCATTCTATTCTTGCTTGCATGGTTTCTGAGGAGAAAGATGTAATTCTTATCGTTGCTCCTCTTTGGGTATAAGTGACGCCCCACCTGTTGGCTTCTTTCAAGATTTTTTCTTTATCATTGATTTTGTGAGGTATGAGTAGGATCCACTACAGATTTGTGTGTGTGGTAGTTTTTTTGCATAACGTTCTCTGAGCTTCCCGAATCTGTGGTTCGGTGTCTGATATTAATTTGAAAAATTCTAAGTTATTATTGCTTCATTATATGATGTTTGTCTCATGATATACTTTTTTAGTAGCTTTTACTTTGTCTAATTAAATCAGCTGAGAATGAGAGGGAGTACCTCCCAGTTCCTCATATTAGATTTTCTCTTAGTTTCGGTGTTACTAATTTTCTTTTTCCTTCTTGCTTTTTTCCCCTTTATTTTGTATTTTATATGTCTTCTAGTGGGTTATTTGTATAGGATGAATGGAAAACATCAAGTGAGATACCATTTAATATTACAGAAAAATGGAAACGAAATCTATCTGTCTCTCCTCTTGAAGAACACAATTACTTACTCACAATGGGTATGCATTTATAACTGCACATATATGTGAAAGTAATATACTCTGTGTTCATTGGTTCTGTATGTTATATATCTAAAAATCTGATATCACTTTTAAAATAAAAAATGAAAAAACATTTCTGTAGAATATTAACAACTTCCTCATAATATTTTTCATCTTTCTGAGATTAGATGATGTGATTATAAAACCTATCAGAGTGCCTAGCAGATGGTATATAATCGATACATATTATTTTTTTCTATTCTAATTTTCTAGATATGATGTGCCTCAATTTTCCCACAAGTCCCTGGTACAGAATTATCTAATTTCCTTTGCAATATAAATAGATTTTTTATAAATATTAGGTCTCAGTTAGAAAAATTTTAGTAGCCAGTCCTTTGGAGAATAATCTCAAATAAGATTGTAATCTATTTTTTTCTGTCAGGATTCTCTTATTTATTTTTCCCTACATTCCCAATCCCAAGCACACTTAGAGCTTCTGTCTTTTTCCTATTAATGTACCCTTATATTATAATTGCCACATTCACTGTAATAATAGTTATTGAATTTACAGTCAATCATGCATCCATAACTATTAACTTCATCATATTCTCACAGCATAATAATAAATTCTCCTAGCTTCTCTTTTATGCAGAAGAAATGTTATCCACTAATAAAATAATATCACATTGGCTCACATTGAAAGAGCTAGTTAGATTGTTGCCTACAGTTAACTGGACAAATATCAAAGTTGTGGCTCTACCTTACTTGCACTTGAACATTTTCATAAATGTTGACTAGTTCATGATCCTTGAAGAAACAGGTACATATTTCTTTAAACTGAGTGCATTACTTTTACCTGGTCCAATGCATAATTCATTTTACAATATTCTTAATTCTTTGATAAAATACTCATCTGGGACTGAAGAATGGTTTTTTTCCATTTAAAGATGTTTAAAACCATTCTACCCATTGGCAAACAAAGCACTTCTTTCCTAAGGCTGAAGAATTTTAAATATGAGCTTATCTTCCTCTAAGCATAAAATTGAAATCTGTCCTGCATTAACATGCAAATCAATAGATTGATAAGAAAGGAGGGAACATTGTTTTAATGACTCCAGATAGCTTGGGAAATTCAAAATCTTTTGGCTTTCTTTGTGCTCTACTTTTTTCTTCACCACTGGATTTATATCTCTCTTAAGTTGTTCTCTCCCATTTCAACCTACAGGAATAAATGTCTCACATCCTTACTGGTTCTTAAGAGAAGCAGTAATCATTAAGAAGGCAGTGATTGTGTCACCAATGGATCCCAACTTTAATATAGCTAAACACAGGAAGAAAGAGGAAAAAATTTACCTAAATTATTTTATATTCAAATGTGTTAAAATAAAATTAGGCAATCTTAACACTAAAGTCTTTAATGTATGTGGCTATTTATTGTAGATACAATGAGCAAAGAAAGGACCTATGGCACATTGTCCATAGTCTTTTTCTCTTGACTCCAAGGCAAAGACATAGTCAATGGTTTAAACGTTGGGATGGATAAAATTCAGGATGGATGCAATAAAAAAGAGCCCTCGGTAACTATAACCTGACCAATTCTGGGTCCACATGTAAGAAGTTTGTTTAGAATAAATAAACTATAAATTTAATTTCTAAAGTGCCGTGTGAACAGTGAAGGGATATACCACAGAAATTCTACCATATGTATGGTGTTTTGTGCTCTATTATTATTTCTGTGATATTTTCTGTGTCAGAAGCAGGTTTCCATCCATATGGTTATTCAATCCCATAGCCAAGGTATAAATGAGATTTTTCTCATTTTTCACTTATATAATTCCATCTCTTTTGATACAGCAAACTGTAGCAACAAAAACAAACATAAAATTTGTGACAGCTCTATGAAACAACTTTTTATTTTATTTATTCAATATTTTTATTATATAAAATGCTATTATGCTTATTTTCTCTTTTGATATATCCTGAAGTAAGATAGCTACAAGCAGAATTTCCAAAGTATCACCCAGTGTGTAGCCATGTGATTTTTCAGGTCTGAGTTTAAGAACCATGTCAATATAATTATTGTCCAACTTAGATGTGGTTTTCATGTATGTTTCCTTATGATACACAATCTGGAAAATACAATTTCTCATTACTAAGTATGCTTCCATAGTTAGGATGCAAAATTTCATCTCTTTCTTCTACTTCATATATACCTCATTTTAAGAAGACTTTTGAGAGAAGATATGGATTTGAAGTGGGCTTTAGCAGAAACGATTTGAGAACTATGAAGTAGAAATGAGTAGAAATTCTGGATGAGGAATTGGTGATGTTAATTTTTATATATCACAAATATATAATTTCTTTTAATTTTATAAAGCAAATCTAAAAGTGACAAAATTCAAATAATGCCAAATTGATTATTTAGAATGGACTTTCTTTTGATAAAAATCAGAAAATCTGCTTAAAATATTTTAAAAATATTTTAATATGATAAGAAATACCATAGGATAATTTTAAAATGCCAGAATAGAATCTAGCACTAGACAGAAGTTAAAATTTTGAGCCAGACTATTGAAGACACTCACCTGGGTCATTTGACAGTTTATATGGGGTAACTGAAAGCCCAAGAGGCCAAATAGCACTTTTGGTGGTCTCAATTTGAGGGGATTAGATTGGAGTCCAGAGTCTCCTAAGAATGGTTGCCTCTCATAAAATCTCACTGCTTTGCTTTGGGTCCCCCAAAATCAGCCCACAAAAGTGAAGATGAATGGCAGTGAAAGCCCACAAAGGACCAAACCTCACCATAAGGTCATCTGTGACTGCTATCGCCCTCAGACAATCTTGATTGTTACAGGTCTAGGAAACTTATATAGAGTGAAAAGTAAATATCTACATATGAAACAGAATGTTAGACCTCCATTTATTTCTGCAATTGTATAAAATAAAAGATCACAAAATAACAAACAACAGGCACAAGTAGTGTCAAGATTATGTGAATCAGCAGAAACAACAGATAATTTAAACAGACTCACAGAAACTTTACTTATTGAAGTAGGAAGAATGGTCTTTAAAATAGCTATATAGCATGCCCAACCAGATAAAATACAGGTCTGGACATTTCAGCAGATTATTGAAAATGATTTAAAATTGGATTATAAAATTGAAACTTGTCAGCCAGATGACAGAATAGGAAGTTCTAGACCTGATTTCCTCTTAGAAACACAAATTTAACAATGATATAGGTAACAAAATACTTTTATAAAAAGTCCAAACTCCAAAGAAGAAATTTCATTTTCCTAGACAAGCACAACATGAAGATAAGCCACACTGAAATGTGTAAAAAGAGCAATTTCACGTTACCGATCTTATTCCCCCCTTCAAGCCAGCACAGCTCAGTGCCAAGAGAGATCCTGACTCCTCCCTAAAAGCAGAGGGGAAGAAAGAGTGGCATAAAATAAATGTTGAATGTCGTTGGCCTTTCATTGTGCTTTCCAAAAGATCAGCTTCTGTCTTGCCTCACATAGAGTGCTGAAGAAACTGAAATAGCCCAGATGTCTGTAGCAGATGGGGAGATAGGAAGCTTTCTTTGATAAGTATGGCTGTGCTAGCCTTGGAGAAGATGAAGAACTAAATCATCTCATCCTGTAGGGAATGAGGAATGTAGCATGGCTCCCACATCCGTGCCTTACAGTGAACACCCCGAGGGGCTGGTTTCTGCCCCACCTCACACAGAGTGCTAAAAAAATCAGCACAGTCCACAGTCCAGGGGGAGCTTCAGTTGACATAGCTCTATGACTTGCAAAAAGGTACATAACTGAAACTTCTTCCCCAGGAAGAAGAGTAGGGAAAGAGTGGAATGTGGCCCTGATGTCCCCAGGCTTTCCAGGCGCCACCAAAGGAACCAGTTTCTGTCTCACTTCAGAGTGCTGATGAACTGACATAGTCAGACACCGGGCAGAGCAAGAGAATATACATTTCTGAAAACACTGACTCTGTGCCTGGTATAGCTAGGAACAATGGCCCAGAATTTCTAGCCAGGCTGATTGGTGAAGGTCTTTCCAAGTTAAAGCCAGTCCATAAAGAATGGGAGAGGGAGCTATTTCTTTAAATGTGCATAAATCAAGGCGAAGCTACAATGAACATGAAGAATCAGAAACACACAACACTAATCTCCAGTAAGCAACCCTAAAGAAATAGAAAACTGTGAATTACTTGACATAGAACTGAAAATAATTGTCTTAAAGTAGCTCAGTGAGTTACAAGAGAACACAGACAACTAAACAAAATCAGGTAAATGATACATAAATACAATGAGAATATTAACAATGATATAGAAACAATAAAAAAGAATCAAGTAGAAATTCTGTAGCTAAAACTGCACAATACTGAGAACTGCTACATTAAAATGGGCGAGAAGAGCAATTTCACTTTGTCCCTGTTATCCTGTTCCCCAAACCAGCACCAAGAAAAATTGCCTTTCCCTCAGGGGAAAGAGAAAGTTGAACATACCTCCAATGACCCACCGTTTCTTTCAGTGCACTGCCTGAGGAACTAGTTTTTGACTTGTATCATACAAAACACTAATGGAATCGTCATAACATACACGCCCAGGGCAGCAAAGTAAAAAGAAAAAGGGGCTAGCATGTTGCTGTGGCCTAGTGTAGCTCTGAGATATTTGAATAAAGTACAGAATCTAAGCCTCCTCTTTTGGAGGGCTAGAGAGGAGTGGAGTGCACCTCCAATGTCCCGAATTTTCAATATGCTTCTCAGAGGAGGAGCCCCCAGTCTCACCTAGGGTACTAACATAGCTGCCATAGTTTGCTAGGCAAAGCAAGAACAAGAGAAAAGTGTCAGGTCACTTGTAGTTTAAGAAGGTCTTAGAATGTTCAGCTGAGCTGATTGTAAAGATTTTTCACAGTTAATGTTAGTCTGTAAAGACTGGGAGAGGTGGCTGTTTTTCAAATGTGCAGACATCATTGCAAAGCTACAAGGAACATAAGGAATCAAGAAAATATGAATAGTCAAAGAAACAAAATAAATCTCCAGCATCCAAACTTAGAAAATGAACATCTATGAAATGTCTGACAAGTAATCAAAATATCTACATTAAAAACTCAGTGAGTTATACGAAAACACAGAAAGACAACAGAAAGAAATCATAAAAAATGATTCATGAACAAAATTAGAATACCAACAAGAGATAAAAAGAATCACAAAAAGAACCAAACTATAAAAAAGAACCAAACAGAAATTATGGCACTAAATAATGAATAATTGAGCTAAAAACTTTTAGAAGGAATCACCAGAGGAATTGATCAAAGAGAAGACAGATTCAGTGAATGTGAAGACAGGTCATTTGAAATTAGCCAAACAGAGGAGAAAAAGAGAACAAAATAGAATGAAGGACACTAAAGGAGTTATGGAATGCCATTAAGTGTACCAATATACACATTTACAGAGTCCCAGAAGGAGACAAAAGAAAAGGACAGAGAGCTCAGTCAAAGAAATAATGGGTAAAATCTTTCAAAATCTTGGAAAGAAAATGGAAAACCAAATTCTAAAAAGTCAAAGGATACCAAATAGTATGAATCCTAAGAACTCTACACTGAGATACACTATAACCAAACTGTTGGAAATTAAGAAAAAAGAGAGAATTTTGAAAGCATTATGAGAAAAGCTACTTGTCATATACAAATGAATATACATAGGAATAGCAGCAAATTTCTCAGGAGAAACCTTAAAGGCCAGAAGTGAGTGGAGAGACATGCTCAAAGTACTGAAAGAAAAAAAATGCTAATGAAGAATAAAATGCGCATCGAATCTGTCTATCAAAACTGAAGGGGAGATAAGGAGCTGAGGGGGCTCATCACCACTAGACCTGGCTTATAAGAAATGCTTCAAGTTGAAATGAAAAGACACTAAACAATATTTCACATAATACAAAATACATATGAAAGTGTCAATCTCACTGGTAAAGATAAATATATAGACAAATTCAGAATACTATAATATAGTAATGGTGGTGTGTAAGCCACTTTAATTTTAGTATAAAAGGTGAAGAACAAAAGTATTAACAATAAATGTAAACAAATATATTAATGGAGGCACAATATAAAAATATGCAAATTGTGACACCAATAACATTAAAGTTATTGTGGGTGGAGCAAATGTGTAAAGTTTTTATATGCAGTTGAACTTGAGTTGTTATCAACTTAGACTATTATAGCTATAAGATGTTTTATGTAAGCCTCGTGGTAACCACAAAGAAAATACCTGTATATGATACATAAAAGAAAAAGAGAAAGGAATGCAAGTGTGTCACTAAAAAAAAAATCAACAAATAACAGCAAGGAACACAGCAAGAGAAGAAAAGAGGGACAAAACAACTACAAAACAGATAGAAAACAATAAACAAAATGTCAATAGTAAGTTCTTACCTAAACATAATTACTTTAAATATAAATGAATTAAACTCTCCAGTCGAAATACAGATTGGCTGAATGAAGAATAAAACAAGATCCACCTATATACAAGAGGACACAAGAGGATCACTTCAGATTTAAGAACATATGCTGAAAGTGAAGAAACGAAAAAAAATTATTCGATGTAAATAGTAACCAAAAGCAAGCAGGGGTGGCTATTCATGTATCAGAAAAAATAGACTTTAATCTAAAAAGTTACAAAAGACAAAGAAGGTCATTATATGGTAAAAGGGTCAATTCAACAAAAAAGATATAACAATTATAAACATATATTTATACTCTACCTCAGAACACCTACATATAAAAAATAAACATTGATATTTCTGAAGGGAGAAATAGCCAGCAATACAATAATAATGGGAGACTTTAACACCTCATTTTTAATAATAAATAGAACATGAAGTGAGAATACAATAAGGAAAGAACAGAAAATCAATAAGGGAATAGTATTGAATATGTATGCATAGGCAAAAACAGATATACTTGCATATATGTACTTTACATGGTTAAAATAAAACATTCAGCAAATTCAGAATAGAAGAAAACAACTATTTAAGCATATTTAAAAAAAACAACACTAGTAAAATCCTAGAGCAAGCATTAATTGCACTTAGTGGGGAAATGTCAAAAGTTTTCTCTTTCAGATTAGGAAAGAACACAGGATGCCCACTGTCACAACTTTCATTTACCATTGTATTGGAAGCCTTAACAAATGTGATCAGGCAAATATAAATAAAAGGAATAAAATCAAGGAGGAATACATAAAAATGCTACCATACACTTACAGTATTTATGTAGAATAGCCCAAAAATTTTCAGAAAAATTATTCAAATAAGTGAATTTAGCAAGCATGTTAGATAAGACACTTATACAATTATCACTTGAATATTTGTGCAATCAAAAAAATAAAAGTTTATCTGTCCCAATATGATCACAAATGCCAAATTCCTTTCAATCAGCTTAGCAAAAGAAGCATAAAGTTTCTTCACAGACAATTATAAATCATTATCGAGAGAAATTATCTACCTAAACTGTAAGAACATACAGCCATCATGGTTTAGCAGACTAAATATTGCAAACATTCCAGAGAAGGCCAATACAAATTTCAATAGTCGTATGTTTGCAACTTTTCCAGCTGATTCTAAAATTTATATGGAAGTAGAAATGACCATGAATAGCTAAAGCTCTCTTGAAAATGATTTACTTTCCTGGTTATGAAGCTCTCAACAAAGCTACTTTAAGATTGTGTGGTATTGACATAAAAATAGACAGATCAATAGAATAAAACACAGTTTATAATTAGATCCATTCATATTTGAACACTGTATTACTGCAGTTTGGAACTACAGAGCAGTCTTTCTAAATAAGTGTATTGAAACAATTGATTATCCAATTGTAGAAATGAAAATTATTTCACCTTATATCAAAAATCATTTTCTTACTGATTTTATACCTAAATGAGAAAGATAAGAAAATGCTACCCCAGAAGAGAATATGGGGAATATATTCATGAACTTGAATTTGGAAAAAATATTGATTTACCACCATGGTTTGGATGAGGTTTGTTTCTACCCAAACTCATGTTGAAATTTGATCCCCAATGTAGCAGGGCTGGGAGGTGGAGCCTAGAGAGAGATGTTTGGGTCATGGGGGCAAATCCCTCTTCAATATATTAATGCCCTCCTTCAGGAGTGAATGAGATCTTGCTCTCCTAGGTATTGATTAGCTCGTGCCTGAGTAGTTTCTTATAAAGCATCTGGCTTGTCTGGCTTCCTCAGTTTCTCTCTCTCTTTTGCTTCCTCTCTCACTATGTGATCTCTTCGCACATGCCTTCCACTTTCCACCATGAATTGAAGCAGCACAAGGCCCTCATTGGATGCAGCTGCCCAATCTCAAATTTTCCAGCCACTGGAATCATGAGACAAACAGATTTACTTTCTTTACAAGTTACCCAGCCTCAGGTATTCTGTTATAACAACACCAAATGGACTAAGACAAAAAAATCGGTACTAAGGAGTGTAGTGTTGATATAAAGATTCCCCAAAATATGGAAGTTGCTTTGGAACTGGGTAACGGGCAGTGGCTGGAAAAATTTGGAGGAGCAGACTGGGAAAAGCCTGTATTGCTATGAATGGAACATTAAGAGTGATTCTGGCGCAAGCTCAAAAGGAGACAAAAGATGAGAAAAATGTCTTAGAAATTGGTTAAGTGGTTGTGATTAAAATGCTGATAGAAATATGGACACTAAAGCCCTTTCTGATGAGGTTGCAGATGAAAATGAGAAGTATTTATTTGGAAAGTGGAGAAAAGTTCACCCTTGTTACACCATATCAGAGAGCTCGGCTGCATTGTGTCCATGCTCTAGGGCTTTGTGGAAGGCTGAGTTTAAGAGCGATGAATATTCGGCAGAACAAATTTCTAGGCAGCGAAACATTCAGGCAGCTATATGGTTACTTATAACTGCTTACAGTGAACTGCTAGAAAAAAGGAAAGCAGAGCATAAAAATTTGTAAAATTCTCACGCTGGGTATGTGGCAAAGAATAACAGGGCATTTTCAGGAGATGAAGCCAAGGGTGCTGCACTAGAGAGTAAGAGACTGCTTGCTAAAGAGATTAGCAAAGCTAAAAGGGAACCAGGTGTTAACAGTCAGAACAAAGAAAAAAAAAGCCAAAGGCATTTCAAACAGCTCCAAGGCCATTCCTCCCATCACAGGCCCAGCGGCCCAGGAGGACAGAAAGTTTTGGGGGGACAGGCCCAGGGCACCACTGCCCAGTGTCACCTTGGGACACTGCTCCCTGCATTCTGGCTGCTCCAGCCCCAGACTTGACTTGTGCTGCCACTTTGGAGGGCATAAGCAGTAAGCTTTTGGGATTGGTGTAGTGTTATAATAATTCTGCAGGCCCACAGAATGCAAGAGCTATGGAGGGGTGTCTTCTTCCCTCACCGTTTCAAAGGATGTACGGAAAAACCTGTGGGCCCAGGTAGAGACTTATCACAGGTTTGCAGACACCACTTGGGCAAAACTGATTGGAGATGCACCTTTACTAGACAATGCTGATTGGAAATGCGGGGTTGGGCCTGCTGCAGAGAGTTCCCACCAGGACAATGCCTAGTACCAGGTCCCTGGAATTGTAGGGCCACTGGCAGCATGCCACCTCATCCTGGAAAAGCCACAGGCATTCAACTCCAACTTGTGAGAGCAGCCACTGGGGCTGTGCCCAGCAAACCCATGGAGGTAGGGCTGCCTGGGGCCTTGGGAGCCCACCCCTTGTACTGGTGTGCCCAGGATGCAGGACATGGAGTCAGAGGAGACTGTTAGAGAGCTTTAAGATCTGTTGTCTGCCCTTCTAGGTTTTGGACTTGTTTGGGGCCTGTTATTCCTTTCTTCTTTTGGCCCATTTCTCTATTTTGGAATAGGAATGTCTATCATATGCCTGTTCTACCACTGTATCTCAGAAAGTAAATAACTTGTTTTTGATTTTATAGGGTCATAGCTTTAGATTTTTAATTTGATGTTGGAACAAGTTAAAACTTTTGGGACTATTGATATGGAGTAATTGTATTTTGCATATAAGAAGGGCATGAGTATTTTTTTTTTTTTTGGTTGGGGGCAGGGGTGGAGACTGCTTTGGTTTGGCTGTGGTTTGTTTCTGTCATAACTCTTGTTGAAATGTAATCCCCAGTGTGGAAGTGTTGGGACATGGGGCCTAGTGGGAGGTGTTTGGGTCATGGAGTTGGATCCCTCATAAATCGATTAATACCCTCCCATGGTAGTGAGTTCTCACTCTCATGGGAATTGATTAGTTCCGGCCAGAGTGGGTTGTTAAAAAGAGTCTGACTTCCTCTCTCTCTCTCTCTCTCTCTCTCTCTCTCGCTTCCTCTCTCACCATGTGATCTCTTTGCACACACACTCTCCCTTTCAACTTTCTACCATGAGTGAGAGCAACATGGGGCCCTCAGCAGTGCAGCTGCCCAATCTCAAATCTACCAGCCACCAGAATTGTGAGCCAAATAAACCTCTTTTTCTGTATAAATTACCCAACCTCAGGTATTCTGTTATAGCAACACTAAATGGGCTAAAGCAATTATGAAGGAAAAAAGTGATGAATTAGAATATATTAAATATGAGAGAATCTCTTCATCAAATCACACCATTAAGTGTGTGACAGTTAAGTCAGAGAAGGGATATATGTTTTCAAATATATATGTAAAAGAGACTCATGTTAAGAATATATGAAGAACCTATCCAAGAAAGTAATAGAAAAATAAACAACTTAATAGAAAAATGAACACAAGAGACTTGAACATACTCTTTAAAAAAGAAGCTATACGGCGTATAGAAATCACTTACTTCATTAGTAATCAGGGAAGTATTAACTCATACTGCAACGTTATACTCATCAGAGAGGCTAGAATTGAAATGGCTACCAATACCAACTGCTAACCATCACCTGATATGGATCACCTATAACTCACATGCACGGCTGTATGAATGTAAAATGATAAAAACCTTTTGAGAGTTTGGCATTATCTATTTAAAGCTAAGTGAAGACTATCTTACCACTAACAATTCCACTCATTAGCATATATTGCTGAACTGCATGCCCATGAACACTAAGAGAAATGTACACGAATGTTTGCAGAATCATTACTTTTGATAGGAAAAAAAAACAAAACAACTGCAAAAAATAATTACCAGGGAATTGTATAAATATACGGTGGTATATTCATATAATGGAATTCTATACAATAATGAAATGAATTTAGATTGTTACATGCAACAATCATACTATCGTCTAAAGAAATAATAAAAACTACATACTTCATTATTTCATTTATGTAGAGTTAAAAAATAACTGGAAAAACACACTCCAGTGTTTAGGGAGGCAAGCCTTTGTGGTAATATGCTGAAGAAAAGCAGAGAATTAGTTATCATGAAAGTCAGAGGCCCAGATATCTTTGGGGGAAAAAGGAGACTAGTGAATAAGGATGTGTCTCAAAATGGCTTTTGGAGACCTAGCAACATTCTCTTCCTTCATCTGAATGAAGACGAGTCCGGTAGTTTGAAGGAGATCCTTGCTTCAACCTGTTTTTTTTGAATGTATAGCCCCAAACATTACTAGGTGTAAAGGAAATAAACAAAATCATGAGGGTTGTGACTTTTTTGGTTTGACTATTTCAATGGTTTGAATGAGAGAACACAGAAGACTATAAGGTAATCAGCCATTTTATTTAATAGCACAATTTATAGCACAATTCAGAGGACACATTCATCTCATGTCAGTGGCTATCATTTGCTATTCAATTACTCAATGACATGAATGTTCCTCTAGAATTGGATAATGTGATGGTCCTAATAGGTAAATGAGCAGTTTTTGTACAACCTATTGAAATATGATAAATACAACAATATAAAGTATTTTAACTGACTACAAAAACCCAAATCTGAGAGAGCTTTCGAAGTGCCTTTTTTTCCTCTATTCTAAAGGACTTTTGAATACTATGTAGTAGTACTTAGTGTCTGCTAATTTGTATATAAAGGTTACCTATGTAGGAGTACCTGAAGTTTTGCCTGGAAAAAATAGACAACAGAGACTTGACTTATTACACCTAGAGTGACAACTGGTGTCTGTAACCTGCTTGGAAGTTCACACGATAATGTTCTATTGATTGCACCATCACATGTCCATATCTATTGCACAGTCAGTAACTAAAAACAAAATTCCCCATAGTCAGGGCATTTACTCAGGGAGATGGTAATAGGAAAAGATTTTTGTGGAACATTGTAATGAAATGATGTAGCAGAGAAGAATTCATTGCACTGTCTGACGGGTATCTGGTTTCAAATAGAATTTTATTGAATACTATTAGATACAGAATACTCTCACTCCACCACCTTTCTATACCAATAAGTCAGGACACCCATAAGTTTACCAGTAACTTAGTGAAGAAAGGAATAAATCTGGTTTTTAGATTTGAAGAAAGTTCGATATATTTCAGTGTCATAGCAACAGTTAAAGGGGCAGCTTAAGCTCAAATCACAGTTATAAGTACTTGCAAGATTTTATTTAGCCCTAATCCCTTTCAAATTAGCAATATTTTTCAGATTCTTTTTCCCTGTGTTACCATAAAAATCAACATCCTGTGTAAAGGTTGATTAGCCTGGCTTTAGGAAAACTGGGAGAAGTGATCTTTTTCAGTTTCCTTATTAAAGAGTCTTTCTCTTTCGGTCCCCTGGAATGCAGAGCTGCAGAGTACTACCTATTTGGGGAATGAAATTTCTTCTTTGATTCAGAAATTTCCTGAACCCGGGGATACTCTTTCAATTACCACTCCTCCCACCAAATCCTTTCATCAAAAGATCAAAAACAAGAAGTCCAAGTACAGTTTTCTCAACATTAAATGGAAAGATTATGTAACACACCACCATATGTAAAATACAAATAAATCCAGACTCCTCTTATAAATGGCTGATGGGTCAGTAACCTGCACAGCTTTTCCGGATGTCTTCCCTTTATACTATTGGCCCAGTGAAAAACTGGCACAATGGTTTTTAATGGCAATTCTATATGCATGTTACCTTTGTCTTAGCAATTGCACATCTAGGAATTTAGTCCTCAGTACAGTATAGGATATCACACTATTGCTGTAAAAGAGGGATACATACAAACATATCTGTATATTTTTGCATTGGTTATAATGCTAAACAATCTGTTAATAAATACCGGTATAATAAAATGCGCAGCTCTTACAAATGATTCTGTAAAAACTTCTTGATATGGAAATATTTTTAAAGTATGTATATTTTATGTGTCTTTTTAAAATTTATTTTTTATTGTATTTATTTGCATACAATGTGATGTTTTGATATATACATAGTGAAATGATTACTATAGTCAAACAAATTTACATAGTCATCATCTTCCATAATTACCTTTTATTGTGTGTGTGGTAAGAGCCCCTAAAGTCTACTTTTTTACCAAATTTTCAGTATACAATACAATATTGTTAACTATAATTTTCATATTGTACATTGGATTACCATATTTATCTTATCTAACTGCAAATTGGTGTCCATTGACCTATTTCTATTTATTCAACTTTTTAATTTTATTTTTTAGACTCCACATATAAGTGAGATTATACAGTATTTTTCTTTACTATGTTTGGCTTATTTCACTTACAATAATGACCTCTGGGCTCATTCACGTGGTCATGAGTGGCAGTATCTCCTTTTCAAAGGGTTCATAACATTTCACTGCATGTATATATACCTCAAATAACTAAAAGTAGACCTACCATGAGATCCAGCAACCCCACTATTGGGTATCTACCCAAAGGAAAAGAAGACTCGCATCAAAAAGACACCTGCACTCGAATGTTTATTGCAGAACAATTCACAATTGCAAAGATGTGGAATCAACCCCAGTTCCCATCAATTCATGAGTGGATTAATAAAATGTGGTCTATGTATACCATGGAGTACTACTTGGCCTTAAAAAAGATGGATTAATACCTTTTGCAATTCTGCTAAGTGAAATATCTCAAGAACAGACAAACACCTCATGTACTCTGTAATAAACTGGAACTAACTGATGGGCACACAAGTACACAGAGGGTATTAGAAGTCATTTGAAATCAAGCAGGGAAGAGGTGGGAGAAGAGGAAGGGCAAAAACCTACCTAATGGGCGCACCTATAGCCGGGACTCAAACATTACAAAAGCTATCCACATACCGCAATTTCTTTATCCATTCATCCCTTGATGGACAATTAGTTGATGACACTTAGGTCTCTTGACTATTGTGAATAATGCTCCAATGAACAAAGGTGCACAGATGTCTCTACAAGGTGCTGATTTCATTTCCTTTGGGTATATACTCAAATAGAGCTGGAAATGAAAACTTCATTTAAGGAAATATAAAACACAGGGGAAAGTTTTAGGAATAGATTAGACCAGGCAGAAGAAAGAATCTCCAAGTTTGAAGACAACTCTCTCAAATGAACTCTGTCAGTCAAAAATAAAGGACAGAAAATTAAGAGGAATGAACAAAGCCTGTAAGAAATATGCAATTATGTAAAATGAATAAATATAAGAATCAGAGACATCCCTGAGGGTGATGAAGAAAATGCACAAGGGCTGGAAAACCTATTTGTGGGAATAACTGAGGAAAACTCCCTTGGTCTTACTTGAGATTTAGACATCCAGGTACAAGAAGCTCCACAAACACTTGGGAGATTCATTCCAGAGAGGAAATTACCAAGACATGTAGTCATCAGACCAGCCAAAGTCAACACGAAGGATGAACTCCTGCAAACCATGAGGAGAAAACATCAAGTAACTTACAAAGGAAAACCCACCAGGCTAACTGCAACCTCCTCAATGGAGGCCTTACAAACCAGAAGGGATTGGGACCCCTATCTTCAGCCTTCTTAAATGGAACAATTGCCAGCCTCGAATTTTCTATCCTTGTTTTCCATTCTTGATTCCTTTTCTTTCTTTTTCTTTTTCTTTCTTTCTTTCTTTCTTTTTTTTTTTTTTTTTTTGCCAATTGCACTGGTTAGAATCTACAACACAATGTTGAATAGAAATGGTGAGAGTGGACATCGTTGTCTTGTTCTTAATATTAGGGGACAACAGCCATTCATTCACCATTAAATGTAATGTCAATTATTGGTTTTTCAGATTCCCATTATCAAGTTGTTGGAGTTCCCATCATTCTTGGTTTATTGAGTGTATTTATCATGAAAGGTATTGGATTTTTAAAAATGATTTTGTCAGTATCTATCAAGATAATCATACAATTTTTAGTTATTCTATTGGTATAGTGCACTATATCTATTAATTTTCAGATGTTAAACCAGACTTCACTCCTGGGATATATCCCTTTGTCATGGTGTCTAATTCATTTTATATGTTGCTAGGTTCAGTTTGCTACTTTTTATTTTTTTGAGGATTTTTGCATTCTCATTCATAAAAGATATTTATCTGTAGTTTACTTTTCCAGTGATGCAGTGATGTCTTTGTCTGATTTTGTTATTAGGCTAATACCAGACACATAAAAAGAGTTGAAAAATGTTCCCTCCTCTTCTGGTCTTTGGAAGAATTTGTTAAAAATTGGTATTAATTCTTCCTTAAATGTTAGAATCTACCATTGAAAGTACATGGGCCTGGGCTTTAAATTGTGAGTAGTTTTTTTGTTTACTAATTCAATCTCTTTATTTGTTACATGTTTATTTAGACTATTTCTTCTTCAGACAGTTTTTGTAGTTTGTGAATTTCTCTGAATTTGTCAGTTTTATACTGGTTACCTAACTTGTTGGCATTACAATTTTTCCTAATATTTCTTTATAATCCTTTTTATTTCTGTAAGATCAGTAGTAATATTTCCTTTTTTGTTTCTGATTCTAATAATTTGAATCTTGTCTATTTTTTATGATGAATTTAACTAAAACCTTTTTAAAATTGTCTCAATCTTTCCAAAGAGTCAGCTCATGGTTTATTAATTTTCTCTGTTTTTTATTATCTGTGTTTCATTAATTTTTGCTCTAAACCTTACTATTTATTTCTCTCTGCTTGCTTTAAGTTTAATTTGTTCTTATTTTTTCAGGGGCTTAAGCTGTCATTAGGTTATTTATCTCAGGTTTTTCTTCTTTCTCAATCTAGACATTGTATAGCTATACATTTTCCTATAAACACATAAGTTTTTGTGTGATTATAATGTAGTCCTGTATGTGTATGTGTGTTTGTTTTCTTGACTCAGTTTGGGGGCTCTGGCTTGAGTCCAGTCAGTTTCCCTGTTTGAGTGTGCCCACTAAGTCCACACCCACAGCCACTTCCGTTATTGGTCTGTTACACTTTGGGCCACTATACACTGCCACTAATTGCCCCAGTACCAGACTACCAGGAACACCCCTAGGCTCCAGAGTCCCGTGAAATTATTCAAATTAACCAATCCTAGACCTTTTTACCCTGCCTCACACATTCCTTCCAGTGGAGACCACAATAAATGTGCTTGCCCCAGGAGTCCCCGTCTCTCTGCCTGGTGGCTGATCTCAGTGCTTCCCCTGAATGGCCCCATGACAG
>CM052446.1:8689350-8708220 GCA_028533085.1 Varecia variegata | reverse complement strand
ACTGAAAAACCTTCTAAACCATCAAAAGAAAGTGATTGCTCAGAAAACAAACTTTCAATTATACCGGAAATTTTGACTACATTTAAGGGCAAAAACATTGTTTTGTTTGTTTGTTTGTTTGTTTTGTTTTGTTTTTAAAGAAAATACATGTTAAGAAACCATTACTTTTGGAAATAAAATGGCTGAAATGAGATATACAACAGAAGCTCATTTGGGGAATACTAAAAGACTGCTAAAATATTCAACTTATTTTTCTATTGTTCAGTGAAGTGTTTCAAACTTTCCTACTGAGCACATCATGTTCAATCCCTAATGCAAATAGATTCAGTTCCAATTCATTTCATCCCCATGTTTTACTTATTTGTATCCTACCGAGCCATTTTTGATGTCAGATATTCTCTTTTTCCCTATATTTTATTTTTTATCTATTCAATTTCCAACTGTGGAGTTTGCTAGATGTACTGTATAGCAATAAGTTACATTTAAATAAGTATCATGTATTTGGAATTCTAATGGTCAGTGACCATTCAGCTGGAAAGAAAAAAAAATCTCTTTAAGATTTGCATAAAGGAATTATGAAAGAGGTGGATTAATTCTGACCTTTTATTAATAATAGAATTGATTACACTAATATTTTAAAAATCCCTTAACATTTCTGAATGTTGATTGCTGCTTTCAGAGAAAGTTGTGTTCTTTATGAGCACTATCAGATATCTACTAGTAATTAATACTGGATATTGATTATATGATACACAAAGGAATAAACTTGCTCTGAAAACTAATCAGTTGAGGCTTTTTTTCACTTAGGAATTAAACTGAGAAAATACTCTTTTATTCACTTACATTAAAAGTGGTAGATATTTGAATGCTAGTCTAGTGGTTTTGCATTTCTCCGTGTTCTCTGCTATACCAAGTTCTAAGCTTTCATCCACAACCTATTGTCTAGGTTGGAAATCTTTAGACAATGAAAGGAAAGAGAAACAATATATTTAAAGAAGAAAAAAGATGAAATTAGATGGTGAAATTTCAGGGAATATTAGTAAAGAAGGTTTCTTGTTATTAGAGAAGCAGTGTTTTTATTTTATTTTTTTTACTTACACCTATAATAGACATCCAATATGTTTACTATTACTATTGCAACACATATTTCCAAGGCAATATTGAGTTGGGGGCTACAACTAGGATCACAGCAACAGCCTGAAATATTAATAATGTCTCTCTGTAATAGTTCTGCTTCCTTTCACTTTTTAGGAATTTACTATCCCCTTAAAGGACATCTTCAAAATTTCTCTCTATAATCATTGCTCAAAATATAATGTCACATTTTAGTTTGCATTATATATAAGAAAGAGATTTCTTGTTCAGTAGTCAGGGGAGTACATTTTAAAGACATTATGGTTAATAGCATGTGACAGCTGAAGTGAATGACCAAGTGAGGTCAATAATTGAGTAGAATGGGAAGATTGATTTTGTAGAAGAGGCTCTCAAAAATTATTAGGCTAACTTTCTTGGAGAGAAGATAGAGATTAAGATTAGAGGACAAGTATTTCATTGGACATGAGTAACAAGAAGAAATCATAAATATATGGACACATATTCTGATAGGCAGATGTAGTCTTAGGTGCTTTTGGAAATCCTCTAATTGCTTAAATTTTCCTTCAGGGAAACTGAAGCCATATTCTTTAGAGATGAGTAACTATGCCAAAAGAAGCCATATGAAAAGTTGAGGAGAAAGGAAAAAGTGCACAATGGTTGAGTGTGGGGACTGAATCAATTATGAAGTTGGAATCTGATTACCCAGCATCATGAAGTGCCCACGTCATAAATTTAGAGCCAACTCAGCATTAGAACCATTCAATTGCAAGAACACAGGCATAGTGCAGGCAGAGATGGGGAGATTTGTCAAGGTGGTATGATGAAGAGAGGGTCAGGAGATTTAAGGATGTTTGCAGAGGAGTAATTCAACAGGCAATAAAATGTAGAGAAGGAAAGAGAAGACATGGGAAAGGAGATGGCAGTGAAAAGGTGGTAAATTGACAAGAAGAGGTGATCAATTTATGGAAGTGCTACATTTACTGGTAATGACAAAGTCTAAGAATATATGACCATGGGAGTGACTGGTGAGGTCAGGTGGAGGAAGTAATAATTGCAGTACAGACCAGGGTATAGGAGGGCTTGCCTATATCAGCTTTTCTCACTTTGGACACTATTCACATTTTGGACTAGATAATCCTTTGGTGTGGGATTCTATTCTAGACAGTGCAGAATGTTTAACAGAATCCCTGAGTTCTACTCATTAAATGTTAATAGCACCCCACCTTGCACCACCACTCCCAGGGGTGACAACTTAAAATGTCTCCATACATGACCAAATGTCTCTGGAGGGCAACTTGCCCCCATTAAAGGACCCCAGAGGGTCTACATGAATATCACCAAGATAGGAAAATCTAAATGAAAATCACTAAGAATGAAGACAAGAGTGGTGTCACAAAGAGTGACAAGAAGTCAAAAAGCACAATTTTAAAATGAGGATGGTAGAGTTGGATGACAGGAGATGTAAATCAGGGGTGAGGGGGGTAGGTAGCGAGAAGGGAGGGAAGTCATCTGGACGTATAGAAATGGGGGCCGCAGTTCCAAGCCCCAGGATCAGGGAAATGGGAGAGGAAACAGCAGCTGCTCAAGCTACCTGGAAGAGAGGGCTGCAGGGAGGTCAGTGCCCCCAGGGGACAAGCCAAGTTTTGGTAAGAGTAGAAAAGGAAGAAAATATGCAGAGACAAGATGAAGGCTATTGACAATTTTACTGATGAAGATAGAGCATCAGAATGTGCAGTAAGAGGGTTTGGGAATTGGTTAGGGATGATGGATAGAAAACAAAACAGTATGGAAGGAGGATTGTGAGAATGATGAGCTTTGGAAGAGGAAGGAAGTGACCTAGAAGGTTATGGAGGCAAGAAGCCAAGGGGAGGTGTGCAAGGACTTTTTTTAGATCCATTAATCACTAGTTTGAGAAAATGTGCTGCTTTTCTTAACACTGCTTATCCCTCTTCCTATGACCGAAGGATCCTCTGTATTAAGTGCTGCTGATCCCTATGGGATGAATGGTCTTTTAGCAGATGTACTTACCAGAAAAGTTTCTGTGTGAGGCTATATGGAAAGAGGACAGGTCTTCTGTTGACATGGTGAGGTAGAGGGATTCAAATTGTTCTGCAACAGTTTGATTGGAAGGGAGGATATGTGTGTGTGTATGTGTGTGTGTGTGCATGTGCATGCCTGTGTGTCCTCATGAAAACTCCAAGATTTAAAACACAATTTCTCTAGAGACCAAATCCAAACTTTATGAGGATGAAAGACATTAAGTTAAAAATAGGACTGCAATAAAGAGGGGTAGAAAACTACAAAATTCATTATGGGATCAGTAAAACAGGACAGAAAATTAAATAACTTGTTAGATATTTGCTCTCATATAAACAGTAAATCTGTGTTTAAGGATTTTAGTGATAGGTGAATATATTCCCCCTTAAAGAGTGGTAAGTAGATTTGAAGGACAAACAAAGCATCATGTGCCTGAATGGCATGATAACTATAAAAATATTCAATTTTTTACCAATTTATTTATAGGAATGTTTTTAGAAATTCAATGATTAAATATTATAATTTGACAAAATGATCTTTAAGTTCATATGAAAGGAAAACACACTAAAAATTTTGAGGAAAAATAAAACTAGAGAGTATTACTCTTTGAGATAATAAAATATGTACATACAAAAATTAAATAAGTGTGATTTAGTAGACCAATGGAATGGGTTTTCTAGAAATAGATCACAAAATGTATCAAAGATAAAAAACAATGAAATTTGGCATAAGGATAGACATATAGACCAATGAAATAGAATTGACATATAAATCAATGAAATAGAATTGAATTAACCCAGAAATAAACCTATATATTTATAGATAATTGACTTTTGACAAAAGTACCAAGACAAGTCAATGGGTAAAGAATAGTCTTTTCAACAAACAGTACAGTAACAACAAGATAATCACAAGTATAAGAGTAGACCTTTGCTGTACACCATATTCAAGAATTAACTTAAATTAGATCAGAGACATAAATGTAAGAACTAAAACTATAAAGCTCTTAGAACAAAACATAGAGTAAATCTCCATGACCTTGGGTTAGACATTGGTTTCTTTTGAATATAACATCAAAATCACAAGCAACAAAGAAAAATTAGATAAACTTCATTACCTCAAAATTAAAAACCATTGTGCTTCAATGGATACCAGCAAGAGAGTGGAAAGAAAACACACAGAATGGGAAAAAATAATTGCAAATCATATATCTGATAAAGGATTTATATTTATAAAACAAACAAATAATAAAAAGACAAATACCCCATTAAAAGAGGGGGAAATGACCTAAATATCCAAAGAAGATAGAAAAAGGGTTAGAAAGTACATAAATGATATTCAACATCATTGGTCATTGGCAAATGAAAATCAAAAACAGGAGATACCACTTCATATTCATGAGAAGTCTACAATCAAAGGGACAATGTATTTGTGAGGATATGGATATGTTGGAACCCTCACTCATTGCTGGTGGGAATAAATGGGGACAATCACTGTAGAAAATAATGTGGTAGTCCTTACTACACATAGACCCTATGATTCAGCAATTCCACTCCCAGGCATATAGTCCAAGAGAAATGAAGACATATGTGTACAAAAAAACTTGTATGTAAGTGTTCACAGTAGCATTATTCATAATGATTCAAAAGTGGAAACAATCCAAATGTCTATCAACTAATGAATGGATTATAGTGTAATATAAATCCATAATGAAGACGAATGAAGTAGTGATGCATGCTACATGCTAACATGACAGACCTTGAAACTATTTATGTAACTATGTAGTGAGCATATCATTTCTCTGATAGTAACTCTGTTTCCAACTCCATCTCACAGATTCAATGAAATAGCCCCAGATATAGAAAATGTTGTTCCCTACTACATTGTTGAATGGTCACACTGACCATGTACTCCCGATTCTTCACCTGCACACTTCAATTAAAAAAAAAAAAAAGCACCGCTGAATGCAGTCTCCATACATTAAACCCAGTTTGTTTTCAATTATTTTAATTGATTTATATGTGATTCAAAATAATGTAGTCAAACATAGTGGTCTGTCCATATTTTTCAGAAAAATCCTTTTACTTATGTTTTAAAAACTGTTGTATACTTAGAAATGTTATCTTTTGTCTTTAATTTCAAAAAGGGTATGTTAAAATATCACATTGTGTTTATCGATTGCCAAGTCATCATTGTAATTTTTGTTTACATATTTTATGTATTCTGAACTAATATTACTAATCACGTAAAATTTAGACATTAATTTTTAATAAAAAAACAATGGAGGTGGACTTGTAGTTTTGGTGCCCACATGTAGAGGGCTTGGAAGTCATTAATTCAATCTTTACTACAAGGAAAACTTGACAAACTGAAAGTCAATAGCTTTTCCTAGACTGATCAGAGAACTGAGGTCAAAAGATTAAATCTCAACCTGAACAGTGGAGAGACTCACATGAGACACAATTGAGGTCTGCCTACCTAGAGCGGAAGCCAAGAAGCCACAAACTGGTAGACATACACATATGATAATTTTCACAAATTGCTGAAGGCCAACTGTGGACCAGCCTGACAATGAGAAAGTCCTGGGGGCTGCAGGCATGAGAGACTTCTTCATTTCTGTGGTCACTACCTTCAGAAACTTCCCAAGACTGTCATGGTGAGGATTCAAGAAAGCTATTCTGGTGGCTCTGGCAGGAAGAGGGAAGCATAATCATTGTGAAATACATTCTAAACCTTCTTCATAAAAGTGGTCTAATCTGGCCTTATTCCAGCTGGAGGGGTGGTATCCCTCTTTTTACAACTCCTTCCAGGCTTCCTGTTTCATCTAAGGTAGAAATACGGCATACTTAACAGAGCTAATGGATTTGGGAAATAGATTGGAAATACCAGGGAGGATCGCAGAAGGATGGAGGAGAAAGATACCACTGGAGAAATATGAGTGAAGATCACATTCCTGTGACAAAGACCCACAAAAGGGTGATATTTAATAGAAAATTACAGAATGTTCCACATATCCCATAGTTGAATCCGCAGCAAAAGGGCTGCAGAATTACAACATTGGATTATACTAGGAAGAGATGAAGGATACCCTTTTTTTTTTTTTAGACAGAATATCACTCTGTTGCCTAGTCTAGAGTGCAGTGGCATCAGCCTAGCTCACTATAACCTCAAACTCCTATACTCAAGCAATCTCCTGCCTTAGCCTCTGAGTAGCTGGGACTACAGGTGTGCACCTCTAAGCCCAGTTAATTTTTCTAGAGATGGGATCTTGCTCTTGCTCAGGCTGGTCTTGAGCTCCAGACCTCAAGTGCTCCTCCTGCCTCGGCCTCCCAGAGTGCTAGGATTACAGGTGTGAGCCACCATGTCCGGCCAATACTGTTTCTTTTTGCTGGTGAGTACTTACAGAAGCCCAAAATGAAAAAAAAAAAAAAAAAAAATCGGATGGTGGTGGGGGCGGGGGTGGGGGAGAAGAAGAAGAAGAAAAGAAAAGGAAAGGATACCAGGTGAATACGAATCTCTGACACCTATAGTTAAGTGCACACTAAACAGCCTAAACTAGCCAGATTAACATAAATCCTCACACTGTAACTATATATTTCGGTTCCTAATACCTGATACACCATGTT
Organism: Varecia variegata; assembly: GCA_028533085.1. Lineage (NCBI taxonomy): Eukaryota > Metazoa > Chordata > Mammalia > Primates > Lemuridae > Varecia > Varecia variegata. Next base: position 8,701,462 of record CM052446.1, on the reverse strand, counting down.
GAATTTTAACCAAAAAACACAAGACAGGTGAAAAGATCAGAAAGAATCAGTTTGGCCAGACAAATCAATCAATCATTAAAACCATATTCAAATACAACACAGCTAATTATTATCATACAGGTAATTTGGTAATTTCAAATAACCGTGAATAATATGTTAAGGGTTCTAATGAAAAAAGTAGATAGCATGTAAGAGCAGATGAGTATTGTAAGCAGAAATGTGGAAACTTGAAGAAAAATGTAAAAAGAAATGATAGAATTCAAACAGTGTAACAGAAAAGAAAAATTCCTTTGATGGGCTTATCGGAAGGCTTGACATGGCCGAGGAAAGAGTCAGTGAGCTTAAACGGCATAAAAGCTTCTCAAAACTGTATGACAAAAAGAAAACAAAAACAATGATTAAGAAAATCAAGCATCCAAGAACTGTAGAATGATATCAAAAGTTGTAACATATCCCTAATTGGGGCACCAGAAGGAAAAAAAACAAAGTAGAAAAAATATTTGAAGGAATAATGGTAAAAAACCTTCAAAAATTAATGACAGATACTAAACTTAAATGTAAACCATAAAACTATGTCTGTTAGAAATAAACATAGAAGAAAAATTTTACGATGTAGGGCTAGGCAAAAAGTTCTTCTACATAACACCAAAAGCACATCCATAAAAGAAAAATCGGCAAATTGTACTACCTCAAAATTAATTTTTTTTTGGTGAAGGACCCTATTATGAGGATAAAAAAAAAAAAAAGAACAACCAGGTAGGAAATAGAAAAAAAAATTGTAAATCACGTAGCTGATAAAGGACAAGTATCTAGAATATATAAAAAGTCACAACATTCAAACACACACACACAAAAAACATTCTACTTAAAAATTAGGCAAAAGACATGAATATCTCACCCAAGAGGATATTCAAATGGCATATGGACAAGCAGAACATGTTCAACATTGTTAGTGATTAGGAAAAGCAAATAACATAACTATTCCAAATAAATTTTATTCATTTGTAACAATTTCTATCGGTTTTCTTTATGTCTGCCAATCCTTGTCTTTTGATGGTTTTCATTAATTTGTAATTGGAAATAATTGGGAATATAATTTTCAATGATAACAGTGTAAGAACATTCAGCAGACCTGTAGGGAACACTCTTTTCTTCTCAAATTGAGATGTTTTTTTTTTCCTGAAGGCACACTTCATGATAAAGAACTAAGGGACGTAGGGTGTGAGTCAGGGAAAGTAAAGCATGGAAGACTACCTGGGTATGGCTTTGAATTGCGATTTCAGGCCCAAGAATGAGGGTGTCCAAGAGGAGTATACTTGATCCAGCTCAACTCAATAGGCAAAGCTAAACAGTTATGTTTGAGGAATAAATGTGGCTATGAGTACAGTGTATGCATGTAGCAGGCATTCATTATGTGTGATATTCTGGGAACATTCCATACTGTTAAGAGATGGTGACTGTTTAGGGGTCCCCAATACAAAGAAACTCAGCATCTAGAAGTTGTCCACAATATCACATATTCTTAGTTTCTGCCTCTACATTTCTTTCAACTTTCTACCATTCACAATTGCTATTTGCTTTTCCCCTCAAACCTAATAGACATGTTGTCTATATCCTCACCTCCATCCTCCATCAAGGAGAGCCTTTGTAAAAAGAAAATGTCAGAAAAAACGTAAACATGGTATTTTTGTATCTTGGGTCAAATGATGATCCTGCGAGCAAAATATCATAGTCTAAGATAACAGGAATGAAGCACTTTTTCTTACAGACACTTTTAGAATTTCTTGAATCATGCCAAAAGGGACCTTCAACTGTGCATATTCATCCATTATTTGTTCATGCATTTCACTCAACAGATATTTATTGAACACATACCTCACTGCAAACACAGGAGTACAACCTTAACGGAGACAAATAGAGGCACCACCTTTACGGAACATACACTCTAGCAGAAAAGACAGATAATAAAATGGAGATAGAAAATGAACAAATAAATAGATGCAGATGTAGGGTAGTTATAAGTGCTATAAGGAAAAATAAAGCGCATTAAGTTAGAGTGCTATTTTAGATAGCGTGGTCAGAGAAAGTCTCTCTAAGAAATGACTTTTGATCAGAGACATGAATAAGCTGACATGTCAACGAGAATATACGGGAGAAGGGTGCATCAGGCAGAAGAAATAGCAACCTTGAGTGTACTAAGGAGTGTACTTAGCATGTTCAAAGAAGAGCAAGGAGATCACAATGGCTGGATTGAAATGTGTGTGCGTAGTAGGGAAGGCTAACAAAGAGAGGATGCTAAAAAAGTAGCTTGAAGTAAGTCATAATTGGGACTTTGAGTTTTATTCTAACAGTAATGAGAAATTTTCAGAGGGTTTTGACTTTAAAAAAAATAAAACAATGTCTGGCTGCTGTGGAGACATAGTGTATTCTTATTCATAAAGCTACATCCTAGAGGCAGCTCCATCCTAGAGGCGGCCCCCATGGCATGCGAGGGCACTGCCTATTGACAATGGAGGTTTTAGTCAATACTCTAAAAAAAGGGTGGGACGGGAGTAAGAGGACTTCTCAGGATAATTGATCTCTTTCTACTCTAACTCATAAATCCCATTCGCTGCATGGTGATCAATATCTTTTGCAATTTTAGTGTTTCAGTTTACTTTAAAATCTTTAGTCTCATAATGTGAATAGGAATAATTTGCAGAATAGCCTAGTACCTTTGATGAAAGAACTGAACTGCCTGTACTTTTCCTAATTGCATTCCTTGTTCTACCTTACTTTGCTATTTCAAAATAAATTCTTTTTGTCAAATTAGTGAGACAATTTTCTCATCATATTAGAATAATTTTATCTAAACCTAATGGTTTTTAATGCTCGTTAAAAAATATTCACTTTGCTATGTTTTATTAATGGGTATTTTACACATTCTCCATTACTACCTTATTGTGCAAAATGCTCTTGTCTACTTTTCTTATTAAAACCAGGTTTTGAAATGAATTCAATATCTTAGCATTTAAAAATAATTATTAATTTCATGCCTACTTGCTTTCTACGTGTTTTACTCCTGAGATATTTATACAGCTCATTCCTACTCTTTTAATTCTTTGGGTAGCATTAACTGTGCTTTTTCACTGTTCTCATGTATTTGCACGTCTCAAAAATCATCCTGCACCCTAGCTCTTCCTCCCCTAACCATGGCAATCCTCATTTTCAGCATTAAGTTTTCAGAAGAGCATTTTTTGGAACATCAACAAGGCTATCTTGTTTTCTAAATTATACACTTGAGGAATATACATACTAGTGTCATTACTATGTGGATGTGGTATTTTCTCAGCCTTTATCCACAGAAATGTTGGCTAACATCTCCAGCAAGTTCATAATTGTTACTTGGTCTTCTAATTTCTTTAGGTGGTTTTCTGATATTTCAAACAATTTAACAACATAAGGTGATTTAAAAATTGATTAATATAAGATCATTTATTCCATCAGTATGCAGTTATTTCTGATTCATTTTTTACCTACGCTGTAGCTATCCTTATTTTTTCCCCAATATCATATCAAGAGATATATATATACATGCACCCACATACATATATATATATGTACAAAAAATGTATTTTCTGATATTCTCCATGTAAAATTGAGTTTGAGGATTAGAAATAAACTTAAAGGTCCTCCAATTCAATTGCTATAGAATGCAGATCTCATTTTTAAGTCAAAACCCGTAGCCTCAGGCTTCATTCACATACTTATCTCTCACATATATTACTGTAATAGCCTCTTAAGTTTTCTTCATTTTTCCATACTGCCATCAGTAAATCTCTCAATGACATTCATTGCAGTTTGTTTACTGACCTTGCTATTTTCACATTTTCATTCCTTCTAAGGCTATAATTTTAGCCCTACTAATTTACATTCATCTCTCTTGTTGCCTACCCAAAGATAGAATATTTTCATGAAATAACTCTGATATTATTGTCAGAGCCAAACTCTGGTATGTTTAGATCAGTGACAAAACCGTCTTCCATGGTTGATTACAGAATAATATGTCTGTGTCATTCTATGTCCAAGCTAGGCATTTGAAAAGAGTAGGAAAACAAGGGCAAGGATCTCTAAAATAGATGTGCCATGATTGAAAGCATTCTAACCTACACATGGCAGAGGGTGACACAGTAGGGTAGAAAGAAATAAAAGAATAACGTGTATGTCAAATTTTCAAATGTGTTTTTTCACTGAAAAATGCAATCTTCTGAATGCTACTTCTTTATTAAATATTATGGTAAAGTATACCAAAAGTAAAATTTACCATTTTCAGATTTACACTTCTGTATTCTTCTAATAATTTTATAGTCTTTCCTCTTATTTTTAGGTATTTGGGCCCTTTTGAGATAATTAGTGTGGTGTTTAATAGGAGCCAACTTTTTTTGCATGTGGATATCCAGTTGTCCCAGACCCACTTGTCAAAGGGATACTGCTTTCTCCATTGTATGGTTTTGAAATCCTTGAAAATCAACTGATCTTAGATATATGGGATTATTTCTGGAAACATTGATTAACGTGTTTATTTTTATGACAATACCACACTGTTTGATGATAATAGCTGTGTAGCAGGATTTGAAATTGGGAAGTATGAGTAACCTAATATTGTTCTTTTTCAATTTCTTTTGTGTGTATGTATGTGAGGTTCCTTGTAAGCCCATATGAGTTTTAGAACCAGTCTTTCCATTTGTTTAAAAAAAAAAAAAGACTAATGAAATTTTGATCTGGACTGCATTAAATCTGTGAATCACTTTGGAGAGTATTGCCATCTTTACAATCTGTGAACGTGCAATGATGTTCCATCTATTTAAAATCATCTTTATTTTTTCCTGCAAAATTTTGTAGTTTTAAGTATAGAAACTTTTTATATTTTTGTTGAATGTATTTCAAACTGTTTTGTTCTTATGATGCTATTGTAAGTGAATTTTTTAAAATTTCCTTTTTGAATTCTTCATAGCTAGTGTATAAATACACAACTGATTTTTTTCTACATAAAGATTTTATTTTAGGTATTTTATTTTTTAAATTTATGATTGACATATAATAATTGTAGACATTTATGTGGTACAATGTGATGTTGTATGTTGTGTAATGATCAAATCAGGGAAATTAGCATATCCATCTCCTTAAACATTTATCATTACTTCGTGATGAGAACATTTAAAAACCTCTATTTTGGCTATTTTGTAGTATACAATACATTATTGTCAGCTCTACTCACTCCACTGTGAAGTAGAACACCAGGACTTACTCCTCCTATCTCACTGCAGCTTTGTGCCCATTGACCTGTCTCCCCTCATGCCCCCGGCCCCTACACTCCTACCCTCTGGTAACCACTCCTCTACTCTCTACTTCTATGAGAACAGCTTTTTAGATTCCACACGAGTGAGATAATGTGGTCTTTGTCTTTCTGTGCTTGGCTTATTTCACTTAACATAATGTCTCACAGGTTCAGCCACAAGTGGCAGAATTTCATTCTTTTTATGGCTGAGTAGTGTTCCATTCTGTGTATATACCACGTTTTCTGTATCCATTTATCTCTTATGGACATTTAGGCTGATTTCCACTATTCACTATTACTGAATAGTGCTGTAATAAACACAGGAGTGCATATATCTCTTTGAGAGATTGCTTTCATTCCCTTTGGCTATATACCCAGTAGTGGTATTGCTAGATCATAGCTCTATTTTTAATTTTTCAAGGAACTCCCATATTGTTTTCCATAATGGCTGTGCTAATTTACATTCCCACCAGCAGTGTGTAAGTGTTCTTTTCTCTACATCCTCACCAGCACTTATCTCCTTCATAGCAGCCATTCTAATTTGAATGAGATGGTATCTTACTGTAGTTTTGATTTGTGTTTCCCTGATCATGAGTGACGTTGAACATTTTTTCATATATCTGTTGGCCATTTATTTATCTTCTCTTGAGAAATGTTTATTCAGGTCTTTTGCCCATTTTTTATTCAGGTTGTTTTGTTGTTGAGTTGTTTGAATTCCTTACATTAATATAGTTTGGATATTAATCTCTCATCAAATTTATAGCTTGCAAATACATTCTTCCATTCTGTAGGGTATCTCTTTGTTTTATTGATTGTTTCCTTTGCTGTGCAGAAGCTTTTTAGTTTGATGTAATTATATTTGCTTTATATTTGCTTTTGTTGTCTTTGTTTTTGAGGGTTTATCCAAAAACTTCTTATCTACAAGCATTTCTCCTATGTTTTATTCTATTAGTTTTGCAGTTTCAAGTCTTACAATTAAGTCTTTAATCCATGTTGAGTTAATTTTTGTATATGGTGAGAGGTAGGGTCTAATATTTTCCTTCTGCAGATAGTTATCCAGTTTTTCCAACACTATTAAAGAGACTTTCCTTCCCCAATTGTATGTTCGTGGCACCTTTGTTGAAGATGAGTTGGTTTTAAATGTGCAGATTTATATCTGGTTTCTCTATTGTGTTCCATTAATCTATGTGTCTGTCTTTATGCCAGTATCATGCTATTTTATTTACTAGAGCTTTGCAGTATGTTTTGAAGTTAGATAGTGTGATGCCACCAGACTTGTTTCTTTTGCTCAAGATTACTTTGGCGATTCGAAGTCTTTTGGGGTTCCATAGGAATTTTAGAGTTAGTTTTTCTATTTCTGTGAAGAATGCCATTGACATTTTGATAGGGATTGCATTGAATCTGTAGATCTGTAGATCACTTTGGGTAGTATGGGCATTTTAACAATATTAATTCTTACACTCTATGAACGTTAAATATCTTTCCATTTTTTTGTGTGCCTTTTTCAATTTTTTTCAATGTTACATAGCTTTAATTGTAGAGATCTTTTACTTCCTTGTTTAAATTTATTCCTAGGCTGTTTTTTGTTGTTGTTGTTTGTTTTTATAGCTACTGTAAATGGGATTGCTTTCTGGATTTCTTTTTCAGATAATTTGCTATTGGCATATAGAAATTCTACTGATTTTTTATGTTGATTTTGTACCCTGCAACTCTACTGACTTTATTTATTGGTTCTAACAGTGTTTTGATGAAATCTTTGAGGTTTTCCACATACAATCATGTTGTCTGCAAACAGGAACAACCTGACTTCCTCCTCTTTAATTTGTATATCCCCTATTTCTTTCTCTTGCCTAATTGTTCTGGTTAGGACTTGAACTGGATTTTGTGTATCTGTCTTCTTTTCTGCAATATTGCTGAATTTTTAGAACATTAGCTTGAAAAGTTTTTGTTTAGTTTTGTTTTATTCCTTGGGATTTTCTCTATATAACATTGTGCCATTTGTAAAAAAAGACAAAGAAGGTGAAGTTTTACTTCTTCCTTTCCAATTTGGATGCCTTTTATTTCCTTTTTTGGTATAATTGCTCTGGCTAGAACAACCATTGCAATGTTGAACAGAAGTGAGGACAGAGGATGTCATGTCCTTGCCTTCCTTCTGATCTTAGGGTAAAAGCTTTCAGGTTTTCTCCATTTGAGTATGATGTTAGCTATAAGTTTTTTATAAGTACCCTTTATTATGTTGAGAAAGCGTTTTTGTATTGCTAGTTATCTGAGTGGGCTTTTCATGAAAGAGTGTTGGAATTTGTTGAATGATTTTTTTGCACCAATTGGGGTGATCATCTATATATTTTTAAAATTTTCTTTCATCCTCATAATATTGTTTATTACGTTGATTTTATTCGTTCCTGGAATACATTCCACTTGGTCATATTCTTTTAATATACTGCTGGATTTAGTTTGCTAGTTTTTATCCAGGTTGGTTTTTAAATCTATATTCACAAGGGATTTTTGTTTGTAATTTTCTTTTCTTGGGATGTCTTTGACTTGGTATCAGAGTAATGCTGGCCTCTGAATGAGTTAGGAAATGTCCGATACTATTTACTTTTTGGAAGAATTTATCAAGGATTTGAGTTAATTTTTCTTTAAATGTTTGGGAAAATTCATCAGTGAAGGCATCTAGTCCTTGGCTTATCTTTGTTGGGAAGTTTTTGATTACTGATTCAATCTCTGACTTGTTATAAATCTATTATGACTTTCTGTTTCTTCTGGAATTAGTTTTGGTCCTTTGCATGTTTTAGAACTCTATTTTATTTAGCTTATCTATTTTTTGATGAATATCTGTTAAAGTATTTTGTTATAAAACTTTTTATTTCTGTAAGATCAGTAGTAATGTCCTCACTTTTCATTTCTGATGTTAGTAATTTAAGTATTCTCTTTTTTCTTAGACTAATTTAGGATTTGTAAATTTTGTTGATCTTTTTAAAAAACCACCTTCTGATTTCCTTGAATCTCTGTCTTGTTGTCTATTATCTTGTTAGTTTATATCTGCTTTATTTATTTTATTTGTTTGTTTGCCCTTTCTTAATGTCTACTAGCTTTGAATTTAGTTTGCTCTTCTTTTCTCCTTTTTTCAGGAATAAAGGTAGGTTTCTGATTTGATATCTTCCTTCATTTTAATGTACACATTTATAGCTATAAATTTTCTTTTAGTTATGTTTTCACTGGATCCCATAAATTTTGGTATGTTGTATTTTGTTTTTATTTGTGAAAGAATGAAATATTTTCTAATTTCCCTGTAATTTCTTCTTTGATCTATTGTTTGAGGATATTGTTTAATTTTTACATACTTACAAATTTCTCCATTTTTCTTGTGATATTGATTTGTAGTTTTATTCCATGTTGTTAAAGAAGATACTTCATATAGTTTTAAATTTTTAAATATATTGAGACTTATTTTGTGACCTAATATATGGCTATCTTGAAAAATGTTACCTGTGTACTTGAGAAGAATATATATTCTGCTGTTTCTTGGTAGGGTGTTCTCTACAAGTCTGTTAGTTCTCATTGGTTTGTAGTGTTGTTCAAATCCTCTAGTTTCTTATGCATATTCTTTTTAATTGTCTTAATTTGATTTTGTTTGAAATTAGTAAAGCCATCCCAGCTATCTTTTTGTTACTATTAATATTTGCATGGCACATATTTATCCATATTTTACTTTCAACTTATTTGTGTTTTTGGATTAAAAATGAGTTTTTTTGACAGACTATCACTGAATAGTTATTTCTGTAAATATGCCAGTCTCTATCTTTAATTAGAGAGTTTGATAAATTTGCTTTTAAAATAATTACTAATAAAGAATTATTTACATCTTCCATTTTGCTTTGTTTTTATATTATAGATTATATCTATTTTTCCTTAGTTTCCTCATTATTGCCTTTTTTGCATTGAATTACTTTTTTAATCGATAGACTCTATATTTAAAGCATCTTTAGGTTTAAAGAAAAATTGAGCATATGATACAAAAAATTTCCATATAATCCTCTTCCCTTCTCACAGTTTCCCCTATTTTTAAAATCTCCCATTAATGTTGTACATTTGTTACAACCGATGGCCCAATATTGATACATTATTATTAACTAAAGTCCATAGTTTACATTAGGGTTCAATCTTTGTGTTGTACAGTTCTATGGCTTTTGACAAATGCATAATGTCATGCACTCACTATTACAAAATACTTTCATCTCCCTAAAACTCCCATGTGGTTCGGCAGTTTATCCTCTTCACATCAACAAGTAAACTTCTTGCAGCCAAAGGTCTCTTTATTTCTTTTATGGTTTTTCCTTTTCCAGAAGGGCATATAGTTGAAATCATACAGTATGTAGCCCTTTAAGAGTGGCTTGTTTAATTAGCAATATGCATTTACACTTTCTCCATGTCTTTTCATGGCTCATTTCTTTTTATTGTTGAATAATATTCCACTGTATAGATGTGCCACATTTTTTTTTTTTTTTTTTTTTTTACCCATTGCACTATGAGTGACATATTGGATGAGATGTACCACATTATTTTTAGCCATTGAACTGTTGAGTGACATATTGGGTGCTTTCAGTTTTGGGCAGCTGCTATAAGCATCTATTTACAGAGATTTTTGTAACATAAATTTTGAACTTATTTGGATAAAAACCTAGACGTGCGAATGACTGGATGATATAGAAAGACTATGTTTAGTTTTATAAGGACCTGCCAGACTATTTTCCAAAGTGGCTGTACCATTTTGCCTTCCTACCAGAAATGAATGAGAGCTGGTATATTCTACATCCATATCAACATTTGATATTGGCAATTATTTTTTATTTTAGCCATTCTAATAGGTATGTAGTTGTATCTCACTGTTGTTTTTATTTGAAATTCCTCAATGACATATGATGTTAAGTATCTTTTCTTACGGTTATTTGCCCTCTGTGTATATTCTTTGGTGAGGTGTCTTTAAATATTTTGGCCATTTTTAAATTGGATTGTTGGTTTTCTTACTGTTAAGTTTATAAAGTTCTTTGTATACTTTGGATACAAGTCTTTTATCAGAAATGTGTTTTGCAAATAATTTTTATATGTCTGTGGCTTACCTTTTCATTCTCTTAACAGTGTCTTTCACAGAATAGAAGTGTTTAAATTAATGAAATCTAACTTATCAACTTTTTTTTCACAGATTGTGCTTTTGGTACTCTATCTAAAACACATCACAAAACCCAAGCTCACCTAAATTTTCTCCTGTTATCATCTAGAAGTTTTATAGTTTTTTGATTTACTTTCAGGTCTATGATCCATTTTAAGTTAATTTTTGTGATACCTAGGTTCAATTTTATTTTTTTGCATGTGAATGTTCAGTTGTTCCAGCATCATTTGCCAGTAAGACTACATTTTCTCTATTGAATTGTTTTAACCCTTTTGTCAAAGGTTAGTTGACACTATTTGTGTGTGTCAATTTCTGACCTTTCTATTTCGTTTCATTAATGTATTTGTCTATTTTTTCATCATTGTTAAAGGGCCTTATTCATTAAGCATTCTTCTGTTTCCTGTAAGTTTTTAGTTAGATACTAGAGCTCCACAAAAAGGTGATTTTGGCAGTTTAGTCATTGTTTTAGTGGAGGGATGAAGTTTTAGAGTTCTCTACTCCACCAATTTTAATGATGTCGATCAAGTCTAGTTCTTTTGACAGATAGATGGGCAAAATTTTCTAGGGGAGACATTGAGCCTTAAGGCAATAGAACTATACTGAACACATATTAACAAAGTCTTATTTTATTAGAGATGTGCTTATAGTTGAAGCCTTACATAAAAAAAAAATCAGTGTCTCACAGACTTGCCTTGAAGTTCACTCATTTTTAATTTTGGATTTTAACTCATCCAATGAGTTATATTGACCAAAGTATACATTTTTAGGAAAAACATTTAGTATATATTGTTTGTTGAAGCAAGCATTGTATTAATATTTTGTGAGAAGTGTTGACAGTAAAAAAAATTAAATGCTGATTGGGATATTAGTACAATAATCTTGGGCCAGTACCATCTATTATTAAAAGGTGAGAGAAAAATTGTTAATGTTTATTTCTCAGCAAAAACATGTGATGCTTAAATGCGCAAATTGTCAATAAACCAGCTAAGTTTGCAATGAGAGCCACTTTCATTTCTATCTTTTGTCTTCTTGAAAAATTTTCCAAGACATTGTGATGTTAGTGGCATGAAAAATTTCAGGGGTGGGTCATATCATTGCTCCCCAAGAAATCAATGTTGCCAGTTTGTTCGTTGATATTTGCAAATCTATAAAAATACATATGTATGCAGTCTTTTTTAGTTTTTTTAATTTCAGCATATTATGGGGGTACAAATGTTTAGGTTACATATATAGCCTTTGCCCCACCCAAGTCAGAGCTTCAAGTGTGTCCATCCTCCAGACCGTGCACCTCGCACCCATTAGGTGTGCATATACCCATCCCTTTCTCCCCCCTCCCATCTGCCCAACACCCGATGAATGTTATTACTATATGTACACTTAAGTGTTGATAAGTTAATATCAATTTGATGGTGAGTACATGTGGTGCTTGTTTTTCCATTGTCGTGATACTTCACTTAGTAGAATGCAAATCAAAACCACAATGAGGTATCACTTAACTCCAGTGAGAATGGCCTTTATCAAAAAGTCCCAAAACAATAAATGTTGTCATGGATGCAGGGAGAGTCCCACTCATACACTGCTGGTGGGACTGCAAACTAGTACAACCTCTGGGGAAAGTAATATGG
>CM052446.1:8673031-8689250 GCA_028533085.1 Varecia variegata | reverse complement strand
CGTCCCCCCCAAGTCAGAACTTCAAGCGTGCCCATTCTTAAATAAAGAAACTGGCCTGTGGTATCAGTAGGAGTTTACATCTTCAGTGTAACCAAAATAATTCCAATGCTCACATTTAACTCATCGAGAAGAGTGTCACCCTCTGAGCAGCAATGCTGTAGGATTATGCAGCAATGGCATTTAATCATCACAGTTAAAGTGCTGTTCTCAGAAATCACTGTCCACATTTGTAATCACATCAGTCACCTTGTTTAGATCTAATACCATAAATTACAAACAAATATTTTAACAAACAATATATTTCTGTCTGGATTTATTTTACAAATCTTTTTAAAATAAAGAGATTATTGAGGGAGAAACAAAATCATATCTGAGAGGAACCTTGACTTCCTTGCCATTTTTCCTAACAGTATGACTACAATTTATAACTCATGGATTTCACAGTCTTTCTTGAACCATTCTAAATGGAATTATTTAATTGCTATTATTACATTTTCTCACAATTTTATGTGTATAATTAAAATGTTTTATTATAAAAGCTTAGTAAAAAAAAAAAAAAGAACCTTCTATCTGAGATGATCAAGTTTCATTTAAATGTGCCTTGGCCAAGGTCATGTCATCCTCATCTTGACCATCTACTCTCAAGGAAGATAATGGGCCTCTGTAACAGGCAGTAGTATTGCACTTGTCAGTTTAGCATCATTATAACTGTTATTAAGATCACTTCACCTATCTGAGCTTCAGTTTCTTCATTTATAATGAGGGGATAATTATAGTAGTTCCTCTTCTGCCAAATTATTGAAAAGTACACATGAGATAATGGGTGTTGAAAGCATTTTGATTATTACTGAATGTTTTATTAGTATTCTGTACTATGATTCTTTTTGACATTTATGTGTAACAAGGAGTATATGGACAGTATAATAGAAACCATGTACTAGGTTTGCTGAGGTCTGATCACAATTCTTCAGACCTCAGCAAAGGCCCTTCCATTTCTCTTCCTTTATAGTTTTCTCTTTTCCATGGTGGCTTTTCCGTTTATTCATGTTATAGTGTCATTGTCCTTTCATTTCCACATGTTTATCAACTCAGAGTACAGAACTGGGCCTCCACTTATTACAGAAAAGACAAAGAAAAACATGTGGGCCTAGAAACACAGAGACTTTGTCCCATCTCTGGCCCTGGCTAGCCATGTGAGGATGGAAGGGTGATTTTGTGACAGAAGGAAGGGGCTAAAAAAAAAATATTTTCTGTCTCTTTAAAACTTCCCCCACTCTTTTTGGGAACTGCAGCCTGGCCTGCAACCCTGAGGCAGGTTAAGTGCTTTGTTAAAAGAGATAACTGGGCCATCCTAGGCAGCACCAGCGCCCCAGCTGCCTGGTGGGTGGCTGGTAGAGGTCACAGATTTTGTCTTTGGCAGAGATGGGACATTAGAATAGTTAACTACAATAGCCTGGAACTGATGGGCCCTCCTTTCAAAAGCTCTGTATTTCTGCTTACGTACAGGAGATTTGGATTTCGAGATGAGAAAGTCTACCTACTATTTTTCCTCTTTTGCCTACAAAGTGACAAAAATTCTCTTTCCTTCTCCACAAAACCATTTCTTCTTCTTCTGATGTGGCCATGGGAACAAGTGCCAAGCTTCTGGTAACAATTTAACTCATTCATAAAAAGAGACTAGGAATGCATATTTTAGGTTTTTCTGAAAATGTTAAGAAAAAAATTTTAAAAAAAGAATGTATATTTCAGAAGGCACGGTAATGACTAAGTTGAATGTAATAGAAGTAACCACCCCTCCCCAGTAAAGTGCTGGGTACTGCAAATGTGCTATCGTCAAACCTCAATTTATGTTTTAGTCAAACTTCCCAAATATTTGATAATAACAGCAACGTGCCACCCTGCCACCCACCAGGTTGTGAACATTCCCTGGGGCCTGTGTATGTCTTCAAAAGAGAAGTCTGGTGAGGCCCACATCCATGGAGAGTCACGGGATGCCGTCCCCAATGTCCATTGCAATGAGAAGGCTGGTTAGATGCTAGTCTTCCTGAGTTGTGTGCCAAAGGTTTGGCAAAATTTGGCCAAAAATGCTGATTCACTTCAGTGTCCTGGGATGTTGGGGGAACTTCTCTTCTGCAAAGACAAAGGAAAGAGACCCTAGTGGTTGACCTGAACCTGATCTTGAAGGATCAGCCTCCATAAATCAGAGGCAGAACCTAGGTTTTCTTTTCAGCCATCTGTGTCTTGACTATTTTAAGCAGGATTTTTTTTCTTTGTTTTTACTTCTTTTTTATTAAAAAATCATGAAAATAATTTTGTGTCTGAAAATTGGGGTTTTATAGAAATATTCAGCTTTATCATATCTTCTGTTCTGTATCTACCTGTCACCTGTTTTGTGCTTGCTGTTGATAAATGTGAAGAAAACCTGGCCTTTAAGTCTGTGTGACTAAGGTTGAATTCATTGCATTCAAACAAGGGAACATGAATCTGCCAGAAGGTGAACATTTCTACTAACTTCTATACAATCTCACTGTGAGAATGAAGATAAGATTGTCTGTAAAATTGCTATAGCATGTTTTAGAGCGGGTAACAATTCCCATGCTTTATCTGCTGTTAATTCAAGGTCTTTGGGGAGATTCTTTGTTAGAATCAATAATAAGCAATCCTTTAGATTTGGCTAATTGACATTAGCAACTTCCAATGTGCTCTCTTTCTGCAGCCCCAATAGATAAACCAAATACCATAAGTCCTATTGATCCATTGTGTCTGCTGTGTATTTCTGCTTTCAATGTCATTAGGATGTCGCTCATTTTTAAAGGAGACCTATATTCATAATGAAATGTATTTGTTAATGGAAATCAGAAAACCTGAGATGTTGCTTAAAGTGTGTAACAGAAAACCTAACAGTATTTGGAGTGTAACATGTAAAAAAAATGTGTACCTTGAAAATTATAACAATTTAGAATATTCAAAAAAACTAATATTGGCAATATTTTTTGAATCTTTAGTAAATCAAATGTATCACTCTGTCTTTATATATAAAAAATCATTGCATTCAGTTTCTTATTCTATTGTATATATATAAATTTGAATCCAACCCAATATACTACTAGATAGTAAACAGCTGGAAAACAGATATAAAATATAAGTACCATAGAAAGATTGTGATTTAGAGTCAATCTTTTTGTTGTAAAACATGGACAAAACTTTCCTGCCAGTATTATTTTCATGATACAAGTTGTAAAATATTTCTGTAAGAAATTATGCAAAAATTAATTAATTTGTCTATTTCAATATGATAGGATACACTATAGTCTGGTTGAGGCTATATCTGGATTTAAATGTGAATCTTGCATTTATTGTACACTTGAATTTTTGAGACTACCTAAACTATTGGATCCTTAATTTACACCTCAGTAATAGTCTTTTAAAATAAAGGTACCATAAAGTTGCTTTGTCAAATTAAGAGAGAAAACATGTGAAACATTCTAATATATCCCACTACATACACAAGGAGGTAAACAGTTCATTTCTTTTTATAATCTACTCTTCACCTATTAATCTTAATAGTTTTAATGTCAATATATGATTAATGAATAAGTGGTTGAGCAATTAACATTTTTTTCAATAAAAATAAAGACCTTCATTAGACAGTTATGATAAGCAGAACTTAGAATAAAATGCAACAAATGTAAAAGAGAGGGACTGCATTTGGGAATCATGTAAATATTTCAACTAATTAGAGAACATAATTAATTTTATAAAGCAAACTCTTAAACTCAAAATCAAGATGAAACAAATGAACCTACCTGTGACCTAATTGAAGGCATAAGCACTTCAAGTGACTTTAAATTTCTGAAATTTACTGTATAGTTCTAGTGAGCTGTATTCTAACATGACCAAAAATAAAACTCTGCAAAAATTCTAAATTGTTTGCAATAAACATATTGTTTATGGTGGTACTGTAAGTACATATTGTTATTTAGACACTACTGTGGGTGTATTATGGCATAAAGAAAATGACTAATTATGTTGGTGCCATTAAGAACGAGGATTTTCAGCATCAGAAATGGAAGAAAAGAAATAGTATTTGTAAGGTTCTATAGAACCCTGAGTTGCTGAACTTGCTTTGGAAGTATTACTACTAGCTCATATTAAATTTATTCCTTAAAAATTCTATTTCCTAGCTCTTTTTACTGGAAGTACCTAGACACAGTGACTATTTCAGTAGCAGAGATCATCCTTAGTGCCCATATTATAAATTCTAAGTACAATGCTTCTCTAACAGGAACTAAAGCTTCTTGCACAAAAAGCCTATCCAGGTCTAGGGCAAAATGTACAGGAAGAGCACGGAACACTTTGTCATACCACATAGCAAGTATGTTTTCGAAGATTTCTAAAAGCACAGCCAAAATGATTTAGGATCCAGTGCAAGGAGAATTCCTCTAACCAAAGAAGAGACAAGTTTTAGCTTCAGTTAGAAAATGCTGCTATCAATTGAAACCCCTGTATTAAAACACATAATATTGTTATAAAGTAAGAAAATAATAAACCCACTGATCATCTTTAGAAGTTGCTCATCAATCAGAAAATTTGTAAATAAAGAGAAAATATCAAGTGTTAGACTTGTATCTTCTTGTTTTTCCTGGTTGTACTTCAGGGCAACAAAGCAGATGATGAACACAAATTTCTCTTTGAAGTATTCCAGTTAATAAATGGAAAAGGAACACTAAATAAGAACATGATCATTTTTAACACATAATAAAATAAAAATTAGGGCAATAATCATTAATGGGCACTAACACCACACAAAGAAAGGGATAACTGGATTATATGCATCTGCATCTTGTTGGAAGAACACAACCTGTAGAAAGGTAGTGCCAAAAAAATACAAATCATATAAAGCTTGACATGTTCATTTATCGCAAATAAACAGAAAGAGGAAAAATGATGAAAGATACCATGGAGATGAATCAGAAAAATGCAGGCTGTGAGATACTCTGCAAGCAATTGACCTTTTGGATTCAATTAATAGTAGCTAGGGAAGAAAGAGCATGGGGTGAGAACTTGTAGATTTAAAAAGATTTAAGAGATGCATTAATCAATTGCAACCTATAGACCTTATTAGGTTGTGATTTAAATAAAATGTACAAAAATACTATGAGTTTGTTTATATAAGAGTAATATTCCCATCAAAAACTATGAAAACTGAAAAAAATATGAAACTGAAGGCATTAGAGAAAATAAACCATGCAATCATCACTTAAAGACCTACTGTCCTTAAAAGTAGAAATAATATCTAGTACTGACAATAATCTGTGCTAAATGCAACACTTAAACATTGATGCCTAGAGCAGAAATTGATGCAACTACTTTGGAAACTTTTCCAAATTCCCTTCTAAAGCTAAACATATATATACCCTATTACTGAGTACTATGTGAAACAATCTAATGTCCATCAACATTAGAAATAAACACTTCTAAATAACCAAAGGTCAAAGAAGAAATTACAAGGAAAATTAGATCAGATAAGTAAAAATAAAAATAAAAATAAAAACTTATAGTATTTAACTAAAACAGTGCTTAGAGGGAAATTTATAGCTGTGGACTCCTATAAAAAAAAAAAAAAGACTGCTGGGGCACGGTGGCTCAGCCTGTAATCCTAGCACTCTGGGAGGACCAGGTGGGAAGATTGCTTGAGCTCAGGAGTTAGAGACCAGCTTGAGCAAGAGGGAGACCCTGTCTCCACTAAAAATAGAAAAATCAGCCAGGCATTGTGGCGTGCACCTGTAGTTCCAGCTACTAGGGAGATTGAGGCAGGAGGATCGCTTGAGCCCAGGAGTTTGAGGTTCCTGTAAGCTAGGCTGATGCCACGGCACTCTAGCCTAGACAAGACTCTGTCTCAAAACAAAAGAAAAAACAAAACAAAACAAAAGAACCTATGTCTCCCTATTTCCCTGACTCCCTAAGCCCTGGTAACCACCTTTCTACTTCTTGTTTGTATGTATCTGAACTTTTTGGATTCCTCTACATATAAAGTGAGACCATGCAGTATTTTTCTTTCTCTGTCTAGCTTATTTCACTTAACATAATGCCCTCTAGCTTCATCAATGTTGTCACAAATGGCAGGCTCTTCTTCTTTGTAAGGCTGAAAAATATCCCACTGTATATATACATATTCTACTGTAATAAATAGATATACCACAACTTCTTTAGCCAATAATTCAACAATGGACACTTAGGTTATTTACATATTTTGGCTATTGAGAATAATATGAAAAATTATATGCCAATATATTAGATAACCAGATAAAATGGACAAATTTCTAGAAAGACACAAACCATAGAAAGAGACTCTAGAAGAAACAAAAAATCTGAATAGACTTGAAACATATAAAGAAATTTAGTTAGTAATCAAAAAAATTCCCTGAAAAAAAAGGCCAGGGCCAACTTCATTAAGGAATTCTACCAAACTTTTAAAGACAAAATAACAACAATTTTTCATAAACTCTTGCAAAGAATAGAATGGGGGGAACACATTTAAACTCATTCTGTGAGACCAGGGTTAGCCTGAAATCAAAATCAGTCAAATATATTATGAGAAAAGAAAACTATAGAACAATAACTCTTATGAATATAGACACAAAGATCTTAAACAAAATTCTAGCAAACTGAATCCAGTAACATATAAAGAGGATGATATACCATGACCAAGTAAGACTTATTCCAGAAAATATATAGTTGGTCCTATATTTGAAAACCAGGCAACATAATACACCAAATTCATGGAATAAAGGACAAAAATCACATAGACCTATAGATCAATAGAATACAATTGAGAGTCCATAATAACCCATAGATCTATGGCCAATTGATTTTCAGTAAGGGTGCCAAGACCATTTAGTGGGGGAAAACTAATTCCTTAAAAATGTAAGAATAAGTATATAATCTAACAATTTCACTTCTAGGTTTATATCCAAAATAATGGAAAACACATGTTCACATGAAAACCTATACACAAATATTCATAGCAGCCAATTCATAATAGCCTAATAAATAGAAACAGCCCAAATGACCTTCAATTGATGAATGGATAACAAAATGTGAAATATCCATTGGAATGTTATTGAGACATAAAAAAGAATGAAATACTGATTCATGATTTGATGTTGATGAACTTTGTAAATGTTTTACTAAAGTGACAGAGTCAGAAGTAAAAGAACACATATTATATGATTCTATTTACATGATATTGAGAATAGGCAATTCATAGAGACAGAAATAGATTAGTGGCTGCCAAGGGCTGGAGGGAGGGTTTAATAGGGAGCCACTGCTAATGGCTATACAGTTTCTTTTTGGGGTGATGGTTGTATCAACCTAGTGAACATACTAAAAACCACTGAATTGTATATGTTAAAAGGTTGAGATTTATGATGTGTAAATTATATTCCACTATATCAAAAAGATAATATTGGCAGGGATATTGAATTCTGGAAGGCCATAAATTAAATAAGATTGATATTAAATTGATCACTTAGGAGACATGGTGATGAATGCATGTTTCCATTGTATCTATTATTTTAATTTTTGTGTATTTGGAATTTTTCATTATAAAGGTTTTTTGTTTTATTTTGGGTTTTTGTTTGTTTTTTTACAAAAAGAAGCAAAATATTATTTGCAGAGAGTGCACAGGACTGTATAAATATTTACTTTCCATTGTGATTCCTGATTTTGTAATGCTTACATTATACTAAATACCAAAATAGAGTTGAAATGATTTATCTAATTCATTTTAAAATGAAATCTTTTCAAATTAACCAAGAGACATCTTGATTCTGAAATCTAGAACTTCATGGTCTATTTACCTCTATCATTTCAATTCATCATTATTATGTCATCCCATTATTTATTCCACCATCCATGTAGATTTCAACTCTATGGGATGCTGCCCATTTTACGTAAGAAATTTCTCTATACCACTTTCCACCTATGAGCTTAAAAAATATTTGATGGGAAGTATATCCTGCAGTTTTTTGGAAACTTCTTTGTTTTAGCTTTCTGTGTGTGAGAAATTAAAGAAGCCTTTTGGATTTTCTCTGGTAATCAAAATCTAATGGAACAAAAAAGTGATAGGCACTCCAACAAAATATTTACATATGTGTAACAAAGATAACTTGTTAATTATAATTGTAATGTAACATAATAATGGAGTGACCGTGTAATTCTGCTGATCTTTAGCTACCCATATTATTTAAATATATGAATGAATGAAACATCTATATTATGTTTTTCAGAGAGTACATACCAAGATTTTAGGCAAGTGGCAGGCACTTTTGTGAAAAATTTATTTGAGCATCTGCCTGTTTCCAAATGGCCAGATGTTTTTCATTAGCCAGCAAAGCTCTCAACAATTTTAACTTTAATACCTTTATCACCCATGGGGAGATGTTAATGTCTCTCTCCTTCTGAATAACCAAAACCAAGCAAGATGTACAGCAACCAGATTAAATATCTAGTCCCACAAAATATTACCATGAGTCTTTGGTGGAAGTGTCATTGTATCACTTCTGTATTAGGCACATGTAAACAGTGTTTGGAGAGTTTCTGAAGAATACCCTTACTTAAATTATTATTATTTGTATCCTGGAGAATCAAACCGGAAATGCATTCCTAAATAAATTATATTTTCTTATGATATGATTACCCAAATTATATACAAATGAATGACATAGTGAAAGCATTCTGAAAAGATAAAATGAATGTTATTGAGTGCCTCTAGTGTTCTAGGTACACTGCTAATCCATATTTTTTAGTTTAACTGAATCACAAATGTCTGGGATGGCAATTTTAAAGAGGCTGACTCCAGACACACTGAACCTGAGTCTCTGGAGAAAAATCTCCAAAATTGCATAAAAAGATAGAAGCACTGTGATATTTCAAATTTTATATAATTAGTTTTCCATTTCTGACAAACATGCAAGTAAGAAAAAAATTAGAGATGAAGAAATAAAACCTCAAATTTTATCTGTCTTAGACTCAGACCTAGTGAATGGCAGATCCAGTTGAAAACAGAGTTTATGGGGGGAGTATACCAGTCTGTTAGCAGCTTTTGACAATGGTGTACTATGTTTCTGTTTGAAGTGGAATTTGTGAATAGTGTACAACTCAACAGTATTTTTTAATTCTTTCTGCTTAACAATCCATCATGTCAAAGAAGACCAAGACAACACTGAAGGATTTGGAATTGCAATACTATCTTGTTTTTGCCAAAGGTAAGATGATTTACTTGCTTTGTGATACTTCAATATCAACATTAAAGAAATTCAATTCTCATCTGCATTATGACACACATATGACCACAAATATTTTAAATTAGAGGAAGAGGCACATAAGGTTTGTATTGCAGAAATTAAAAGATAAAAAGCAAAAGCAAAGACAATTCTTTCAAGTAGTACTGAGACCTGGAAATATGCCACTGAAGCAACTTATAAAGTAGCTCATATACTTGGGAAAAAGGGAAGTCATTCAGTGATGTAGAAATTGTGAAAGAATGCATGTTGAAACTGTAGGATGCTTAGACACTGATAATGTTTCAAAATACCAACAATGGTCTCTTTTAAGGAGTACCACAACTGATTGGCAGCATGAATTAGCCCTCAACTTAATGGAACAATTTCATCCAATACTTCAAAAGGAAAAAATATATTATTCAATCATTTTGGATAAATCACCTGATACTACTGACTCAGCACAGGTTTTATACTTCATTTGGATCATAACAGAAGATTTTCTCTGCTATGGAGAGTTACTCACTTTGGGTACTCTTGTGAACGGAACATGGGACATAGATATCTTCAACAACTTTCAAGATAAATGTCATGAAATTGGACTGAATTTGGTAAATTTAGTGAGTATATGTACAGACGATGCACCTTCCATGACAGGAAAACATGGTTTATTGTGCAGATAAAAAAAGTATTAACAAATCCAGATGCTCTCATTTCTTTTCATTGTATTTTACATCAGCAAAATCTCTATGCTAAAGCTACTATTTTAAGTGACACTTTGCAACAAGTTATAAGTATTATTAATTACATTTGTGAAAATGCAACACAGCATCATCAATTTCATAATGTACTAAAGTTGAATGATGAGGTATTCAGTAGCATTCTAAAGTGCATTGGCTATCACAGGGACAGGTGTTAGCCAAAATTGTATCTCTTCCAGAACAGATAGTTAAATTTTATGAAGAACAGAATCAGCAATGTAAATTATTGAAAGAAGATTTCTATATAAATGCAAGCATTTCTGTGTGATATCATGTCAAATCAAAACAACTAGAATATTTCTTTGCAAGGCAAAACTAAGTCTATATATGATATGTGGCAAAAAATCCAAGCATTTCAAAAAAAGTTATCTTTTTTCAAAACACTTCTTCTTTAAAAAGAAATTTCAGATGAACATTTTTCCCAGTTAACAAAGGTCATTGATGAGCAGGATGATACATGCGAATCATTTGAAGAACACACAGTTTTTATAGACCTGTTAATTGGAGAATATGAGGAACGATTCACTGACTTTGAGAATCATGACACCACACTGAAATTAGCATTTCAGCCTCCTAGTTGATATCACCAAGGCACCTAAAGAACTATAGATAGAATCAATTGAACTCTCAGTAGATGACATTTTAAAGTCATTGTTTGATGCTAAGAAAGATCCAGTTGAAATATGGAAGAATGCGGTAGAATACCCACACTTTCAGCAACATGCCTGAAAAATGTTTCTTGTTTTTCAACCACTTATTGCTGTGAATCTACATTCTCCTACCTAATACAAGTCAAGACACCCTCAAGGTCACAAACAACTGATACCCATCTAGAGGATCAACTGACACTGCGGACCTCCATGCTGCAACCAAATATTCAAATGCTTTCCAACAAAAAGCAGACACAACAAAGTCATTAAAAGGTCAGTTAACTTTAAAATTAACAAATAGTTTTCATTTTTTTAAATTATTAAGCACATAGTAGTTAGATTTTTACAAAATAATGTACATTTTTAAGTGTATCTAATTGATATTTCTTGAATGTGGCCTTATTTGATTACAGCTAAATTAATGCAGCCTTCCAACATGAAAAGGTTCCCCAGCCCTGGGTTAGACACACATCCCAAAGCATAAAATAAAACCTGTGAGTGGACCAGTATAAAAGAAAACTGGTGTCTCTGCAGCCAGACAAGACTCTATCATGAAGCCAGAGGTGTGGGCAAGAGATAGATCATGCTGGGACTTGTGGACAAGTGACTTGTTATTTATTCAAATAGCAAAGGAAATAACCATAGTATTTTTAAGCAAGGGAAAGAGCAGACACATCGATGCACAGAAAGATTAAATCATTTGCTGAAGCTCACATAGACAAAAGGTAAAGAGATATTTAAATCAAGAAAGCCTGACTCTAGAGTTCACAAGAATAACTACCGAATGAATTAAAAATTTAGAGATATTTAGGAAGAGAATCTCTCTGACTTGATGATTTACATGGGATGTAAGGAAGAAGGGAATGCCAACAAGTTGTGAAGCACAATTCATATGTTTCTAGCTCTGTACAGACTAATTTCACATTTTTTTGCTAACATTAGAAAATATATACATAATACCAAGAAATGCACAGACAGAATCTAAAGCCCTTACAAATACAGAGTTTACTGAGGCTGCTGGGTATATGGTGTATGTGTGTGTGTGTGAGAGAGAGAGAGAGAGAGAGCGCACGCTAATAAAATATTAATATTATAATAGAATAGAGGGCCAGGCATGGTGGCTCATGCCTGTAATCCCAGCACTCTGGGAAGCCGAGCGGGGAGGATTACTTGAGGCCAGGAGTTTGAGACCAGCCTGAGCAAGAGGGAGACCCCATCTTTACTAAAAATAGAAAAAAATTAACTGGGCATGGTGGTGCATGCCTATAGTCCCAGCTACTCAGGAGGCTGAGGCAGGAGGATTGCTTGAGCCCAGGAGTTTGAGGTTGCAGTGAGCAATGGTGACGCCACTGCATTCTATCTGGGGTGACAGAACAAGATTCTGTCTCAAACAAAAACAGAATAGAACAGAAAATTTGATCCCATGTGATCCCTGTCATATGGGACCTAACAAAAGACCTTTTGATATCTAATAAAAGACGCCTATGGAGAAAATTTGAAAATAACTACACTCATAGATAAGAAGAATCAATGTTACAAATATATCCCTAAATTCATTAAAATTTAATGGATTTGCAATTAATATCCTATTATTTAAGGGTTTATTTTGTAAATCCTAAAATTTATATCAAAGAGTACAGAGACAAGGATAGTTACAATATTTTGAAGGAAAACTACAAGGACTTGACTTAAGATAGACGTCATAGTTATAGTTATTGAGACAGTATTTACCCATAGATAAATAGTACAAAGTGGAAATCCCAGGGACAAGTTCATGAATATGTGAAATATTCATGAATTTATAAATGAATAGGCATAACATATAAAGGCTGTTGGTCCTATTAGATCTGAAAACAAATTTTAGTAGAAACATGCTTGCTCATTTGTTTGTTGGTTAGTTTATTTATTACCAAAATGTTTTGGAATTTTCTTCACACCAGTTCTGCAAAATGGATGGCATTTGTCAATAGAACTCTAATAGCTCGTGGTAACTCATACACTCACTCCATTCTCAGGAGAACTTCTGAGACATTTCAAGAACAAAAATGATTTCTTCAGAGTTAGGGCTACCGAATCCTTGTCATTCAAAGGCTCATTCTCTTTGTTCTTTTTCCTCTGATGTGGTATGATAGAGTCCAGGAAGTACTGACCGATAGGAGTCCTAAAAACCCTTGGGAAACAGCCTAGGAAGAGACAGAGAGCAAAATTTTTAAATCAGCCTCCATTCTAAGGGTCAACATAAAGGATAAAATAACTTTCTTCAAATGCCAATCCATTTCGCCAGTATGGGAAATCTGAAAGAAATTTTGAATCAAATATCAGTGGTTGATAAAAGCTATGTATTTTCTTGTGAGTTTTCTGTGTAGAATTGCTGATCCTACCACACAGATAATAGACATTATTCTTTCCAATTTTGAAATTGGAAAACTGATGCTAGCAAGGTATATTAAGTGCCTATGCTCACATATTTAATTGGAAAAACTGGAATTTGATTTCAAGTTTGCCTGCCTTCAAAGTCTGTACTAGATCCACCACAAATCAAAATTTATGGAGGAAGTATATTCTTCGCTAAGAAAGACTTGCATCTTTGGAAGCATGTAAGTTCAACACAGAATGGAAAGTCATCTCTTTCTGCCAATTAGGTCTATATTTATACCACGAGGGAATGATGACATTCATAAGCACATAAAATTACAAAAAAATACTCATTCTTGGCAAGAAATATTAAAGACATTTCATTTTGTGTATTAATGTCATCACATCACTTGGGAGTCAGAACAAAACTGAGAGTCCATGATTAAGTACCCTGATGACTGAAAAATAAAACCCCTATCACCCCGCAGGTAAAACAGCTATTATATGAGGAAAGTGGTACATTTCCCTAAGCCTTTCCCTTACCAATTTCATATACGTTTTATTTTACATTTGCACAGTACTCCAAATTATAGATTGAGTCATCAATCAAAATATATAAATTGTTTTTTCATAGAATAAAAATACATAGAGGATAGACAATGTAAAAAGTTTCCTTTTAGTGTGGAGATACAAAGGGATTTCCAGGAAATATGGAAAATTGAGCAATTGCATCCAAATTCCCTCCTTAAATATTGGCATGGGAATACTTTATATAGTATGAAAATAGACAATCCTATTAGTGCTGGTAATTAGGAAAGAAGGATCTCCAAGTTCTATAAACATCATTTAATTTATTTTAATGTAAAGATATTGCTATATTTAAAGAAAAGTCAACATACTGGGTCAAACTGCTCTAAGCAAAAGAAAACCTAATAAAAACACAAATCTTTGCTGAAATTGTCAGCTGTGGGCAGTTGAGATAAATTTCAGGATAAATATTGAGTGGCACCAATATTTCTGAAAAGTACCTTAGATGACAAAATATATCCTTCCACATTATGCTTGGCACTGACAGCCATGGCTTTCTTTTCTACTTGCTAGCTGCCCTAGTGAACAAGGAAAGGACTCTCTTGAGCAGAGAGGGGAATAGTGAAGTTATATATAAAAAAGGGAAACCATTCAAAATATGAGGAAGCTCATTTCAACTCCCTGAATAGAGATTTTCTCTCCAAAGAAAAACAATAAATTAAACATTATGAATATGAAAATTCTTAAAAACACATTATATTTTTCCTAATTTAATTCCATTGTAGTCAGACACTATATTATGTAAAATTTCAGTTATTAGAAATTTATTGAGACTTACTTTATAACACAATTTATAGTTAATTTTGACAAGATAAATGTACCATATGCATCTTATAAGACTATATATTCTGTAGCTGTTGGGTATGTGTTTTATATAAGTCAGTATCAGAGAAATGAAAACACACCTCACACAAAAACTTGGGCACAAATAAATATTCATAGCAGCATTACTCATTATAGCCAAAAAATGGAAACAACTCAAATTTCCATCAACTGATGAATGAATAAATAAAAAGTGGTGTACCCATACAATGAGACATTGTTGGACAATACCAAAGAATGAAGTACTGACACATGCTACAACGTGGATGAACCTTGTAAACCTTATGCTAAGTGAAAGAAGCCATTCACAAAGAGTCCCATGTCGCACAATCCCACTTACATGAAACGTTCAGAATAGGTAAATCAGTAGGAAACAGAAAGTAGATTGGTGGTTGCTAGGGCTGAGTTGAGACGGGGATAAGGAATGGAGATCGACTGAAAATGATTACAGGATTTCTTTCTAGGATGACAAAAATGGTCTAAAATGGATGATACTGTTGTGATGTTTGCACGACTCTGCAAATGCACCTAAAAACATTTCAATGTACACATCAAATGAGTAAAAGGTATAGTATGTGAATTATACCTCAAAAAAACCTGTAAAAGAAAAAAGTCAATTAGGCGAAGGCAGTTGATGTTTTGCTCAAATATTCTTTATGCTTAATGTACTCTTGTTATTTTTTGTATGAATCACTTAAAAGGAATGTTTATATTTCTAACTATGTTTTAAAATTTGTCTAGTTCTCTCTTTAATTTTCCTAGTTTATGTTTCTTATGTTTTGAAGCTCCTTAATTAATTTAAATATAGGGTAATTATATGATTAAATACAGATTTGAAATTATCATCCAATGACTTAAAAATATATGCAAAATGCCAAATATGTAACATGCAATATACTATAAATTAATTTCTAATTATATTGCTTTAATACTTAGTAAAATGAGGACAAAATTCCAAATATTTATATTATATGAATTTTGTTAACATTTATGCATCTGATAAATATATATTAAAATATGCAAAGAAATACATAGAAGGTCTTAACAGAGTTGAGGTAAATATGTGATTTGTAATTTACATATATTTGAATGTATTTCATTTAGGAAAAAATAGGAATGTTTTAATCATACTTTAAAAACCTCAAATTAACATAATCTTACATGTGTGCACCAACATTCATATCCTTGTAAGGAACTGAAGCATTAAATTTTATTGTGAACTTTATAGTCCTCTTGACAGTTATGTTCCTCATGTTAAAAATGAACAATTTCAATTAATAATACAGTTTTTAAAAGTATAGGGAAAGCACAGTAAAGAAAGAAATTTCAGATAAAGAAGAGCAAATTGAAAACAACTGTTTTTTTCTACGACTGTTTTTCAAACATCTTTTGATTTTCATTTATGCATTTTGTTATCTGTTTTATCACCTTTTAAAATGTAATTTTATTTAAAAAATGTAGGTTTTTACATTTAATATCATGTTTTTAATATTTCACCCATTATTCATTATTATATTTTTAACATTAACAATAAATTTAAAGGCCAGAAACTATTAAATATTTTTTTAAACTTTTTTGATATTGAAATAGTGATATAGTAGACATTTTTTCTTTTATTTATTTATTTTTTTAATTTATTTCAGGTTATTATGGGTACAAAAGTTCAGGTTAGATATATTGCCCATGTCCCGCCCATCCCCCCGAGTCAGAGCTTCAAGCATGTCCATTCCCCAGACAGTATGCATGGCACTCATCATGT
>CM052446.1:8646309-8672531 GCA_028533085.1 Varecia variegata | reverse complement strand
TTTTGGGACTTTTTGATAAAGGCCATTCTCACTGGAGTTAAGTGATATCTCATTGTGGTTTTGATTTGCATTTCCCTGATGATTAGAGATGTTGAGCATTTTTTCATATGTTTGTTAGCCATTCTTATATCTTTTGAAAAATTTCTCTTAAGATTTTTTTCTGTATTTAGTTTTTCTTTTTTAACTTCAAATTGCTTTCTTAACCTCTAGTTCTTAATGAAGAACTACACATGC
Organism: Varecia variegata; assembly: GCA_028533085.1. Lineage (NCBI taxonomy): Eukaryota > Metazoa > Chordata > Mammalia > Primates > Lemuridae > Varecia > Varecia variegata. The sequence continues at coordinate 8,672,297 of CM052446.1, read as the reverse complement.
TTAAAAGTCTACAGTGGTTTATTAAGGAAGTGACTACATTGAGCAGGACTACAATGAGTAAACCTATATTTATACATAAATTAGTTATTAATAATTTGAGGTTAAACAATCAAGTTCAACACTATAGTATTGTTTTTAAAAATTATTAGCTACTACTTAGATTAACTCCCAAACCCACATATCAGTTAAATACAAATGTTTCCTGAATCTTTTTTGTTTCTGTAGAGTATCATTACTAGAATAAAATCTGTGTGTCTGGGCACGTATTCTGGTTCTGGAGGAATTCTTATATTGTTATACTATGGATAATAAGATCAATTTTGCTAATGTAAATTGTTGGTATTAACTGCAGTAATCTATAAATTTATTTGTGGTTGTCAACCCACCATTGTAAGTTAATAAAATAATTTTTAAAGTATTAAATTACTATAAATTTATAGTAATTACTATAATATTTTTATACATAAGTAATTCTAATACATTTTGACATTGATATTTCAACCAACAAAATATAACTTGGGATATTTGGTGAAACTAAGACTGAGAAATAATTGTAATACTAGCAGTCACTAATTAAAATTAAGATAAATTTTATTTCAAAGTATTTAAGCATTTCTGCATATATTCTTTATTAGAATATGAAATATTTATGTAAATATTCCATTAATATTTAGTTGCTACCAAAGATGCATTTGCATTTTACTAAGATTTACTTTAAATTTATTCAAATAAAATAAATTAATCTCTTATTTTACAAATTATTGACAAAATTTATTGGCCTTTTAGGACTCCAGTAGTGTAAATGATTTATCATGAAATTTATTTCCTTTTGATTTGTTTTAAACAAGTAAAATGTTAATGGTGACAATAGAAAAGATAGCTATATGAAATGGCAATAAATTATTAACAGTATATTAAATACATACTGGAAATTGTAGTAAAAGATTTGCATTCCACTCTATTACCAGACAAAAGTATATGAATATACAAGATGAAACAATACTGAACATAAAAAAAATTCATCCCCTGGAGACATAAAAATGCAGGTTAAATAAATTTAGGCTAAACTTTTCAAGTATAAATAAGAAATTAAATAATAACATAATGCATTGTCAGCAATGTACATTAAAATTGTTATACATTGTTTTGTAACATGAAAGTAAACAGCAGAAGCGAAAGCTATTGATAATTTTTGTGAACTTGTGAATGTTCATTTTGTGAATCTTGTTCTAGAGTCAATAACAAAGAGAATACCAAATGTAATCACTTTTTTATAAATGTAATCTATTATTGGTTAATTATCACGGTCTGAATAAAAAAAGAAACCATTATAAATGTTTAACTAAAGGCAGTAGAATTAAAATATTATGATACTGTCTCAGACTAATGCAGTGCTTAGCAAGATAATAACAAACATTATGCTTAACTGTGGATAATTTTTATATATTAATATTGTAAATGTTATAGGGAATAGTATATACACTAAAAGATCAACTGTATAAACATATCTCTAAATGGTTATATATGTATATAATATATATACAGATTAACATATAGCAAAGCAAAGAATAGACAGATGGAGAAAGAGAGAGAGGAAGAGAGAGACTAACACAATATTAAAATAAATTATCTTATTGTCTTTGAGTTATTGACAATTTAATTTTTCATCATTTTCTTTAATGTTAAATTTTTTAATTAAAAAAATAAGCTAGGTAATAAGGTGCATCAAAACAAATTTAAAAATAATAAAAAGAAAATAGTTAAGTGAATGTCTATAGTTTATACAATTCCAAATTAAATATTTTTGTTAGTATTCACAAATAAAAATGAAAGCATTAGAAAAGTACACAACTTGCTTGTAGACAATTACAGAGATTACTTTTTCAGTTTTATTTCAGACTGCATTACTACATTTTCAAGCAACGCTCAGGTAAGATGTAAATTGAATCTTCAGCAATTATGTGAATTGGCAAAATAAGTGAGGTGATTATACACTGTTACTCACAAAACAGTATTCAACTTTAGTCTGAAAATGTAAAATCAAGTAACTATATTGCCTTTAGAAGAGCTATCTCTTAACTTTCACGTAGAAAATTATATATGTCAAACAATATCCCTCTTTCAAAAAGGTTCCCGCCAGCCGAGATTGCTGCTACAAGGTTGCTGCTATGACTTAAGGAATAGCTTGAGACTCTCCTGCAGATAAAAGATCAAATCTATCAACAGAAGGCATGTTTAATGCTGATAAATTAAGTTGAATCTACAAAGCTGAGAAAAACTTAAATCAGATTATTTTGATAGTATATATACATGGAAAAAAAACATTTTTAGGTTTTATTCTAAAATTACCAATATTTTTCATGAAACATTTAATTTCTGGGAATGTTTTTTTAAGACCCAGGAAAATAAAAGATTATTCATAAAATTATTTATTTTAGATCTTTTATTAAAAATTCTAGTTTTTCTGCAATAAAAAATGAAAATGTTCTGGAACAATTTTTTTTGAAAAATACCAACTTTTAAAAATCAGAGAACAATCTCATTTTAGTTAATGTCAATTTAGAAAAAGAAACAAATAAAAAATCTATACTAAGGAATTAGGTGATCTTTGGTGAGAATACAATATTTTTGTTTATTGTAAATGTCATTTTCTGTGTTTTCTAATTTTCTATCAAATTTACTGATTCTTTAATAATAAAAATGTTATGGAAGCATAAAAATATAACCCAGATTTTTTGCAGAAATGATAATATTGAAGTTTTGATTTTCTAACATCATGTGTGGGTATGTCTTTACATTTTGCTTTTATTTTCAAAGAAAATTATGATATAAGAATTTTCTACTCAGCACAATACTATTCAGTATGAAGGAATTAAAAACTGCCACTCATACAACCTCCCTAAAAAAAAAAAAAAAGAATTGAGAAAAGTGCTTCACCTGCTGAAAAACAGTTCATAATATAGGCACTAATAAAAGGAATATTCTAAAGACGTGTTTGTGAGCAATTAAACCAATATGTTAAAGTTAATGTCTAATTAAACATCTTGGTAATAAAACTCAATATAAACATTATATAAAAGATAAATGAAAGGAAGATATATCAAAAATATAACTGCTCATATGAACTTAAGTTTATAGGTTATTACAAATCACAGTGTGTTGGTTTGGGGACAGAAATAACAGTATGCTAAATTTCTCATTTTTGAAGGGTGATATAAATTGATGATGCATTATTCTCATAATTGTTTTCTTTGTAAAATAAGGGCTTCAACTTTTGGACTATTTAGTAGACATATTTTATAAAACCAAATAAAGACAAAATTTAAAATTATTTAATGTGGGTGGGGGAAAGAAACATGCTTACAAAAAATTAAAGATTTAAAAAATTAAAAATAGAGAACAATAATATATTGACTGAAGGTCACTGATTTCCTTGGTAAGTGGTTGTAGGGTTGGGGACAAAACCAGATTAATACAGGTTGAAGAAGCTGAGGAGTACAATCAGTGAGTATAAGCGCATCTTTCGAAAATTTAACATAGCTGGTACTAATCACTGTTTAGTAATACATTTAGATCTGTATTCTGTAACATTTTAATGAAAATATATCTAAAGGTAGTAATGATTTAAATGTAAATGTGAAATTATAACGTCAGCTCCATATGATAGAGTGAAGATGTATTGGGCCTCCACCAACTACTTCAAATTGGATAAAAATAACATTTATAAAAGTAGGGCAAAATGAGTAGAGGTGCTCTAAGTTCACTGCAGACACTGCAGTGCTTGCAAGACAGAAAGCTGACAAGATCTGAATGCAGCATGGGAACCAAGCTCCAAAACAGTCTGGAAAATTCTGCAAAAGGTAAGACCTTTGTGGCTGACACCTGGAATGTTGGGTATGTACCTGGGACGGAAACAGAATCATCCTCACTCGGGTTGTCACAGCAAAAACTAAGGGTCAGCCCTTTTCTATTGCCCTTCCGTCTCCTTCAGGCAGGTAGCAGCATGTGAGTAATGGGCTTCTGGTGCTTTCATTGTAGAGGCCAGAACTTGCCCTATGAGTCCAGCAATGACAAATTACTTAAGATAAGTATAAAATAACTGTGAAATCCTTTTATTTAAAACTATAAAATGAAGTTTACAAAACTAGGATTAAATAAAAGGAGAGATTGGCCATGTTTCTGGATGTGAGGATTTAATATTGTTTGTTCTCCCAAATTAATTAACATAAGCATCATATAATTGATATACTATACTATACAATACTGTAATATGATTCATTCAATCAAAGTCAAAATTCCACCTCAATTTTTTCACTCAACCCAAGAAATGAATTGTAATAACAGTGCACCAAAGTAAACATGAAAAAGGACTAAGTGTCAAAACATATGAAACTATAATAGACGTATACACGTGCTCCATACATATTTCTTCAATGAAGGGATGTTAATAAATCTCTTAAAAATGTGAATATTAATTGTGATAACATATTTGGAAGCACTTCCTAAGTTCTATAAACTGTTATTGATATCATTTTTAGACTAACGTTTTATTTTTACTACTGTAACAAGTTAGCCTACACAACTAAGACTAGTATTTGGTTTTAGAAACTGCATTTATTTCTGAAAAATTCTTATTGATTCTGTTTCCTTCTAGATATCTTCCATAGGTTTTAACATAATATCAATTCAAATAAGGCATAGATTTACAACAATGTACTTCCTTCATGGGTAAATGTTTGAAACAAAATAGAAAAAAAAAAGAATTATTTTATTAATTTACTTTCAAGTTAAATAGTTAAATCATGGCTTTACAAAGTTGATCTAGCTAAGGCAAAAATAAATGAATAACTCATTCACTCTTAGATGTTGATAAATGTTCCAGATTGTGATTTGCAAGGTAAATTATAATACTGAGATAATTTATCAGGAGCAATACACTCTTGTTACAGCCCAACCAGAAGAGGAAGCCAATACGCTGAGACAGCAGGGGTTACAGCAGAGAAAGAGTTTAACATCGCGACGTCATGTGAGGAGATGGGAGGAAGTTCTCAAATCTACCTCTTCCAAAATTTGGAAGAAAGGGTTTTTAAAGATTGGCAGGCAAAAGGCTAGGCAATTGGGTCTGCTAATTGGCTAGGTTCAGGGTAGAACCATGGGGGTGTAGAAATTATCTTCTTTGCTGAGTTGGTTCTTGGATGGGGGTCACAATACCTGTTGAGTCAGTTCCTTGGTATGGGCCACTAGCCTGGGTGAGTCAGCCATTCCACCGGAATGCAGGGCCTGGAAGACATCTCAAAAACTAGCCTTAGGTTTCACGAGGGTGATGTTATCTACAGGGCAATGAAAAAAGCCAAGAATCTTTATGACCATCAGCTATAGGATTCGTGAGTAGTAAGCAATAATAGGAGAGCAAGCTAGGGAACAATGGCTGGTTATATATATATTTCCCCTACCACAGTTCCCACTTATTAATTCTATAAAGAGTGGTTTCAATCAGTAAGTATAAATGGGTGCCAGGGTTTAGGGAAAAATGAGAATATATAATGACAAATAGAGAAACAATGATTGGTTTGGTGAACTTACCTACACTTAGGTGTGATTCTAATGTATTCATAATTTACTAATAAAAATCTTATTTACTTCTGATTCTAACAAAAAGTATTTAAGTTTCTTTTAAATGTAAGTGACTTTTTAATCTTTTATTTTTTAAAAATTCTTTTTACGTTTTTTATCATTTTTTAAACCACATCTAAAATCTAGTCCCTTACAATTTCTTAATCATTAGCCCTCGTATGCAGGAAATATTGAAAAGCACCTTTCAAGTTCCTTTATGATTTTATAGAATAGTATCAATGCCATTTACTAATTTTCAGCATCCTGGAATGTGTGTCATCTAGATGGTGATTTGTTTAGGCTTAAATGTTTAAAGTGTTTATTTCTATCACTTCTACCTTTATCACCGTGCACCTTGTAAATTCAGATGGAATACTGGTCGCTGCATCATTTTAAAGGAAAACAACTCTTGTTAAGCACCTATTTTAAAGCAGGTCAATAGCTTGGCTGTTTTGATGCTACTGTAGAGTTCATATGCCTCTTTACTTATTAATGGACTTGGGACTTCATGGTCTGAATTACTTTATGTTTGAAATGTTTGAAAAGACTTTTCTTATTCCCCTTTGCCATCTGTCAGCATTTCGTTTCTTTTGACCCAATTCGCTATTGTTTTCACTAATGGACTAAACTTCTTCCATAGGAAGCCACTCACTTATTAGAATTTGGAAACTTTGGTGCTTTATTTTGTGGTTTTGCAAACTTCTAGAACTCTACCAAAGTCGCAAACTTACACAGCATATAATTGACCAAAACAAGAGTAAATTAAATGTCAAAACTTTTCTAAAATTTATAACACAAATAGATCATATTTATTGAAGAAAATTAGAATACATAGTTTGCCATCAGATCAACCAGTTATTCCTAATATTTTAGTGTATTCTCTTTTGGATTTCAATCAATGTTCTTATATAGATAAATTGGTGGTGCTTAACTTTCTCACAACATTTATGCTAAAATTTATATGCTCTTGAAAGATTGTCTTACTTTCGTCCATTTTACTCATCAATATATGGCGACTCTTTTCCATTTTAATACAAATGTGTTTATCAGTATACAAACTAGCCGGCCACATTGTGGTTCTCTCATTTAAAAGGTTTCCCTTACTGCTATTATCTGAGTCTCTTCCTAAGCTTCCACTTTCTCTACTCTGATGTTACATGCAAAAATCTTACTCTTCAAAGCTCAGATCTGATACAACTTTACACAAGAATTATTCTAATGCAATCCAATCAGAAAATATCTCCAGTTATTTGTTCCTATGACATTTATTTCCTCAACTTTTATCTATTACAGTTTATTTTGTATTAAAATTTTTATGTATAGTCTATTCATATTCTGATTGTATAGAATTTCTTATGCAATGGGTTATCAATGTTAGTAGTTATATTGATATAATATCAATCGTTAGTTCTCAGAGCAGCTAGCACAATGTCTAGAATATAGTAGATAATAAATTCTAAATCATATCAAGTTTTGCAAGGGATTTCAAACAAAATTTTGGAACTCTTGCACATTAAAGATGTCTACTAGTTTAGAGTTATTCCAATAAATTGATGGCTGTGATCTATTATATATTTAAGGTGTTGGGGTTGATAAATATATTTGAGGAAGCATTGTCTTTTTATTGCATATTTCATGCTATAAAAAGATGAATAGTTTGTCTTTCCAAAGTATACAGTTGGAGACAGTTTCATTGAAGTTGCTGGAGTCACCTTGGGGATGAGTAAAAGAAATGGCAATTGTCTAGAAAAATTAGACTGCAGTAGTTGGATTGTCTAAAGTGGCTTCATTTGGTGTCTAATTAGAGCACTCATCTGTTAGACATCAAGACTTTTCAACCAGATGTGTGACATCACAGCCATAATAAAATTAATCATTTTGTCAGTCAAAGATCTCATGAATGGGAAGAGAATTGTTGGACTTATGTATAATGAAATGTGATATTGACATTTCATGACAGCTGAGCTGACTCAAAGAATCATTCTCCCAATTCTCTGGACCTTTTCTGATTTTGTCATTGCATATTTGTGGTTACAGTGAAGTACTTTTAACCTATGTCCCACATACAGAAATTTAATGTTGCAGTTATATCCTTTTCAGATGGCTGCATTTTCACTCTGAAGAAGTAGGCCAGAGGAAAAATGGAGGGAAAGAGTGAGACAGAAAAGTAACAGGAATTAGAAGTCAGTCACAACTCTGTCAACTTAAACTTCCACAATGGAGAATATTGACATTCATCCACAACTAACAATGTGTCTAGCAACTGTTTTAAACATCTTATCTAATTTAATTTTTCAAAATCCTACAAAGTTGATAGTTTCACCATTTTATAGATTTAAAAAAAAGAGTATCTGAGAAGTTTAATAGGTTGCTCAATATTTCAAACAGGGACATGGTAGAAAGGAAATTCAAAGTCAGTTCTTGAGAGGTTTTGTTATTTCCACTTTACTGTCCTGTTTCCAAACTGTAGAAGAATCATGTTCCACACTGAACCAAATTCCCTATTTATTAAAACATATCATGGAACGGGAAAGGCTCAAGACAACTAGTCTGGAAAAAATGATGAAAAAGTGAAATGTTTTAAGTCACTAGTATAATAACCTCATTGACATTTTAGAAAAAGTACCTACTTCAGTATCTATTTTCTCAGACCTGATATACAGTGTTTTGACTCTGCATTTAATGCATATTCCCATACAAGTACCAAAAAATGAGAAGAAACATTAATCACATTTATTATTATTTTGTTGAGGGTGGTGACATAAAGAACACAAGTATTTGGGTTTAAATTGTGATGAGATGCCACTTTTAAGGTACATTAAACATGTAGCTTATTTTAAAAAGACATTATTGAACTTATATGTTTAACTCCTTTTATTTATAAATTCCCTTAGAAATAAGAAATGTATTAAAAACAAAAATAACTTTGATCTCTCTATCAAAAATAGAAGACTGAAATGGCTGTCGTCAATAGACAGATGGAAATGCAGATAGGATTGCACTGAAGGAAGTACTAAGAAATTGATAATGTGAAACATGCAAAAGAAATTCTGCCTTGAGGTATGTGGACAGAACATATCAGGAGAAAGACAAAACAAAACAAAAACAAACAAACAAAAAAAGCAAACAAACATAAACAGTAAAACAACCAAGCTCAGAACCGAATGTGCCCTCTGAGACTGTGAAGCTCCAAATGGAAGAATTTGGGGAGGTATCTGGCCAACTTGTTAGCCCATATTTAGTTTAAGTGGAGGTGGGTGTGCAAAAGGAAGCCACTGCAGCAGACAGTTCCGTGTGAAACCTGGTGTAGAAGTCAGAGAAGGTGAGATGGTCCCCATGAGAATCAGTTTTCTGCAATTGATACGGACAGTAACTACTCCTGAACTAATGAACTCCTCTGCAGATGGCTGGCTGGTCTCCCACTTCCTCACTGCCTCCCAGGCATCTGAACTCCAACAGAGAAAAATAAAATGCCTGAAATGTAAATATCTTCCTTTCCTAATGATTTAGAATAAAACACATGAATAAGAAGCCTCACCAATCTGAAAAGCAATTTATACATTCATCAATAAATATATAAAAAGTTTCCTTAATCTAAAAGGAGGACAGTATTTTGAAAATTCAGTGGTAGTTACCTCCAATAAAGCAGGTTTACTCCTAAGTAACAGGAGGAAACCTAAATGTCTTTTATGTATCATGTAAGATAATCAAGAAAAGGTTGTAATTATGAGAAGTGGATATTTGATATCAAATTAAAACATTTATGAAAAATAGCATGATTTTATGTCATGCAAAGAAATATAGTTTGAATTGACTAAAGAATTCCAAACACATTTGTTTAATGGTAAAGAAATAAACATAATGAAGGTAATGAGACACTAATGTCTGAGATACCAGTAATTCCTGAAGGAGAAAACAGAGCCTACTGAAAAGTACTAAGTGAAGGATTATGAGAAGAAAACCCAGAATACTGAAAAACAAAACTTGAGACAAGTAAAATCAAAAGGTGTGTCCATTTGCATAGAGAGATTAGTGAAGCAATACATCTAGAAAGACAATGGCAAGATTTTGGAATTGCTACAGAGATAAATATCTGAAAAGCTACATATCTAAAACTAAAATATACTGGCATCAGATTTCTTATCTTCAATGAGAAACTTTAGAAACTAAGGGACAAATACTTTGAATGCAGCCAACACTCCAGAATTTAATATGACAATACGTTTTAACCTTGTTTTATAATATTATCGTACTGATTTCACCTGTCATCATATCAAGCTTTTTCGATGTCTTATCCCATTTAAGTAACCAAATGATCCTTCTTGTATTGGCATTTTTACTCCCATTATAAAGATTAGATTATAAAGGCTAAAGAGGGTGAAGTAGCTCTATGAGGTTATGCATAGAGTTTGGGGCAGGGGTGGGATTCAAGTCCAAGCCAGACGAAATCTAGAAGCTAAAAAGCACATACTACGCAGTAATACTTCTCCAGAACCATGAAAAAAATGTATCTTAGAAGATAATAAATTTAATAATAATATAATAAAGTCATATTTAAATCAACTTTTTATAATAATGTAAAAGATTTAGAATCCACCAAGTTTATGACTTATTAATATTAAAAATAAAATTAATACTCAAAACAATCAGAAGTCAAAAGGCACAGTTGAAATGATAAAATTATTTTCTATCTATAATAATAGGCCAAATTTAAATAGGATTAATATATAGAGTTCACACCTATCTACAAAACATTATAAATATATATGTATGAAATTTTCATATATAATATTCATATATATGTATACAAATGAATTAATGCCTTAAATAATAAAAAATGTGCATATGCAAATATAAAAGATTTTTTAGATGAAATTACTGAGCATTGGTGAATGATTTGGGAGAACAGGCCTGCTCATATATTTATTGGAGTTGTAAGTTGGTTTGATCTTTCTGAAGAAAAATTTGGCAGTGAGCAAAGTAATGCCCCCAAATAGATCCAAATATACATGGGGATTTAGTTTAAAATAAAGTGATCCAAAAATAGTTTCCTGTAGATGTAGGAATGCAGTAAAAAATGAAAGTGACATTTTCAAATCAGTGGGGAAAAGAGAGATCATTCAATAACCAGTGGTGGGGAATATATTAATAAATCAGGATCTCTGTCTCACGGCTTAGAAATACCTTCACCTCTCAATTATTATAAATAATTCACCCATGCTATTTATGCATCTTGTCTTCTATATTTTTGATTTCCTTTTTAAAATTAAAATTGATCCACATGAAAACACACACATAATATTTCGGTTATTAATAAGTTGCCATACAAAAAATAAAAAAAATAGCAGAGTAAGGCAAAGAAAATGTGTTCATGGGGGACTGAGGGCTTTAGTTAGATAGTGAAGGACTGGTGCTTACAAAGGCTGGAGGGAGGGAGGCAGGGACCGGATGTCAGAGAGAGAGAGAGAGAGAGAGAGAGAGAGGGGGAAGGGAAAATGCCCCTTCTGTTCTGGGCAGAGAAAGGCCCTGAAGGGAGGCATACTTGGCAAGTTTGTGGCACAACAAGGAGTCTCACTAGTTAAAGAGAAAGGGGACACAAAGGCAGAGGACAGTCAAGGACCAGAGGACTCAGTCCCTAACTAAGGATTTTAGCTTTTGCTTAGAATGAGATTTTGAGCAGAGAATGACATGATTTGACTTAAGCTTTGAAAGTGTCACACTAGCTACTGTGTTGAGAATAGACGAATTAGAGGGTGTCACAATACCCCAGGTGAGAGACATGATGATGGTAGATCATAATAAATGATTTGATTCTGGATATATTTCGAAAGTGGAGCTAACAGAATTGATCGATAGATTGATTGTGGGTTTTGTATAAAAGGGAGGAAACAAGTTTGACTTTTAAGGTTGACAGGAGAGATCCAATATTAATCTTAATTAGAACAGAGAAGCACACCCACACAAATAAACACGCACACCTCACCACACTAAAAATGGTTTCATTAAACAACTAACTATACATATCCAATACACACGTGAAAAGATGCCCAGGACTTATGTGTCGAGAAAGATCAAAACAGAAGAATTTGACAAACATCAAATTCTTTGATGATATTCAGGGCTGGGAAGTCTGTGCAGAAACAAGCAACAGTTTATTGTAAAATACTTTTATAGGAATATTAGATAATTTTTCTCATATTTAATGTGTTTACTATATGATCTGATTATCTCATGAATAGGAATTTTTACTGAAAATTCACAACTGATAAGAATGTAAATCAGCAATAAATTTCTGGGAATGTAATTGATAATGTCCTCTAAACCATTTGTACTCATTCTTATTCTGTCCTTGGCATAGACAAGATTCAGTGGTGGTCTAAACTCTGGAATCATGTAGTCATGAATTTGTATCATAATTATAACATTTTGAGGCTGAACTCAGCAAAATACTTACGTTTTCTCAATTTATATTTTCTTAGCTATAGCCCTATAAGATTATTGTTAAGGATTACATGGAAAAACAAACATAAAGTGTACCTGGCACAGTGCCTGACATAATGTAATTATTCAATAAAAGGCAGCTGTGTTAATGCAGTACTTAGAATTGGGGTGGCTGAAGCATATGCAGACTCCAGTGTTTATTAATTTCTTCCTGTGAAAATTTTCTCTGCTGTGAATGCTTGAAATTTCTGAAAATTCCCAGGTGAATTTTTTTCGCTCCTAAGGAAGAATCCAGGAGAATGACCACTTAGAAAGAGTAAAAAATGCATTATAAACATGGCATTTTGTTTCTTCCTTGTTCAAAAGATTAATCCATTTGCTCATGTCTCTAGAATTCTTATTTGCATTTAACTTGTTTTTAGTATATAATGCATTTTATTGCACCAATGTTACTCAGCCCAATATTTGTTTGATACTATTTATGTATTGAATATTCATGTAGTAGGCTTAGCACAAAAATATAGGTTTACATATGATCTTGAAAAAAAAGAAGGAAATTATAATAGAGACCTTCAGCTTAAAGGTTGTATTTTTTTCTCTCAACATAAATTGCACTTCCCATGAAATAAGAAGCTGCATTTCTACTCCTTTCTTTAGTACCTTCCTCTGAATTTATGTTCAAAGTCAAATATTTATTTAAATTAAGGTATCTAAAGAAAAGACTAAGCAATAAATTAGTTAAAAATAAATGTAATTATAAAATGTCTTTCCTATTTCCAAAGCAATCTCTTCCCCATATCAGAAATCAACAGGTAATATATATATATATTACAACAATTGTCTCCATTATAATTAACATTGTGATTCAGTGTAGCCAGTGTGAATGAAGGGTTAGAACACAAGAACGCCTAACTTGGGTTAGGGAAGGATCAGTAAAATCTTAGTAAAGGAAAGAAAAAATTAATTCTGGAAGAAGAGGTAGAAGAGATCAAACAGACAGAACCATAAAAAGCTTGGAAATATCAATGCAAGTCCTAAGGGGTATTTAAATTGGCCCAGAGGAAATGACATGATATGAATTAATTTAAAGAGTTAATTTGCACTGCAAATATCACATGCATAAATAAGGGGCAAATAAGCAGTGGGATTTAAATTAAAATATGTGTGCATACTTTAAATTCTATTTTTAACATCTTGGAAGAAATGTTTTTATAGGAGATAGCTTGGCTGTTTTTGAAGATGCCACAGAATTGATGAGCAATACCAGCCTGTCTGAAGCAAATTGTCAAAGCTAAATGGAGTAAGTGTTTAAAATGGTCACTCAGTCAGAACCATCTGCTTATTAAAGTGTTTGCTTGCGAAGCCAGGTGCTCAAGTGCTAATGCATTTATTGATGACATGCAAATTTGTTAAATATTGAAATCTCCTTCATCAAGATGTCACAGTTGTTCTTCCCCTTCCTCTTTTCCATTCTTTTCTTGCAACAGTCGAGAGAACAAATCAGCAAAGCCTGAGTTCAGCTTTGATCTATGAAAAAGCTAATTAAGGAAGAACAAAAGATAAATAATACAGAGTGTGAATAAATAAATTAAACATTTTCCCCCAAGTAAGCTGTGCTATTTATTCATAAGGGCACCAAAAAGTTGATTTTATAGTCTCCTATGGGGTCCTTTTCCATGACAAAATATGCTATATCAAACATTAATTTATTACAAAATAGGAACTATTTCAGATAGAATTTTTTGGTTTTAAAATACTGGCTAAATTATTAGACCATGTATGAAGTAATGAGGAAAATTGGAGCCTTTAAAAGAAATGAAGGCAGGACAACCACTGACTGTGTAGGCAGTGATTAAAATAGCTTTAAACCATTAAAGGTAAAATTGTCAATTAAAAAAAATACAACATGTGTTCTACCTTCCAGTTGTAGCCAATGTTAGTTACTCTCTATATCTATTTCCTGCTATGCTCCTTTGGTGTATCATGTTTGGTCACCTCATCATAATTTTTTTTGAAGGGTGTCTCTCTCCTCAAATGGATGGTTCCCATCTACTCTCATGCCCTCTCGTGCAATATGGAAAGTGCTGTGACAAAGGTACAAACCAGGTTTAGTAAAAGAAAAGTTTGCAAGAAGAGGAGACTCAAGTTCAATTGTAACAGACAAAAGGTATTAAGTAGTAGAGAGTGTGGAGTAAAGGAAAGAGCGAAAGGAGGAATAAGGCACAGAGATGTGATGGAACAGTGAGATTTGGTACCATGTAGTACTTTTTTTAAAAATTTTATTTCAGCATATTATGGGGGTAGAAATGTTTAGGTTATGTATATTGCCCTCCCCACCCCCAGTCAGAGCTTCAAGCATGTCCATCACCCAGACGGTGTGCATCGCACTCATGTATGTATATACCCATCCCCTCCCATCTGCCCGACCCCCGATGAATATTATTACTATATGTGCACTTAGGTGTTGATCAGTTAAAACCAATTTGATGGTGAGTACATGTGGTGCTTATTTTTCCATTCTTGAGATACTTCACTTAGTACAATGGGTTCCAGCTCTATCCAGGATAATACAAAAAGTGCTATATCGCCATTGTTTCTTATAGCTGAATAGTACTCCATGGTGTACATATACCACATTTTATTAATCCACTCATGTATTGATGGGCACTTGGGTTGTTTCCACATCTTTGCAATTGTGAATTGTGCAGCTATAAACATTCTAGTTCAGATGTCTTTTTTATAGAATGTCTTTTGTTCTTTTGGGTAGATGCCCAATAATGAGATTGCTGGATCAAATGGTAGGTCTACTTGTATCTGTTTAAGGTACCTCCATATTGCTTTCCACAGAGGTTGCACTAGTTTGCAGTCCCACCAGCAGTGTATGAGTGTTCCTGTGTCTCTGCATCCATGCCAACGTTTATTGTTTTGGGACTTTTTGATAAAGGTCATTCTCACTGGAGATAAGTGATATCTCATTGTGGTTTTGATTTGCATTTCCCTGATGATTAGAGATGTTGAGCATTTTTTCATATGTTTCTTGGCCATTCTTCTGTCTTCTTTTGAAAAGTGTCTGTACTTTTTAAGGATGGATGAAATATAGTGGTCAGAGAAATGGCATGAAATGAGGTAGAAAAAGTGAATTGTTACAAACAACTTTGAAGGGCACTTTTGACACCCCAAGAGAAAGGAATATTTATGTTGGTGTGGTATAAATAATCATTTGGGGATTACAAACAAGGTACTGACATGCTGTGCCACAGTGGCAGGTATCTAATACCTGTCACAGCCAGAGTGATTCTTTAAAATAGTAAGTCATTTTATATGTTTCTGCTAATTAAAAGCTGGGGTTTGCTTCACATTTCAACTTGTATAAAAGCCAATGCACTTAAAATTGTCTAAAAAGGCTCAATTTTTCTTTCTAACTTCACTTCCTTCTACTGTATCCTTTGCTCACTTGTTCTAGATTTCCTGGCATCTTCGGAGTTGTAACTCATCAGGCACAATCCTCCTCTGGGATTTTTGCATTAGCTATTTATTCTGCCTGGATTTTATTCCTCCAGACATCAGCATGGCAACCTCCTTATTTCCGTGAATACTTTGCTGAAATACTACTTTCTTCCTGGTTGCTCAGCCTATATTAAATTGCACCCTCAGCACTCTCAATCTTTTTTTTTTTTCTCTGCTCCCTTTTCCTCCATAGCTTTCATTACCCTCTAATATATTAATTTATTTACTTTTTAATGTGTATACAGTATATTATTCATCATCTACTCACAATAGGAATGTAATGTCCACAAGGCAGGCATCTATGACTAATTTGTTCACTGATGTAAATCAAATATTTAGAAGAAGGCCTGATGCATAATAGGTTCTCAGTACATATTTGTTGAATGAATACATGAGTGAATTAATAAACAAAAGGATAGTTTCTGGTATCTTGAAGCTCCTGATTTAACCAACCCTGGAGCTGCCCTACCTCTGGACATCTTGTGAAGTAATAACTTCCTAATTGCTTGAGAAGTTACTCAATGCTTTCCATTACCTACAGCTGAAAATACTCTTAACTCTGCAGTCCCCAACCCCCTGGCCATGGACCCGTACTGGTACATGGCATGTTAGGGACCAGGCTGCAGAGCTCTGCCACCTCCCACCTCCCCATCCATGAAAAAATGGTCTTCCCTGAAACTTAGGAACTGGGGGGCACACAGCAGAAGGTAAGTGGCAGGCAAGCAAGCAAAGCTTCATCTGTACTTACAGCCATTCCCCATCGCTCGCACCACTGGCTGAGCTCTGCTGCTGCCTCCACATACTCCTGACCCCTGACCCCCGTCCGTGGAGAAATGGTCTTCCATGAAACCAGTCCCTGGCACCAAAAAGGTTGGGGACTGCTGTACTGATGCAGAAGAAAGATTCTGTCTGAGACATGTTGTTCTGATACTTAGTGTAATTATTTAAAAATGTAGAGTTTCAGAGTCTTAGACTTATGACAAGGCATGGGAGATGAAGATAGATTCAAAACACATTTTAGATATAGAACTGATATGACATGTGGAAAGAATTATAAGAGGATGTTGCCTAATAGTCATATTACATGTGTGAAGATAAGTAAGATTTCAAAATCTTGAAGTAGGTAACTTAACCAAGAAGTAATGACACAAAGTAGAAAGGTTGGACCTTGGGAAAATCTGAATTTACTAATTAAGAAGTAGGAAAATACACCTAGGAATGTCCTCCAGGAAATCCCTTTTGTGATTCTACATAATTTAGAGAGATAAGAGATGATGTCTCTTTTAAAATATTCTTCAGTCTGAGTCCTTGTAGAAATCAAGGCTAAACAAAAGTTTTAAAATGCATAGATGATTTTGTACTTACAATTTTTTAAAAAATATATATTTTAAAATATGTCAAATCTCCAACATCACAACTCACCAATACTAATTACATAAAAAAAGAAATTGTCATTTTTATGTAATTATACCAGATCCATGATCATCCAACCAGATGCCACTTTTTATAACAGATGTCACAGATGATACAATGAATTCTTGCAACTGTTTCCAACAAAATAGTTAAAACAATCTCCAATCAGGCCTGATAGCATACAGCTGTTTTTCATAATGCACAAAAGCTAATTTTCTTTATTTCACATGACAATAATAGTTATTTTCTGAACTGTTTTAAAGCACCTGGCTACCCAGAGCCACATAACTCATTTGCTATATTGCTGTATTTTGGAAAGACTTGGAACCGCACATTGTTATCTGCGCAACTATACTCAGACACATTCTATACTATTAAAATCACAGAACTTCATGCATTGTTTTATACTTTTTCTTCAAAATATATAACTGAAAATATTTTTCATTATCTGTGCTCCTATGTGTTATTTCATAGTAAGACTTGCCCCTCTCATCTATTACCATCATATCGAGTAATTGCCCAATCATTCTACATAAAGAGTGGAAGACTCTATCAAGTAGTTTCTAATTTTATCATTTGAAAATGGTGTGATCCATCTAGACAAAGAATGGGAGAATCGGCCAAACTGTATTTAATTCTAGAGCTCAATACTACGCTAACTGCCATGAAAGGTGCAAAATATACAAATATCTCACATATTTGAGCTTAATTGAGAAGGTAAAACTCAGAGATATGGAATGGTGTGGTCAGCCGAAAAAGTGCAATAGAAAATTGCAATGCAGTTGTCAGAAAAACCATCACTGACTTGATTTTAGACTGATTCTTTTTTTTTTTTTTCCAAGGCAAACATGAGGTGAAATTTATTGAGGGGGAGCAAGAAAGGATTACAGGTCAAGAGCAAGATATAGGTTTACAGAGCAAGATGCATATGCTGCAGATGATGACTGGACCCCTTGTTGTAGCAGAAAGAGAATTTGGATATGGTCTGTGTCTTGTTTTATGGTGTAGGGTTAGGGACTTCCCCGTGGTTCAAACGTCACCATGGAACCACTTTGATTGGACAGTTGGGAGTTATATGACCTGAGTCTTACTGTGCATTCGGATGTCCCATGAGCCTCTCTGAAAGCACATTTGGTGGGGGGAAGAGCAGTGGTACCCGCTTTAATCCCTAGGAGACCCAGAATCCCTTGCTAGCTACCTAATATTTCTCCATTCTCTATTCCAGGTGCCCAAATCACTGGGTAGGGGCATCGACTCATCTTGTTGCTTCCTGCTGAGTGGGAGTGGCAATCCCTATTAGGGTGGCCTCCTACAGGTTCTCCGGGCATCTCTCCAGGGGACTTCGGTATATGTTCTCAGTAGATTGTTGTAGTTGTAGGTGTGAGGAGGAGGTAGGCGTCAGAGCTGGCAGAGAATGTGGGACCATTTGTAGCTTGATGGCCTATAGATGGGATGAAATAATTAGACGGATTCTTGACTTAGTTTCTTTTCTTAACTCAAATTTACGTATACATGTTATGTTATTTTGAGGCATGAGGACCAAAAAATAAACATAAAGCGTCATTGAGAATAATGATGTGAGTGTCAAGTACAGGGTAAACTTTAATAATTAAATTTCTAAAATATACATGAATAGAATATTGCAGGGAGATGAGAGGTATCAGTGTGGACCTTCTGAGCTGTGTGGTGGTTTGGTATCTGGATTTGAAGAACTTGTTGAAGTTTTCCAAGTTGACGAGAAATAATGCTGGGATTGGGTATTTTAGAAGTACAAAACTGAAAAGCATATTCAGAGAACTATTCAAATTTCTGTAATGCCAGAGAATATTTTATGTTTGTGCATAACTGGATGTAGATTGTTGACAGATTATGAAGTTATTTGAATACAAAAAAGATAAATTTTTTTTTGTTAATGTTAATGTTAATTTTTTAATTAACATTAAAAATAAATCTAGATTTTGTTATGTTGAACAAGAAAAGTTTAGAAGAAAACTGTTGCTGAATAAATAATTATGATAAAAATATAAGAGAAAAAGGGGATTAAGAAGATAAACCTATAAAAATCCCAGAGTAAAATGACAAAGGTTTAGACCTAGATAGTAAAATAGAATTTAAGTGTAATATATTAATTCATATGTCAATCCAATGGAAAAACCACTGAATATGACCTGATCATAAACCAAACAACAAACATCAGTTCCAGTCACTGCCACACTCCCTTTTAAATGATTAAATGTAGCAATCCTAAAAAGAAAAAACCTAGAGAACAAGATTATGAGCATCTAAATACCAACTATCTAGCTGTGACAATTATTAATACTTTATTTTTTTCATGGTTTTTAAAATAAGGTATTAAATTTTGATTATTCATGACCAATTATAAATGAAACTTCAAAAATTCCACTGAGCTGGCAAAAAAGCCCTTTAAAAGAAATCTACAACAACAAAGAAAAAATTTTTGAAAGTGGATCAATAAGTGATACTTAACTCATTAGATAAGTAATACGTGTTTCAGGAGTCAACATCAATAATCAAGCTCAGTGCTGCTATAATAAACTTCAAATGTTCAAGAGTTGAAGAAACCAGATACCATAGTAGGAAACTTTTAGCTCTAAGTTTATTTATCAGGAAGGCATGCAAATAAACAAGAAAATAGGGTCCACATACAGAAAAAAAGGTGTAAAAAGCAGTCAATAGAAATTGCCCTTGAGCAAGCCCAGACATTGGATTTACTAAATAAGACTTTAAATGAGCTATTTGAAATATGTTCAAGGAACTAAAGGGAACTATGGCTAAAGAGCCAAAGGAAAGTACAATACCACTGTCTCACCAAATACGTAATATCAATAGAGATAAAAATTATAAACAGAAGCAAAAATACTGGACATTTTAAATAGTAAGATTTGGCAGTTCTAGAAATTACATCCTCTCTCTTCCATTTATCTTGGTGATGTTGGCATTTGTTGTTGTTGTTATTTTTTTTTTTTTTTCATTTAATGACTTTCCTAAACTAATTCTGTAAAGTCTGTGTACCTTGTCATTTGTGGTTTTTGAAGGCTCTGCTCAGATTGCTTAGTGGTCAGCTAATGATTTGATGAAGATTCTTTAAATGTCTGGAGCAAATGAGTCTCATCTATGCTGAGGGACTGTGTTGGGGCACAAAGCAGTGGAGAGACAATGGAGCTATAGAGAAGCCAAGTTTGTATACACTGTTGATACTAAATTGGCATTAATCTGGAGTAGATTGTTGTATGTTAAGATGTTAATTTTATTTCCCAGGTCAGCCATTAAGAAAATACATTTTAAAAAATAGTTTTTCAAACCGCAGTTGGTTTTTGTATATTGGTTTGTGTCCTATGGCTTTGCTAAATTCACTTGTTACTTTTACAAATTGTTTTTATTAATTCATTAGGATTATATATCACATTATCTGCAAAGAGAGAACGTTTTATTTCTTATCTCCCAGTGTGACTGTCTTTTATTTGTCTTTCATTTTCTTAAAAAAAATTTGATCTATTAAATGTTCTACTTTTCTATTAGTAATTATGGTATCTTTACATTTATAATAATTTTTACATTTCATTCAGGCTTTTAATTTTGTTTACATGGTAAAACTTAAACCAAATAATCCTGTGTCTCTATGTTACACAATACTGGAAACAAGGATCATTTTCTACTCTGTGCTAAATAATTGTAGAATGAACCATCAATTTTTTAAAATAAACAACACTGGGGTCAGTGAAAAAGTAAGATGCTTGCTCTAGGAAATACCTGCTTGTGGAAAATAAGGTGAGAATGAATTAACTAGAGCACTGCACTTGTCAAGAGTAAACAGCTCTCACATCAAGACTCACGTCAAGACCCCCACCTCACTGTACACATACAGCACAGCTATTATTCTGATAATTCCGCCAATTCCCAAGTCATTCCCACTTTATAAGCCCTACTTTAAAAATCATACAACCTATGACCCTATAAATTCTCCATTTTCTTTTTTTTAAGCTTCGTATTTAAGGTGAACAACATCATGTTCTAATATACATATATATAGTGAAGTAACTACTATAATCTAGGAAATAAACATATCCATCGTCACACATAGTTACCTTGTTTTGTAATAAGAGTACCTAAAGTCTGCTCTCTTAGAAAATTTCCAGTATTAATACATATAATCATAGAATGTAATATTACTAACTATGGTCCTTATGTTGTACACTGGCTCTCTTGACTAATTCATTAAGTCAATGAATTCCTCCATTTCCATCACCCTTCCTTACTCCTGGTAACAACGTATCTATGCTCTGTTTCTGTGTATTCAATTTTTTCTTTTTAGATTCCACATATAAGTGATATTATGCAGTATTTTTCCTTCTCCATCTGGCTTATTTCACTAAGCATATTCTCCAGATTCATCCATGCCATGTTGTAAATGGCAGGATTTCCTTCTTTTGTAAGGGTGAATAATATTCCATTGTATGTATGTATATACATGCACATATGTGTATATTATACAGACACAAACACACACACATATATATATCACAATTTTTTTTTAATGAATTCATCTGTCTCCAGACAGGTTGTTTCCATGTCTTGGCTACTGTGAATAAAGCTGCAATAAGCATGGAAGTGCAGATATCTTTGTGAGGTAGTGACTTCATTTCCTTCATTGGTACTCTTTGTTTTTTTCATGGTCCACCAACCCTTTTTCTACACCATTCTTAACAAAGAGGTTTGCTGCAAAATTGCACAAAGATGTGGAATAATTGCCAGTTGAAAATTGGATTGTTGCTGCTCCTTTATCTGGGCTCCAGAATGAACAGAGAGCAGAGCCGTCCCAGCTGCCACAGACACACAACCTGAATTGTGAAGTCTTCCCAGCTGGACTGCAGATCTGTGAGCATGATAACAAACGCTTATTCTTTTATGCCACTGAGTGAAATTGATCACTAAAATACTAAGATGTTCTAACATACTAGCAACAAATATCAGAAAATGTAGAAAAAACTATATTTTAAATAGCTTAAAATAGCTATATATGGATAAATATCTATATATCATGGTGCTTAAATGTCAGGGACAGAAGCTATGTGGGCGTATGCGTAGTTGGATAAATAGTTGGAGAGTTGGTAGATACATCAGTAGATAGAAAATAACTAGATGACAGCCATGGATGCATAAGAAACACGTGCAAGCAATTTATGGAGAAATTAAAAAGCTTTAGTGCCTGACCTCAGAATCTTGGCACCTTGTCACAATCAACACAAGTAAAATTATGCTCCCACACCACCTCTCTCCCGACATGACTCATCTCCACTTCACAATGTACTATGAATACATCTGTCAGATCCTGTAAGACAGGAGGGAAATCACAAGGGAATCTTGAAATTGTTGATTTTGACTTCTTGGTCTTTGCATACGAGAAAGGGTGCAAAATGAATGATGAACGAAATAATTCTTAGTATCCACACACAAAATAAACATCAAGAAGTAAGTCTTAGAGGAAAAAAACCTAAGTGACCAATAAGTATATGAAGCAATATCTTACTAGCAAAAGAATTAAAATCAATACTTCAGCAGGCTTCAGATTCAGAAAATATTTTAGAGACTGTTGATACCTACCAATGACAAGGATTATCATTTTACTTTGCTGTTGGGAGTGTACATTTTTATCCATATGTTGGACAGAATTTTGGCAATATATTTAAAGAGGAAGTTGTACACTCTATGATTTACCAATTTTGTCTTATGTATAAACTCTATAGTAACTATTTCACAAATACAGAATGGGGCCTGAATATCAATGTACACGGAAACAATGTTTTTATACACAAAACCATTGAAACCAAATAAAATGTTCAACATGAAAACACATAAATATATTGTAATATGTCCATACAATGAAATATCATAAAGCAGTGAAAATAGACATAAAGTGTGGCAATATAGAAGAATATACAAACATACAACTAAGAAAATAAAACTCATGTTACCATACAACAATATTCTGTTTATTAACATTTAAGCCATTCCAAATAAATACATATATTGATAAGATGAAATATATACATATTAAAATCTTAATGTGTGGATACGACAGTCCCCTCCCAAATTAAGTGATTTCTTTTGCTTCATTAGGAAAGGATCTTGATGTGATCAGGAAGGGGTACACAGATTCAAGTATATCATTAAGGTTTTATATCTTATGGCAGATGATGAGTACAAACGTATTCATTATATTAATTTTTCTTCTTGATTTTATGAACTACTTAGTAAGATGTTAATAAAAAATACAATGCATTTTACCTGTTAATCTTTTATTCAGCATCAAACTGTTCCAAGTAGTTTGCCAGAAATTTTTGATTACTTTAATGTGGATCATCTTTTGTAAATTATGGTACTTCTTTTTTCCTTTTTTAATTTTGAATACTATAAGCCCCTGATCTCATTTTCTAACTTATTAGATGGACAGTGATATGAAACAGGTCTATCTTGTTTTTGACTTTAACAAGAACGTTTCCATTGTCCCATGACATTGGCCAGGAGATATGTTTACAATTCTATAGAGAAAATATTTATCATAGAGTTTTGAATTCAACACATAGATGAATGCATTGGTACATAATTATGTAGATACATAGATAGATGTCAAGGCTATCGTAAGAATATCAACCTCTTATTTTATAATGTGGTGTTTAGTAT
This sequence comes from Varecia variegata, assembly GCA_028533085.1. Lineage (NCBI taxonomy): Eukaryota > Metazoa > Chordata > Mammalia > Primates > Lemuridae > Varecia > Varecia variegata. The sequence continues at coordinate 8,648,621 of CM052446.1, read as the reverse complement.
TTAAATGTTTTCTAATGTTGAAACATCTTTTCTTGTGTTTGTATTTTTTTTTACATTGCTATATGTGATTTACCATTGCATACATTTTATAGGTGAGATGAATCCATAGTTTTCAAATTTTACATTTTCAAATTAGGTATCTAGTTTATATCAATCTCATGACTGTTTTAAATAGAATGTTGTTTCATTATTCTCTGAAAAAACTTGTATAACACAGGGTTTATTTGTTCTTTGAAGATTTGCTCAAACTTGTGTACAAAGCCATCTAGTGGTCTTTTGGAAGGGATAATTCTGATACAAATTTGATGTCTTTTTTTACTCATTAAAATTTTTTATTTTTTCTTGAGTTTACATTAATAATAGATCTCTTCAAAATGTGTTGGCATATTTTATTTTGTTATTCTCTTGTCATCCTTAAAATCCTTACTTTTGTCTGTAGTTATGTCCGTTGAGTTAGTTATGATTTATTCCTTTTCTAATTTATTAATTTTGCACTGATTTTTATGTCCTCCTTTCTACCTTTCTTAAATTTGTTATATTGCTACTTTTATATAATTGTTTTATTCATACATGCTTTAAAAATATTAACTTACTTCTAAATACTTTTACTAAAGCCCTTAAGTTTTCATGTGTGATAATTTGCTACCATTTAATTGTATGTAATCTGTAGATTGCTTCATATAATATACTTTAAATTATAAGCAAATCATGAAAAACGTTTTTATTGCATGCCTTACAAATATATATACATATTTTATTGTACATATAAAATATATTATAGGATGAATTATGTACAATTGCATTCCATTTAGTGAATTAGGTTTTATGGGGTCAGGTGTTATAAATTTGTTCCATTGTGACATTGTAGCCAGATGATTTTGTTTTTTGAATTCTATATGATTACAAAATGAATAAAAGAAAATAGAAATGATCTGTTTTGGATTTTCCTTTGTATAAATACATGTATACATCACAAATGTATACAAGCATATACAGTATGTATAATTAAATACATGTATACACATACAAGTATACATACGGATACATAATCAAGTTTGATTGAAAATATAATTGCTAACTATTATTTAAATGGTTCTTTCTTTTTAAAAACAATTTAGGTATGATTAATATACAAAAAGTTGTACATATTTGATGTATACATCTTGATGAGTTTGGGGATATGTATACAACCAGGAAAACATCACCACCATCCAGGCCACAAACATATCCATCACTTACCAGAGTTTCTTTTTGTCTTCTTTATTATTTACTTATGTGTTTGTTTGTTTATTTGTGGTTTTTTTGTGAGAACATCTAACATGAAGTCTACCCTCTTAGCAATCTGAAGTGTACACTACTGTTAGCCATAAGCACTCTATGCTGTATAAATCTCCAAACTTTTTTTAACTAGAATATTGGAAACTTTGTAATCTTTAACCATCACCTCCACATTTCCTCCTCCTTCCAGCCCCTGGTAAACACCATTCAATTCTCTGCTTCTGTGAGTTTGTCTTATTTAGAGTCCACATCTATGTGAGGTCAAGCAGTATTTGTCTGTATGCGTTGGGCTCTTTTCACCTAACATAATGACCTCCAGGTTCATCCGTGCTGTTCCAAATGGCAGAATTTTCTTCTTTTCTAAGTCTGAATAATAGTCCATTTAATGTATATAACAAATTTTCTTTATCCATTCATCTATAGATAGGTTGATTACATCTTGGCTATTGTGAATCATGCTGCAACAAACAGGGGAGTGCAGATATCTATTCCATATACTGATTTCATTTCCTTTGGAAATATACCCAGTAATGAGATTGCTGCATCATATGGTAGCTTTATTTTTAGATTTTTAGGAATCTTCATACTGTTTTCCATAATGGCTGTACCAATTTATAAAGAGCTCCTTTTTCTCCACATCCTCGCCAACATTTATCTTTTGTTTTCAATAATAGCTATCTTATATGATATGAGGTAATATCTCACTGTGGTTTTGATTTGCATTTTATAGATGATTAGTGGTGATGAACACATTCTCACATACCTGCTGGTCATTTTTTGTCTTTTTTAGAGAAATGTCTATTCAGATCCTTTGCCCATTTTTTTTTTTTAAATAAATTTTTTTTTTATTTATTATAGCTTATTATGGGGGTACAACCGTTCTGGTTAAGTATATTGCCCATGCCCCTCCCAACCCCCCGAGACTGAGCCTCAAGGGTGTCCATTCCCCCAACAGTGCACATCGCACTCATCATGTAGGTAAACACCCGTCCCCTCCCCCCCCAACACCCCGAGTCAGATCTTCAAGTATGTCC
>CM052446.1:8604931-8645809 GCA_028533085.1 Varecia variegata | reverse complement strand
GATATACACCCATCCCCTCCCCCCACCTCTGTTCAACACCCAATTGGTATCATTCCCAAATGTGCACCCAGGTGTTGATCAGGAAAACCAATTTTCTGGTGAGTACATGTGGTGCTTATTTTTCCATTCTTGGGATACTTTACTTAGTAGAATGGGTTCCAACTCTCCCCAGGAGAACCAAAGAGATGTTGTATCATCGTTATTTCTTATAGCTGAGTAATACTCCATGGTATAAAGATACCACATTTTACTAATCCATTCATGGATTGATGGACATTTGGGTTGTTAAATCAGGTTATTTCTTTTTCTTTTTTACTTCTATTGCTATTTAATTGTATGAGTTCCTTGTATATTTTGGATGTTAATCTGTCGTCAGATATATATGGTTTGCAAATATTTTCCCCCATTCCATAGGTTGACTTTTCATTTTGTTGATTGTTTCCCTTGCTAGGCAAAAATGTTGGGGTTTGATATAATTCCACTTGAATATTTTTGCTTTTGTTGTCATATGCAAAAAATTATTGCCAAGGTCAATATCAAGTAGCTCATACCCTGTGTTTTCTTCAACTAGTTTTATAGTTTCAGGGCTTATGTTTAAATTTTTAACCCATATCGATTGATTTTTTTTTTTTTTGCAGAGTATTACGGGGGTACAAATGCTTTGGTTACATATATTGCCTTTGCACCTCCTGAGTCAGAGCTACAAGCGTGCCCATCCTCCAGACAGTGCACAGTGCACCCATTAGGTGTGAATATACCCATCCCTCCCTCCCCCCTCCCACCTGCCTGACAACTGGTGAATGTTACTTCCATATGTGCACGTAAGTATTGATCAATTAGTACTAATTTAATGGTGAATATCTGTGGTGCTTGTTTTTCCATTCTTGTGATACTTAGTAGAATGGGCTCCAGCTCCATCCAGGATAATACAAGAGGTATTAGTTCACCATTTTTTTTATGGCTGAGTAGTACTCCTTGTATACAAATACCACATTTTATTAATCCACTCATGTATTTATGGGCACTTGGGTTGTTTCCACATCTTTACAATTGTGAATTGTGCTGCTATAAACATTCTAGTGCAGATGTCTTTTTTACAGAATGTCTTTTTTTCCTTTGGGTAGAAGCCCACTAATGGGATTGCTGGGTCAAATGGTAGTTCTACTTTTAGTTCTTTGAGGTATCTCCGTATTACTTTCCATAGAGGTTGTACTAATTTGCAGTCCCACCAGCAGTGTATGAGTGTTCCTATCTCTCTGCATCCGCATCAACATTTGTTGTTTTGGGACTTTTTGATGAAAGCCAATCTCACTGGATATCTCACTGTGGTTTTGATTTGCATTTCCCTGATAATTAGAGATGTTGAGCAATTTTTCATATGTTTGTTAGCCATTAATCTGTCTTCTTTTCAAAAGTTTCTGTTCATGTCTTTTACCCACTTTTTAATGAAATTGTTTGATGTTTTCCTTGTTTATTTTCCTGAGTTCTATATAGATTCTAGTTATCAGCCCTTTATAGGATGTGTAGCATACATATATTTTCTCCTATTCTGTAAGTTGTATATTTGCTGTAATGATAGTTTTCTTGGCTGCACATAAGCCTTTTAATTTGATTAGGTCCCATTTATTTATTTTTGTTGTTGCTCTGATTTCTTTGGAGGTCTTCTTCATAAATTCTTTGCCTAGGCTGATGTCTATAAGAGTTTTTCCACCATTTTCTTCTAGAATTATTATGGTTACATGCCTTAGATTTAAGTCTGTTATCCATTGTGAGTTGATTTTTGTGGGAGGTGAAAGGTGTGGATCCTGTTTCAGTCTTCTACATGTGGCTATCCATTTTTCCCAGCACCATTTATTGAATAGGGATTCTTTTCCCCAGTCTATGTTTTTGTCTGCTTTGTCAAAGATTAGATGATGATATGAGGATGGTTTTACATCTGGGTTCTCAGTTCTGTTCCATTGGTCTATATGTCTGTTCTTGTGCCAGTACCATGCTGTTTTGGTTACCAAAGCCTTGTAATATAGCTTGAAGTGTGGTAGATTGATGCCTCCCAATTTGTTCTTTTTATTTAAGGTTACTTGTGCTATATGGGGTCTTCTCTGGTTCCATACAAAGTGTAGAATTATTTTTTTTAGATCTGCAAAAAATGATGTTGATACTTTAATAAGGATTGCATTGAATCTGTAGGTCATTTTGGGTAGTGTAGACATTTTAACAATATTGATTCTGCCGATCCATGAGCATGGTAAGCTTTTTCATCTGTTTACATCTTCTTCAATTTCTTTTCTCAGTTTTTTATAGTTCTCCCTATATAGGTATATAAAAATTATATACCACATAAAAAATCATCCACTGAGGAAAGAAATTGCAGAGGATGAATTTTCAAATATGGTACATGATTTCTGTATATGGTACAATAAAAATCCAGTTCCATTCTTTTGCATGTGGATCCTTTCCCTATTGAGTATTCATGGTGCCCTTGTTGATAATTAGTTTACTATATAAGTGTGAATTTATTTCTGGGACCTTTATTCTGTTCCATTTGTCTATGTGTCCATTTTATATTAGACCATATTTTTTTATTATTACAACTTTTTAGTATAATTTAAATTCAGGCAGTGTGATGCTTTTGGCTTTCTTCTTCTTGTTCAAGATTACTTTGCCTATTTGGGATCATTTGTGGTTTTATACAAATTTTGGGACTTATTTTTTTCTATTTCTGTGAAAAATGCCCTTGGAATTTTGATAGGAATTGCACTGAATTTGTAGACTGCTTTGGTTGTTAAGAACATTTCAACAATATTAATTTTTCAATATCTGAACACAGGATATTTTTACATTTATTTTTGACTACTTTCTTTCATCAATGTTTTATAGTTTCAGTGTATAGATATCTCACCTTCTCAGTTCAGTTTGTTACTAAGTATTTAATTCTCTTCTATTCTATTGTAAATGTGATTGTTTTCTCAATTTCTTTTTTTGATAGTTCATTATTAGTGAAACATGATCTATTTTTGAATATGTGATTTATATCCTGCAACTTTACTGAATTTATGTATGAGTTCTAACAGTTTTTTTTTGGTGGGATCTATACGGTTTTTATATATAAAATTATTTTGTCAAAAACCAGGAACAATTTTACTTCTTTCTTTCCCATTTGGATGTCTTTTTTTTTCCTTGCCTAATTGCTCTCGTTAGGACTTCTGGTATTATCTTGACTAGAAATGACAAGTGTGGGCATCTTTGTCTTGTTTCTAATCTTAGAGGAGAAACTTTCAACTTTTTACCATTGACTATGATGTTAGTTTTGAGCTTATCATATACTACTGTCTTTATTTTTTTGTCATACATTCCTTCTAGACCTAATTTGTTGAGAGTTTTTGTCATTAAAGGATGATGAATTTTTGAAATGCTTTTACTGCCTTTATTTAATCACATGATTTTTATTGTTCATTCTGTTAAAATAGTATGTCACATTTATCAATTTAAGTACGTTGACCATACTTGCATCCCAGAGAGAAATCATACATGATTGTAGGGTGTCATCTTTTTAACATGAACCCACTCATATTTACCCACAATGGCATGAATTCTGTACCCATCCACAGAGAAAATCTCTATGTGAAAGCCTCAGGATTCAGGTAGGTGTTTGTGAAACCTGAGTGAAGTCCTAGACCTAGGAGGGTATTTTTGTGAGTGCAGACCTACATCCAGTTGGTTGATCCATCCTGCCAAGCTTGCTTGTGGCTTTAAGTCTGGACACAGCCTAGTCCCCCAAGGAGCCGTGCCACGGCCCCTTTTGGCTTTGAGTCTGCAACCAAAACCATCTGCCAAGGGCTCTAGTAGGAATCACTCTCTATTGCCTTGGCAGAAAGCCTTGTCTGCCCACTTACATAGGTCTTGGCAGTGAACCTGAAAGTTGCCCTGTAGTGCTGCTCCAGCCTCCTTTACCTGAGGCCCCAGCCAGCTCAGAGCTGTTTGCACAAGTACTCACAGGGACATTTGCTCTCCTGACATGGTCGTCACCCTCCTAGGGCACATCCCTGAGAGAGGGCCAAGTCTCAGCTCTAGCCTCTCTCTGTGAAGTTAGGAAACTATAATATTCGATGTATGCTGTGACCTGCAGGAAGATGCATACCTGTCTAGGCCACCAAGATGAGTCTTCCAGGCTCCATCCCACAGGAGATCCTGATGGGGCCCAGTCTCAGCTTCAGGCCCTCTGGCTGCAATTGGGGAACTATCCTCTTTGTGCAATGGTTCTCCTTTGAGATGTGCACCCTCTGAAGCAAGGAGACCTGGCTCTCTAGCCTTGTCCCACAGCAGATCCTGAAGGAGCCCAGTCTTTGCTTCAGTCCTTCACACTGCAGTCAGGGAACTACATCTGCACAGGAACTTTCTGGGTGATGCACACCTCTCTGAGCTGAGACTGGGCTCTCCAGCCTCTGTCCCACAGAAGATCCCAACGGGGCCCATTCTCAGCTCTGGCCCCTCCTACGGCAATCATAGAACTACACCATCTGTACAAGAACCTGCTGGGTAATGCACACCCATCATAAGCACAACATGACAGTTCCTTGTCAGATATATAATTTATAAATACTTTCTCCCATTCTGTAAGTTTTCTACTTACTCTGTTGATTATTTCTTTTGCTATGCAGAAGCTTTTTGGTTTAATTAAGTCCCATTTGTGTTTTTTTGTTTTTCTTGTCTATGTTTTTGAGATATTCACCATAAATTCTTTGCCTAGGCTGTTGTTCAGAAGAGTTTTTCCTAGGTTTTCTTCTAGGATTTTAGTTTCAATTTCAGGTCTTACATTTAAGTCTTTAATCTATCTTGAGTTAATTTTTGTATATGGTGATAGAGATTATTCCAGTTTCATTCTTCTGCATGTGGCTATCCAGTTTTACCAGCATCATTTATTGAATAGGGAGAGTATCTTTTCTCCAGTGTATGTTTTCATCTACTTTGTTGAGGATCAGTTGGCTGTAGATATGTGGCTTTATTATCCTTCTTTTTATACATATCAAGAAGACATAGATTATATTAACTGTGCATAGAACATTTCTCCATCTTAATGTTGCTTAATTTGAGTTATTTAGATGTATTTTTATAATGCAAAATGATTTATTACTTTTTATTGCCAATACAAAAAGAAAATTGCTTACTTGATTTAAAACTTTTGTATTCATTACTCTTCTAATAACCCATCCCTTTTTAATTTCATATGTTTTATTCCTTCTGATTCTTATATTGAAGGTCTATCAATGGTAAAATTACTTTTCTTATATATCTGTAAAGGTTTTATTTTGATTTCTTTCTTTACTGATAGTGTAACTGTGTATACAATTTTAGGTTGAAAGTAACTTTCCTTCTGTGCTTTTAGCTATTAATATACTATTGTTTCAGACAACAGAGAAGTCTGTTATCAGTTCATTACAATGAACTTGTCATGAATTTGCCTAATTTTCTGTTTCCTTTTAATATAAGTTCTTCTTACTATTTTTAGTTTTCCTAAAGCATAGGTAGATGTGAATATACAATTTTTTTTTCAAAAATTTCCTTAATTTTCATAGAGCTCTTCTAATCAAAAAGTGTGACTTTTTTTATTCTCAAGAATTTTCAACTATAATTCTCTAAATATTTCTCTTCAATTGTTTTGTGTATTATATTCTCCTGTACTAGTAAATGTTTGATACTACTGTGCCCCTACTAGTAGTCAATGTTTCATTGAGCTTTTCAATCTGTCTTCTATATCTCTTAATGACATTTTTATAATTTGTCTTATTGTCTCTCTCTGTGCTGCATTCTGGCAGCAGAGTTTGTATGTTAAAAATAAAACTGTCTATGTGTGAATCAAGAAAAACAAAATCAAACTCCATGCTCCATAGAAATGATTATACCTGATTTCTCCATTTTCTTCTTTTCCCTAAAGTTATTGCTAATGGAATGAAATAAAAGAAAATGATGGCACTACCTGCTATCTAGGCAAACAGGTAGGTTTAAAATTTGCCTCAAGCGTCTGATTGGATCATGAACTAGAAGGCAATGTTCACCTTTGGATGAACTGTGGGGCGTGGAGGAGTTTTCAATCTCTTCAGTTAATGACAGATGCCTCAGAGCAGCAGGAGGTAGTGTTGTAAACCATAGTGGATATGCAGGTTTACTTTCACTCAGCACATAATGCATTGCTGCTTAGAAAATAGAGAGGGGATTAATAATTATTGATCATGATGCACATTGGAAGACATATTTACATGCATTTTTCCACTGACTCCTCAGAGCAGTAGCAGAGGTGGGTGCAGTGGTCCTCATTTAATAGTTTTGGTAGCTGATACTCAAGGCTAAAAATCCCTCACCAAAATAAGAGCGAAAATAAGTAGTTTTAAGCCCAAATCTTTCCAACTTCAAAAATGATCAAGAAAAATCACTGAAGTTATGCCTGAAGCTCCAAAGAAAGACTTGCTAATAGTATTGATGTGGTTACTTTCATAACAAAACTTCACTAAGAAAGAATTATACCCAGTAAAAGTCAACCCATCTAGAATGCCAGACCCACCCCTCCTGGGCTTGCAAGCCTAAGACACTTTCTAAGCCCTACTGCAACTGAGAATAGTTGGGGCTATGGAGCATTCTCTAAGGCCATCCATCAATATTACTTGGGCAGCTCTGGCTTTGAAACACAGACTTGCCTGGAGTATGCATGTATCAGAAAAATGAAGGTGAGAGGGGAAGAACAGAGCCTGCTCCCTCCTTGAATGCATCATAAAAATAAATAAATAAATAAGGCTTTAACTGACCTTAGCCCAGAAATGTTTAACATACAATCAATCCAATTAGGTTCTTCTCCCAGTCAGAGGGGAAATTTATGAGCCTCATCTATGGGAAGATATTTTCTCATCTGTGAGTCAAAATAGACGACAGAAAGAGGAGAGGAAAAGATCCCTGTTCCATCAATAGGCTTTACCAGGTGCTGACTGTATGTCCACATCTTATCAGGCACTTCCAGCAAATGCTGTGTTTATCACTCACAAAATACTTTTAGGCTGATTTTAGAATTATATACATGATAAGTATGGGAATCTAAAGGTTTAAAACCATTAGAAAATTTCCAAAGTTCATATCCATTAAGTTGAATAAATTAAGTTTAGAAAGTTAAGTTTATCTGCCTTCAAAGCCAGTGTAATTACTCCTAAGGGAGAAGAAAGTCCCGAGCTCAGCCTGGAGGCAGGAATGGGTAAAAACGGGAAGAGCAGCTTATGCATATAGTTCATTACAGGTCTGTGCTAATATCACAGTAGGGCCAATGAGTGCAGGCTGCTCTGAGCAAACCATCCTGACAGATGAAGTTAGTAAGACTGGACTAAAGGTTGAAAGAAGAATTAGCTTGGGAAAAGAGAGATAACATTTTTTTTTCTTCTTTCAGTTATAAAGGGAATTATCTTTGATTTCAGAGAAACATTTATTGAAAACATACTATCTAAAAGAACCTATACTGGCACTGAGGGTACAACCATGAAGTGGATAAATATAATAAACACTCTTCATGAGGATTTAATTTTGACAGGAAAGTTAAGCATTGAACAAGTAGTCATACAGTGATAAATTAGACAAAGAAAAATAGAAGATGTTATGAGAATAAATGGCAAGGGAAATTAAACCATTCTTGGGTATCAGTAAGAGCTTTCCAGAGCAAATGATAATTGAACTTGCAAATTAAAAAGTAAACAAGTATTAGCTAAAAGTAAAGCTTAGAAATAGTGCTTGTAGATCAATGGGGAGTGAATTAATTTAAAAGCATATACCAGGTACTTAGGTGTTCTGAAAGATATGGAGGGCCTGGCTGGGTATTTTGACCATAGATTTTTAACAGTACTCATCTCCCATTTCTGAGATTGTCTCCAACAGTTCTTAAATGCATCATTGTGGTTGGAGAGAAGGGTGTTTGTGAAGTTCCGCAAGTATTTCCATTCTACGCTCCAAGGAAAAACAATGAAATAAAGGAGTTCAGGGATTTACAAAGAAAGAGTTGAAACAATTGATCAAAGAATCTAATCTGTAGAGAAAAAGAATTAAAGACAAGATGATTATTAGTAAGAATATAATGAGTGCGATGCGCACTGTCTGGGGAATGGGCACACTTGAAGTTCTGACTTGGGGGGATGGGGGTGGGGGGAGGGGATGGGTATATACCTACATGAAGAGTGCGATGTGCACTGTCTGGGGAATGGACACGCTTGAAGCTCAGACTCGAAGGAATGGGAGGGACATGGGCAATATATCTAACTAGAACTTTTTTACCCCCATAATAAGCTGAAATAAAAACAAAAACAAAAAAAAGAATATAATGGAGTCAATGAGCAGATGATACCAGAAAGGTGGGAAAAGATATGTTGTTGGTGTAATTACAATGGTATTTGGAAACTTAGAAAGTTGTAATTAGAGAGTATCATTTAAATGTAGAATTTCAAAAGTAGAAATGTTTCAGTAGATGCAAATCCAGGATGTGTATAGAGGATGGAATGGTAGGAGTGGAGTGATTTAGAAGTTAATGGGAATAATGCAGTCTGAAGTGAAAAAAAAATGAAGTTTAAATGACAAAGACTGAAAGTTTTAGCAACTTATTTGGTTTTCCAGATTGAGGTTGATCTAACCCCACCATAGCAGGATGTGGGGAAAGAGTATAACAGGAAGCTAGCGCACAGAGGTGATGTATTCCAGAGAAAGGGGGCAAAAGGGTAGTGTAGTTGCACAAAATTAACCTCAGAACAATGCAAAGATATTTTTATAAAAGGAAGGTAATTATTTCATTAAACAAATAGTTATATTGAACTCTATATCATGTACATATAGGGAGGAATAATATAATTTAAGAAAAATGGGAAGAATACTTTTTAGTAGAAACCATGAAGGAAATAAATACGATACTGATTTTATATAACATGAATAAAATGGTGTGACTTATTAAGTTGGACATAAGAGAAATGGTCTTTTAATGGTAATATCAGGCAAGATAACAAGGAAAGGCAATTTAAATCTCTCAATTGTGTTTTACAGGGCATCAGAAAATGCACAAGACACATTTGAGGGGACTGGGAGAAAACGGTTTCTTTGGGAGAAACAAGCAGGTGACAAAGGGACCGATCAGTGATTAGGCTGAGAACATAGAGTAGTGTGATGATCATGAAAGAGGAACTCTCAACAGAAGTGTTCAGGAAGGAGTAAATTAGTGGAGTGTTTTGTTTAGATAGTGTAGAAATTTGCATTGGACATAAATCATGAAACACAAGTATAAAGAGCTTATCATATTTAGCTGGCAGGTAGGGTTCCCAATAATAAATGGGTAATCAATATGAACTCTAACAATTCTGCTATATCCTGCAAAATATTCCTAGAAGTTGTGTTGGTATGGAAGTGGCTTTTTTTATGAGGACTTTCAGGGTGAGAAAGGGCATAGGACTGTATAAAAACCTGGGTAACAGGTAAGGGTGGATGCATAATCTAATGCCTTTTGACCTGATAGACTGGCACAGAAGGATGGAAGAGGTCAGTTGGGTTCACTTAACCAGTGGACATTGTTGAATACCTACTTCAAGCTAGGCCCTGTGTAAGCACTGAAAAAGCAGCTGTCAACAAAACAAGAGAAGATCATTGTCCTTTCAACCTAGAGAAGAAAGAGTCAAAATATATTATAAAGATGGAAATATATACCATGAAGAAAAAGGTAAAACAGTAATGAGTATAGATATTGACAAGGTTGGTAGAAAGTTGATATATCTTATGATGTGATTATAGAAAGCATCCCACCCCTTCCTGGTTACCACCACGTGTATGTCCATAAAGTGACATCTGAACACAGACAGACGTAAAGCAGGTGAGAGGTAAATCACAGTGATATGTAGAAGAGTGGCCCAAGCAGGGAAAACATCAAGTGCACATTTCCAGAAAGTGAAGGACTCTTGGAATGTTCAAGAAACAGAGTTCAGGGTAGCTGAAGCAGAGTGCATGAAAGAGGGAGTGGGAGAAGTTAGGGTCAGAAAAGCAAGAGATTAGGATTATTTAATAGTAAGGTGATGTTAGGTTAATATAAGAATTTTAGGTTTTATTGTAAGATTGGAAATGGCTGGGGGTTTTCGACCAGATGAATAACATCTTTTCATTTAAAAGGAAGGCTCTGGCTCTGTGGTGATATTGGGCTCTTGGGGAGCAAAGTTGGAATCAGGGAGACCAAAAACAATAATAATCTAGGAAAGAAATGATAGGCATGGACCATGCCTAATGGTAATGGTGAAGGTGGTTAGAAGTGGTAGGAGACTGGATATATTGTGAAGGTACAGCCAACAAGATTTGCTGATATCCCTTATGTGAGAAAAAACAAAGAAATCAGAAAAAATACCAAGGTTTTGGCTTAAGCAACTGCAAGAATGGCTAGGCATGGAATCTTTTCTATATAATTATTTAGGTTGCCTTGGCATTCTTTTAGAGTGACTACTAATTTTTTATATCTAATCTAAATGTCCTCAGTTCTAATGAAAAATTGTTGATGGATTGATTGTCTAACTTTTAATTATTAATAGTAAGGAAAAATGGTATAAGCAAGAAAAATTGTAATTAACTATAAAGGAAACTCAAATTGAGAAAAAATTAACTCTGACTCCATGCTTTAAACATTATAACTTTCCCCATTTGAAAAAGCTGGTCAAATTCCCTCATCTAAACAACAGGGAAATCAAGAACTACAAAATTAGAGCCAAAGATATATTGCTGGTAATGAGTGGAGCTATTAATACCAGAACTTCGGCATCCTATTTTTTAGCCTGAGGAACCCTTCCAGTTTACCATGTTGGTTGATGTGATATAGAACATTTTTTACTGAAGCCAATTGTCATCTCCAAAGTGTGTAATGTTTATCTATTTTTGTTTGACTTACTCTTTCCATGGCTTATATTTTTCTTTTCAGAGAGCATGGTGTTTATGATCTTCCCACACAGGAAGTTTAGGATTTTGAATGTTGTGCAACCAGAACTTCTGCTTTTCTCACCTCTTGACTCAGTCTCAATTTTGTTCAATATTGTAAGGAATCTTCATAAGCCTGAAAAATGATTTGATGAATTATTTTATTTAAAAATATCATATGATGCTCCTGTGAAAGATTAACTATTAGGTCTTTAAATATGGGATGTCTGATTTCAAATCAGAAGTTTAGTTTATTATATCTCAAACAAGAAGCAGTACAACAAATCAAAATATGCGCCTAAACTATTGACACAGTGTTGCCATCTTAACGATAGCTTGTTTATGCCAGCAGTGAAGAAGCCTGGAGAGTGAGTGGCAATGAAATTGTGAAAGGTGTTTTCCACAGCTTGTTGAGAATTGAATATTTTTCCATGCAAGAAGTGGACGAAAGCCTGGAAGAAGTGGTAGTCGGTTGGTGCAAGCAAGGTCTGGTGAATATGGAGGATGACAGAGAGTTTCCAAGTCCAGCCTCTGTAGTTTGAGCAGCATTGTTTTTTGCGACATGTGGTTAAGCGTTGTCTCTATTGACCAATCTCAGCTGCTTAATTGCAAGCATCCCCATCATTTCGTACAGCTGGTTGCAGTAGACATCCGCTGTAATTGACTGACCAGGATTCATGAAGCTGTAGTGGATAATACCAGGGCTGGGCCACCAAAGAGACATCATTAGCATTTTTTGATGAATCTTCCATTTTGGACTGTGTTTCAGCACGTCATATTTATCCAACCACTGTGTCAAATGCTTGTGATTCTCAAAAAAAAAAAATCCATTTTTCATCACACATAATACTACAGTGTAGAAATGGTTCGCCTTTATGTTGTGATAGCAAAGAAAGGCAAGCTTTGAGACAATTTCTCTTCTGATGCTTGTTTAGTTCATGTGGTACCCATCTATCCAGATTCTTTACCTTGCCCATTTGTTTAAAATGGTCCAGTATTGTTGGAATGGTAATGTCAAACCTTGCTGCTAATTCACAAGTAGGTTGAGATGGATTCACTTCCACTACAGCTTTCAGATCATCATTATCGACCGTGGTCTCAGGTCACCCAAATGGCTCATTTTCAAGATTAAAATCACCATAATGGAACTTCTGAAATCATCAACGTACTGTGTGTTCATTAGCCACATCTTTCCCAAACATTTTGTTGATATTTCAAGCTGTCTCAACTGCCTTCATTCCATGATGGAACTCATATTCAAAAATAACACAAAGTTTTTACTTATCCATGGTTTCACCAAAATTGCTCTAAGAAAAATTTTGAGATAGTCATAAGCCAAAACGCATGCATTTAAAAGAATGAAGATGTACCTTCTCAAAAAAAAAAAACAAGAAGTGTCAAAGTAAAATGTCAGAGATACCAACTGGCAAACTTAGTACTTAAGGAAATCGGACATTCCATACTTAATAACCTAATAAGATTACCAAAAGGCCAAAACACTACCGGTCTTTGGTCACCTGTGTTAAAAGACAGATACTCTGCAAAATGTTTCAGAGAAGTTTTGTTCCAGAATTAAAGGGATTGTGCATATTGCTGTGAATAAATCCTAGGGTACTTTCAGATGCTGTGAAAACTGCTGCATCTGGGAGAGCTCTGTGACTTACCAACCAACCCACACCAAGTATGGAGCAGTTTGCCTCTAGCTTGGAACCTGGAGGTCCAGACTTGGTAGAAATCACCCTCTAGGTCAGCCGTTCTATTCTAGATCCTGTGACATTCAGAGAATTGAAGATTAGTTACAGATGGCCCATTCTAGCCACCAATTTGAACTGTGGAAAGGTGAGGAAAATCGAAAGAATCAGAATTTCTGGCTGTTGTGTGGTCCTCAAGCCTCTGCCACAGCTGCTATAATTAATCTAAATGAAAGGATTTGGAAATGAGCTTTCCAGTTTTCTATTTGACATTTCTTCCTTGTTCACAATATTGGCTCACATACTATTTGTACATCTCCAAATATTTTCATAAGAATTATGATTATTTTGGCATTTTGGTTTTTTCCAGCCTTATTGAGGTATAGTTGAAAAATAGGAATTGCATTTATTTAAGGTGTACAGCATGATGTTTTGATATATGTATATAGCGTGAAATCATTATCACAATAAAGCTAATTAACATATGTATTACCTCACATGATTACCATTTATGTGTGTGCGTGAGATGAGAGCACTTCTGATACACTTAGCAAATTTCAAGTACAAAGTACATTAATTGTAGTCTCCATACTGTACGTTAAGTCTCCAGAACTTATTTATCTAATAACTGAAAGTTCATACTCTTTAATCAACATCTGTTCATTTCCTCGACCACCCAGTTCTTGCTAATCATTCTCCTACTCTCAGTTTCTATGAGTTTGACATTTTTAGATTCCACATATAAATGAAATCATGCAGTACTTGTTTTTCTTAACTAGTTTATTTCATTTAGCATAATGTCCTCCAACTTAATCCATGTTGTCTCAAATAACAGGATTTCTTTTTCTTTAAGGCTGAATAATATTTGATTATGTATATATATATATATATATATGTAGAAAGAGAGAGAGAGAGAGAGAGAGAGAGATTGAGGAGTGATATTAATTCTTTAACTGTTCAGTAGAATTTACCAGTGTGGCCATGTATCCTGAAATTTTATTTGTTGTTGGGGGATTTTTGATTACTTAATCTCCTTACTTGTTATTGGTCTGTTCAGATTTTCTATTTCTTGTGGTTTAGTCTTGCTAGGTTGAATTTTTTTAGGAATTTACCTATTTTATCCAATCTGTTGGTGTATAGTGGTTCTTTATATCTTTTGATTGGATAATTTAAATAAGTTACATTTAAAATAATTATTCATAGGTAAGTATTTATTGTCATTTTATTAATTGTTTTCTGTTTGTGTTGTATGTCTTGTTTCTCTCTTCCTCTCCTGCTTCTTTCTTTCTGATTTGATGATGTTTTGTAGTGCTATGCTTTGATGCCTTTCTCTTTCTCTTTTTTGTATCTACTACTGGGCTTTTCTTTGTAATTACTACGAGGCTTACATCAACCATCTTATAGTTATAACAGACTATTTTAAGCTGATAATAACTTCAGTCACATATAAAGACATCTACACTTTCACTTTCCTATCCGAAACATTTTATGTTGGTGATATCAAAGTGTACGTATTTTTAAATTGTATATTCACTAACAAATTATTGTAGTCATAGTTATTAGTTTTTACTTTCAAGTTAACAGTGAGTGATTTACCCACCACCATTGTAGTAGTAGAATATTCTGAATTTGACCACATACTATCTTTAACAGTAATTTTTACATCTTCATATGTTCTCATGTTGCTGATTAGTTTCCTTTAGAAAAATTCCTTTTAGCATTTCTCTTAAGGCAGTTCTAGTGGTGACGTGAACTGCATCGGTTTTTGTTTGTCTGGGAAAGTCTTTATCTCCTCTTCATTTTTGATGGTCGGTTTTGCCAGGTATACTATTTTTGGCTGACATTTATTTTCTTTTATCACTTTAACTATATCCCTGCACTCTCATCTGGCCTGCAAGGTTCCAATGACAAATCCTGTGGTAGTCTCATGGAGGTTTCCTTGTATGTAATGAGCCTTTTTTCTCTTGCTTCTTTCAAAATTCTCTCTAGTCTTTAATTCTTGACACTTTCACTGTAATGTGTTTGGTAAAATCTGCTTTAAGTCTGACCTTTAAGTTTCATGTACCTGGATTACCATATCTCTCAGCTGATTTGCGTTTTCAGCCATTACTTTTTGAAATAAGCTTTCTGCTCTTTTCTATCTTGCTTCTCTTTCTTAAAATATCATATTGTGAAAGTAAGCTCTCTTGATGGCATCCCATAAGTTCTTTAGAATTTTTAATTCCTTTTCATTCTTTTTCTTCTCTGGCTGGAATATTTTAAATGACCTGTCTTTGAGTTACAGATTCTTTCTTTTGCTTGATCAAGTCTGCTGTTGATGCTCTCTATTGCATTTCTAATTTCATTCATTATATTCTTCAACTTTAAAATTTATGTTTGGTTCTTTTTTGTGATATCTGTGTTTATTGAATCCCTGGTTTTGTTCTTGTATTGTTTTTTCTGATTTTCATTGAGTTATCTGTGTTCTCTTGTAGCTCTCTGAGATTCCTTGATATAATCATTTTGAATTTGTTGTCATGCAATTCATGTGTCTCCATTCCTTTTGTTTTTGTTTTCTGTTTTTGAGACAGTGTCTTGCTCTGTTGCTTGGGCTAGAGTGTAGTGGTGTCATTATAGCTCACTGCAACCTCAAACTCCTGGGCTCAAGTAATTCACCTGCCTCGGCCTCCCAAGTAGTTGGGACTAAAGGCATGTGACACCACACTAGACTAATTTTTCTGGATTTTTTTTTTTTTTTTTTTTGTGGAGACAGGATCTAACTATGTTGGTCAGCCTATCTCAAGCTTCTGGGCTCAGGCAATCCTCCCAACTCGGCCTCCCAATGTGGTAGGATTACAGGTGTAAGCCACTGCACCTGGCTCCGTTCCTTTGGGTTGGTTACTGAAATATTATTGGGTTCTTTTTTTGGTGTCATATTTCCTTGACTTTTCATGGTCCTTGAAGTCTTGCATTGCTGTCTTTGTGTATGACAAAGCAGTTATCTCTTCCAATCTTTATTGACTGGCTTTAGGAGAGAATTACCTTCACCAGTTATCCTGGCTAAGGATTCTGAGTCCCTCTCAGATATTCTCTATGAATGCACCTGCTCCACACCTCTCATTCCCTTGGGGGACAAGTATGAGGATTGTGTCCTTTCTCTCTATCTTGAAAAGCCAGGTGAGGTGCTGAGAGCCTCTCATTTGTTTTTCCTAGGGTGGTACCCTGAAATACTTGTTTGTGTACCTTCTCTCAATCCTAGAGATTCTAGTTGTTGTTTGTGTGATATGTTTGCACTTACCATGTATGGGGTGCAGTTGGGGAGCCAGCCTTGGAAGGGGGTAAGGCACATGGAGCATGTGGGGTATCAGTGGGCCAAAGGGGGGAGGTCCACAAATGAGATGTCCCAAGGGGTTGGTGAGCAGGTTTCTTTGTGGATTCTATGGAATAATTAGTAGAGTCCATGGCCTCTCTTCCCTGTTCTCAGTCTCTCCCAACTATTCAATTTTGCTGATCACTTCAGTAACCTGGATGAGGCAAGAAAGAATTAGATCTCCTGGGAAGTATCCCACAAGGCTGGGGGAACAGGATGGTCAATCATTATGCTCTCACTTCCCGCCATGGGATAAATTACAGGCTAAAGAGGTCTCTCTTGGCACTGTGCTATGCTACTTGGGAAGGGGTGACATGAATAAAGTGAAACAGTTCTTTTTACCTTCTTCAACCTATCCTCATATATTTTGCTGCAAAGCTGTGCGATAAGCTTTGCTTCTCCACTGGACTCCCGGACTTCCAGACTCCCATAAAGGTACTCTTGTTATAGATAGCTGTCAAAATCTATCCTTTTGAGGGAATGATGGTAGAAAGCTCTTATTCTACCATTTTGATAATGTTATACCCTTATTTTGGCATTTTGAAGCCAGTAATCCTATATTAGGATCCAAGCACCTGCATAAGTTTCCAAGCACTTTTGATCTGTTGAGAATATTTTATTAGAATATTAATTAATATTTAGTGGTTTAAAATAATACATTAGGCTTATAACTTTATTCACTAATCATCAGAAAAGAGTCCAATTTAATGAACCATTGTATTTTTATTAAAAAATAGATCATTGAGGGTTACAACTTAGAGTTATCATATACTTTTACCTTCAATCAAAATACTATGAATTAGAAGTGTGATGTTCTTCATGGAGCTGGGATGTAGTCTTTTAAAAGCTCAAACTAAACAAAAATTGTTTGATGTACAAAGATGCCATCACAGTTTTATATTTTTTTAGTTATTTATTTTACATTTTAAATGTTAGTATTAAGTTTCAGATACATTGCACAACTTACCCAAGATTACACATAAGCAAGTGAGAGAACTAGGATTCAAAATGAAGAACTCCTGAGTCTCAGATGCCCAGGATGCTTCCTCATCCGACCTTATCTCTCAGCTCTTTGGTTGGAGGTTTGCAGAGTATATGGGACAAACACTTCTTGCCTCTTTCACAAAACACACTACGAATCCAGACTGTGTGTTATATCACTCATTCATGCAGCCAATATCCACACCATTGATCCTTTGACTCAAAAGACATGCAAATAATAAATGTTCATCTACCAATTATAATTAAAGAAAGAAATTCCAAGAAGGATAGAGAAGACATGCCTTGGTACCCATGCAAAATGAATTCTAGGTAACAGCATGTTGTTCTTCACAAAGAGCTATTATTAGAAATAATATTACATGATTGTTGTGATAAAGCTGCAACTTTAACTCAACTATAATATGGGCAATAGTTACAATAACATGATCTGATTGACACATCCAGAATCCTCATTATTATTGGAGAGCAAGGAGACTTCCTGAATCTCATCAGCCCATCAATAGTTCTGGTGGATGTGTGGAGAGATTACTAAAAAGATTTCCTGTCTACGGCCATACCACCCTGAACGCGCCCGATCTCGTCTGATCTCGGAAGCTAAGCAGGGTCGGGCCTGGTTAGTACTTGGATGGGAGATTTCCTGTTACTCCTAGCTAGCCTTTGAACAATTGCTGGCATTCTGACATTGGAATAATAAACCTGGCAAAATTGGCTCCTGATCTTTGTGGGCAGTCCTAATCAGTGTAATATAGTTAGAAACAAGAAAAAATAAATTGATAATTTGATTCATATTGTGAAAATAAAATTGGGGCTGGTATTTTTTTAATTTTATATTTGGTATCATTTTAGATGATATTAAAATCTAAAAAAGCATCACATCAACTCAAATCCTATGGCCAGAAGAAATAGTCATAAATATAAGGAGAATATTATTTGATGCCTATCACTATGCAGATGAATAGATAGGAAGACAGGTAAAGAAAAGTTTGGAAAAGTGTACTAAATTTAGCTTTACTCCAATTAAGAGGAACAAAAATTGTTGCTAATGTAAAAGTAAAGTGATCACTAAACTTGAGATATGTCACCTAAAAGAAATGTGTTTTTACCTGATGTTCTAAAGCTAATGGGAAAAAATAATTTTGTAGAATATCATTGTGTTAATCACAATTTAATTTTGAAGAATATCTATTAAGTATCTTCTATAAAATATCAAAAAATTAACATTGTTATCCTACCTTCCACTTTCCCTATACTGTCATTCAAAACATTTAGTAAATCATTATTCCCTTCATTTTCAAGATTTATAACCATTCTGTTTTGTAAACATAATCTCTTGGTTGTTTAGCCTTAGTTCCCTATTGACATAACTAAATGTTAACCTATGTATTTACCACAACTTCTTCAATTTTAATTTTTAAAAATTTTTCATAAAGTACTTTTTCCTCATGAAACAGTCGTATATGGAGTTATCTGTAATTCATTATTCGAGAACATGGCTCAAATGCCAACGTGTATGCAAAAGACAACTTTGTTGAACATTTTTTATCTTGGATCATATTTCTTTCCCTCCAAACTTTGTGGGCAGGGTAAAATTTTACTATTGTCTTCTGGGACTGAATGAGTAGAAAACTCAAATGCCAGCTTGACCTATTCTCCCAGCAAATAACTGGGTTCCCCCCCCATTATTTGCATATTGTCTTAATATTTGGAATACTATAACCTAAATAGGATATTTTTTCTTGTCTACAATTCTTAATCATATGTTCTTTTCTGCAAAAATAATATTCTTGAATTACAGAATCAACTTTTTTCTTTTCAAGAGTATTCTATTCTATCTTCCCTTTTATTTACCTTTTACATTTTCTGAGCTTTTTAAATTTCAGGGTTAATTATCTTAAAATTTGATAGTCTTGCTCTTCACATCTCTTATGTTATCTCTTTATTGATTTCAAATTATTTTCCTCTGCATTCAGTATCTCAGTCATTTATTATTGTAATTCAATTTTCAATAGGATCCCTTCTGAATTATCTATTTGTTTACTTTTTCCAGTCAAGTTTTTCTTCTTTCTGTCTTTTATAGTAATGATTGTCTTTTTGCCAGATCATCTTTTTGCTTTGGTTGCTATTGCTGAGTCTTTTCCAATCTATTTCTCTTTCAGACCTCAGTGAAAGCTGCACCTCACTGAGGACGGCCTTCGCTTCTCTAGTTCGAGCTAGTTCCACCACAGGCACTCTCCGTAGATTACCCATTTGTTCTTGTAATACTTCTCAGCACCTTTTCGTACATGCGCTATCATTAAACAATTAATTAATTATTATACTTATCTTTGTCCTCCTACCCACCCCTGGCACTTTTAATATTTAATCTTAAATCTCTTAATGGAGTGACTTGCTTTGTCAATGACTTGTACAAAATGGGTGCTTAATAATTTGGGTGTTGTTGAATTACTGATTGAAATCCTATAGAAATAAAACGGAATATAGCATTTGGTGTCTTCTATGAATTGAACATTATATTCAAAATTTTATTTTTTCATCCATTTTTGCAATCATTACACTTACTTATGTGTCAAATATCAGTCTATACCTATTACATAAAGGCTAAAATATTTGTCCAAATTCACACAATTAGTAAGTATTATATTGGTGATTCAAAATAAAACCTGTATAATTCAAAAGTCTTTTTTGTTCATCATACATACTAAGCTATAAATATTTATGGATAGGAAGATAATAATAAAATAAAATTTTCAAATGACCTTTTGATTTTATATATTAAACCAATTTATTATATTTGTCCTATGGAAAAAAGGTGGTCAGAACCTCTCTCAAATTGGAAAAAAAATATGCTATCCTGTCTATTTTTTATAATTGGATAATGTAATAAAGAAAGCAAAAAATTAAAAATTAAAAGCTGGCTTTTTATAAATAACTATTATTATAAGAAAATGGCAAATCCACAGTAGAATAACATAGATTCATATGTACCAAAACAATATTTAAAAATCTGCAAAATATAATTTTAGACTAAAAACCTAGTGAGAAATAACATATTCCTCAGTGTGAATAATCAACATTGTTAAAATATTATATCTCCACCAAATTTTATAACTTTAATATAGTCAATCAAAGTACCAAGTGACTTATGGGAACTCATCAATAAATATAACTTTTGTCTATGTTAATAAAAATGAATTCTAAAACATGTAAAAAAAATCCTTCCCAACATTCTCAAAGGTAATAGAAAATGAAATGTTTTTAATATAAAATATGACATCCAAAGAGTTAGAAGAAAAATACCTGTACATTTCTTTTCTTTTTCTTTCTAGACAGCCTTTTAAGTATCTCTTAAAGCAAAACACAAAAAAGTAAAAATGTGTATTTTTGCTATAGTAAATTTAATTTTTATGCTTGAAATAGCTGTAAGTAAAATGACAAATTAGGGAAATATTTACAAAATGCATGTACTAATATATGGGAAACCTTCATAAATTAATTTAAAAATGTGAACATCTTAATAAAGAATTTTAAAAGAAATGGTATTTAAACAAATTTTATAAAGAGAAAAATAAAATGGTAATTAACATATGAAAGACTTAAAATTCAATGGTAAAGAAATGAGAACTAAAATAATTTTTCCTAAAATTAGTAAATAATGACAATATTTGGTGATTGGATGTGAATCAACTAGCAAGAATATATGCTGCCAGTTGGAATGCAAACTGGGAAACTTTTCATTAAAGAAATTAGGCAATATATCTTAAAATTAATTATTAAAAATAGTATCATCCTTTTATTTACACTAGGAGTTTTTCCCAACCAATAATTAGACAAATTCCTAAAGATATATGATGTGTGTGTGAATAAAACACAGCTACTGCAATGTTTTTACTGATGCTAAAACATTTTAACTAAACTAACGTATAAGCTGGGGGCTTATTTAATTAGAATATATTCTATTCTATTAATGGAATTCTGTGTAGGTGTTCAAAATATTGTTTTATATATTGATTTAGGGAAATATTAAGGACTCCATACTATGATGTTATTTAAAAAGCATGCGAAAAATCTCCTAAATTTGTAATATTTCTGTCTGAATTGTAATGGTAGTCTTTTGCTTATATCCAGCTTTAAATTTGTCAAGAAAGACTATTTTTTTTTTAAATAAAAAAAAGGAAAAAGAAAAGATGTGTACATGTTTGAATTTTCTTTCTCCCAGTCTAAACCTCAGGCTTTTAAATAGTTGTCAGAAATATTTGGATTGGATTTATCTTTGCCTCTCATGACATACCTTTACTTATGTGCTTTTTTTTTTTTTTTTACCTCTTTAAGACATCTATCTCCACATCTGTCATTAGGATAAAAGGATAAATGACTCAGTTTATATATTTTCTCACCATTCATTAAGGTGTAAATTGAAAAAAAATTATAACAACAATAATAATAATTAGGGCAATGGGTCTCCTTATATAAATTCGTAAGTTTATTTACATATGATAAACTTTCAATTATCTTTATTTCCTTTTATAGGTTATATTTTCAATATATCTATTGGGGGAGTTTGCATTTAGCAAACTGTATTTTACTAGAGTCTTCATGTTGAAGGATGCAGATAAAATTAGTTTAAAGCATTTTGCAGTGCTTTTCCTTAAACAGCTGTTTTCTGTATTCTTCAGTCTCCATTAATAACCCTCTGTGTTTCATCAGATGCAAAGCATTTTCCTTTTGTAGCTTTTTAAAAACAATTTCCAAATACACACTAACATTATGCCACAAAAGCATTTTATAATGAATAGCCCATGTTTTATAAGGTTTAGCATTTTCTTCTGTTGTGTATTTACAATGGCTACAGTAATTTACAAAGATTCCTCAAACACATCTGTGAAAAACTGCTTTGTTAATGTATACCCACATTGCAAGCAATTTCCTCTCTATCATGTCAGCATTGTTGGAAACATGTGCTAGAGGTTGGCTCACAGGTCATCACTCATTCAGTTGGACTATGGAGAGGAGAAAAAAACACAAGACTACAAGGTCCATGATATAAGAGAGGCTGAAGTTGGCCTCAATATAAAGTTAGCTTAAAGTAGTTTTTAAAAGTTATAAAAAACCCTGCTAACCTGTTTTCCAGAGTGGCTGTATCATTTTACATTCACACCAGTAATGCATGAGTGATCAGTTTCTTTGCATCCTCTCCAACTTTCAGTGTTTTCACTATTTTTTCATTTTAGCCATTCTATTGGCATGTGACTTGACAGGTTCCTATAAAACTAGACAAGTGATTACCATACATCCAGCAATTGCATTCTTAGCCGTTGATCTCTGACAATTGGAAACAGATGTTCACATAAAAATATGTACATGAATGTTCATGGCAGCTTGTTTGTAAGATCCCAAACCCAGAAACAACCCAGATGCTCTTCAACAGGTGAGTGATTAAACAAATTGTGATACATCCACTCGGTGAAATAGTACTCAGCAATAAAAAGGCATGAACTATTGATGTATGCAACCGCATGGATGAATCTAAAGGGAATTAGACTGAGTGAGAAAAAAGCTATTCCTAAAAGGTTACCTACTGTATGATTTCATTTGAATAGCATTCTTGAAATGGCAAAATCATAAAAATGGAGAACATATTAGTGGTTGCCAAGGATTAAAGGAAAAGACGGGCTCGGGAGGGAAGTGGGTGTGGTTAAAAAGGGGCAACATGAAGAGTCCTTGTGGTGATGGAAATATGCTATATCATTACTATGTTGTTGGATACATAAATATAAACGTGTGATAAAATTTCATAGGACTGAACACTCATGCGGATACACACAAAAAGTACAACTGGGGAAATCTGAACAAGGTCAGAGAATTGTGTCAATGTCCAAATCCTGGTTATAATACTGTGCTATCGTTTTACAAGATGTTATCATTAGGAAAAAGTAGATAAAGTGCACATAAGATCTTTCTGTATCGTGTCTTAAAACTGCATATGAATCTGAAATAATATAAAAATGAAGAGTTTAATTTTACAAAAAAGTTTAAAAGAGAATGACCACTCAATCAAAGTAAGTAGCTTATAAGAAGAGTGCATGTAAATTGTCAGATGTCCTGTCCTACGTCAGCAGTCCCCACCCTTTTTGGCACCAGGGGCCTGTTTCATGGAAGACAATTTTTCCATTGACAGGGGTGGGGGTGTAGGGGATGGTTTCAGGATGATTCAAGCACATTACATTTATTGTGCACTTTATTTCCATTATTATTACACATTAATATATAGTGAAATAATTATACAACTCACCATAATGCAAAATCAGTGGGATCCCTGAGCTTGTTTTCCTACAACTAGAGTCTAGCTTAATTGCCATTTGCCACTCACTGATAGGGTTTTGATATGAGTCTGCAAGCAATTGATTTATTATGGTGTCTGTGCAGTCAAACCTCTCTGCTAATGATAACCTGTATTTGCAGCTACTCGCCAGCACTAGCTAGCATCACCGCCCGACCTCCACCTCAGGTCATCAGGCATTAGATTCTCATAAAGAGCATGCAACCTAGATCCCGCCAATGCACAGTTTACAGTCAGGTTTGCGCTCCTATGAGAATCTAATGCTGCAGCTGATCTGACAAGAGGCGGAGCTCAGGCAGTGATGTGAGCAATAAAGAGCGCTGTACATACAGATGAAACTTCTCTCCCTCACTTGCTGCTCACCTCCTGCTGTGCAGCCTGGTTCCTAACAGGCCATCAGGGGGTCCTGGTCTTCAGCCTGGGGGGTTGGGGACCTTTTAGGGCTCTTTCATGATTGCGTACCTCATCTTTACTAGAATGGTCAATTTTAAACTCTCAGTGAAGCTGAAGATAAACTATGACCCAGAAACTCTGTTCAGCTTACCTCTTTCTTTACTTACGTAGATTTGCGTTTGCTATTCGGTTTTATATTAATTACTTTATGAGACAGAATCTAATTAGAGAAAATAATAAAAATAAAACAAAGTTCCCAGTGTTTTAAAAATTTAATAAAGGGAACTGGCTACCTAGTTATTAAAAGACATGGGAAGGAAACAGGAAAGTGTGTTAGAGGAGAAAAATAAACAAAAGAGCTGACACCTAGGGATTAGTAATTTCAGAAAGTCACTATTGTTCCCAGAACTGGGAAAGGCAGGTTAAGAAAGGATCCTGGACATCTGGTTCTGCACTGCTGTGCATTCTTCTCAGCCGGTCCTGGAACTGGGCAAGCAGGGCCACCTTGCTAAGTTTCAATTACAGTGGAACTTTTCATATGATCTACCAGAAAGGATGATGTGGTTCAAATGGGGAACACAGAAGGGAGGCAACTATTTTCAAAGGTGCCTCTAGACACAAGGAGAAGAAAGAGAAACTAGCTTTTCTTCTCTTCCTACTTTCTGATCTACCATGTTGCTTCCTACTGGTGGGGTTATAAATAAAACTTGGTAGAGATCAGTGCACTTCAGGTTGAGAAAGAACAGGAAGAAATAGACAAGATCACCTTTTAAGTATATTTATATATAAATAAATATTGATAACATAAAAAAATATTTAATTATTCATAAAAAGAAGAAATGAGACAAACCAAAAGACAATTTGTCATTTTTTAGGCTCTGAATTTGCACACTATTAGTAGCACCATGGGGCTAACATCAGTATATACTTTTTTTCATACTGTTGAATATAACTTACATATACTTCCTTTTCTGAAAAAGGCATATCTTCAGCAGTTATCTTCAAACATTGGGACATAAGCCCTTAGGGAAACAAAGATGTTGTAAGAGTGCCATAAGCATGGGTTGTTTCAAGACTATCAATTTGCAGATCTTCAACTTCAATATGTACCTTTTCTTAAAATTGAGTGTTCCAGAATGCTCATTCTGGAACTATCTCAAGCTGGTTCTCCCTTCTCATCTTTCTTTTCACCATCATGCTTTTACCAGTGTACAAAACACAGGAAAACCTTACCTAATTTTTAGTGTGTTGCACTGCCCATATTATAGGATTAGGATTTGGGTTGTGGACAGGCTCTCTAATTTTGTCAATTATATAACTATTAATTATTTTCAACCATGATTTAAAGTTATCTATGTGTCTAATTATTAACAGGCGCCACACTCCTTATTTCTTGTTACATCTGTCACTTCTGGTTTACTTAAAAAAATTGAAATTGGGCAGAAACTACAGTATTTCCAATTTCATATGGTCATTTTAGCCACAACTTCACCTACTTTCAGTTCCATTTATAAGGTTTCTCTAAGTCAAAAATTATGCTCCTTTGATAAGTTTTGTTTAAGCCATATTGTACTAATTTCTAGAAACTGTGAAAAAATGACTTATGACTATCACAAACATTTCTGAAAGACTAGAAATTTTCAATATTTTGCTTTCAAAACATTGACTAGCTGGAGATCACCTAATTGCATTATTAGCTAATTAAAATCTTTTTGATGATATGTCATTATGTAATATGTGATTTATAATTCAAAAGAACTTTAGAGAATTGAATGACATTGCTTTTTCAAATACCATTCAAATCCAACCATGTGTAAAAATTTTCTCACTTTTAAAATCTATAAAAAAAGGAAAATGGGAATAATTGTTAGTGAACTCTGTATCATTGTACAAGTAATTTTGATGGTTTTAATTATATACTAATATAGAAAAAATACTTATCGCCTGTGATTACAGAAAATTATAAAAATTTTTTAGTTTAAAAAGATTTTGTGGGAGAGATTTATGATAGGAGATCAATAAAAAAGCTTTTAACAATAAAAATATTTTATTTTAGGATACAATTCTGATAACCTCATTCTCCACTGATCCTTCAGGCTTATGGGTGGTGACAACTCTGTTGAGACTAGTTCCAAGTTCCTTGAGGTCCTTCTATCCCCATGCATAATTCTATAAATAATATTTGGTAAATACAGTACCCTTAAATTCTAGTGATTATGCCTTAAGTTTTATATCCAAGATTCTGATTTAGATTATATAAAACTGAAAATATGTGAGACTAATAATCTTTCAATATTCATTGATGGGACATAATAAAATAGACCAAGAAACAAAAAATTGCTGAAATAAATGCTTTTGAGAATAAATACGTGATAGAATCATGGATATGGAAAGTGCTTAAGGGATTACCTGCTACACCAACTATAATACTACTCCTTTATAATCCTGAATGAAACGTTCTCTAATCTTCACTGTCTTCCACTTCAGCATTTTGTCACACTAGAAGGTTGTCTGGGGCAATAACACACATAAACTTGTCATCTCCTATGAAACAGTGGCGCTTTCTGGAATGCTTACTGATGGACCTGCTTGAGGCTGTTTCACAGTTAACTTTTTTTTTAATAAGTAAAAGAGTAGAATCTAAAATAACAATAAAAAGTATACCATAGTAAATACATAAACCGTTCCTCAAACTCAGTAAATTGATCTATCTTCAAATTTACTGATTCTTTCTTCTGCAAACTCAAATCTGTTGCTGATCTTCTCTGGTAAATTTTTTTTGTTTCAGTTATTATACTTTTTAACTCCAGAATTCCTATTTGGTTTATTTTTACCATTTATTTATTTTATTTATACATCTCTTGTGTCACTTAACAATAGGAATACACTCTGAAAAATGCATAGTTAGGTGATGTCATAATTGTGCAAACATCATAGGGTGTACTTACGCAAACGTAGACGGTGGAGTCTACTACACACTTAGGCAATGGTGGTATAGCCTATTACTCCCAGGCTACAAACCTGTACAGCATGTTACTGTACTGAATACTGTAAGCAATTATAACACAATGGTAAGTATTTGCATATCTAAACATGTCTAAACATAGAAGGGGTACAGTAAGAATGTGGTATTATAATCTTATGGGACCAGAATCATGTATGTGGTCCATGATTGACTGAAACTTTCTTATGCAGCACATGACTGTATTCTCTATTTGGTGACACTTCATTCCCATGCTTTCCTTTAGTTATTTGGAAATGTTTTCCTTTAGATCTTTGAACATATTTAAAATAGCTGATTTAAAGCGTTTGTTAAGTAAGCCCGATGTTTTTGCTTAAGTCCAATGTCTATGCTTTCTACTGATGACTTCCTGTTCGTGCAGCACTTCCAGGTCGGCCAAAGGTGAACGGTTAGGACTTCTGACTTACTCACAGGCCTTCACGTCACCACCCTGGGCATGTGTGTGGATTTCTGGATCCCCACGAATATGTACCGTATTTTCCAATCCTTTAAGCATTTCATTCCTCAGCTCTTCCTTCCAAGCTTCTTGGTTAGTCTGTAGTTTTCATAGGGTGTTATCTATTGCCTTAGGCAGCAGTAACTAAACATTTGTCTATAAATATTTTTGACAAATGCCTCTCAGGTAGCAACTTTAGCACTGGGTGAGTTCTGAGTTAGAAATAAAGGAAAGCTTTTTGAGCCCGTCTTACAAGATGCCACCAGACAGGTCAACACAAGTAATTACAATTCCTTGCAAATGAGGTCCCTTTTGTTCCTTCCAGTACTGATAACAGGAATACGGGCTATTATTTTCAAGGTTATGGCTGAGCTGGGTTGAGCTGGTAGGCACAGAGTGGTACTAGGGTAAGTTAAAATAGCACTAAGCTTGCTGTTCTTACTGAGACTCAGTTACTTTTCTTGAGTAAGAACTCCCTTGGTTGTTACAAGCTTTTGTTAGTTTTCAGATTTCTATAAGTTTGTCTTACCAGTTTTTGTCAGTTTTTCATTGCTTTCATGGAGGGGCAGATTTTGGAGTTCCTTACTCTGCTATTTTCACTGATGTCATTCTGATTATATTTTATAAGCATTTTTTACTACAGTAAACATGATACACACTAGCCACAAGGAAATACATATTGCATTATTTTCATATTGCATCATGATTCATTTACATTTTTAAACAACATACATTTTTAAATTAGGCAGTAAAATTTGAATAGGGAAAGAAAGATAAAGAACTTTATAAAATTTAATGTATTTCAGATGTTGTAATGAGGGTGATGGACAATGTGTTGCATTATATTTTCATCAAAGATATTTACCTTTTATAGCACTATATCCGTAAAGAACATTGCAGAACAGAGAGTTCTATAGAAAGTTTATGACAGGAGTTTTATATTTTTTAAAGGTACTAGCTGATTAATATTTGAGATTAACAGTAAATTGATATTGATTCAGAAATTCAATCTGTCCATTTACAATTATGAATTCAAGGCCATATTTCAAAGGATAATGTTGGGAAGAATAATACCTTGTAGAAAGATAAACACATTAAATATTTAATTCCTATGTTTGACTCTTCCACTCTTCAGGAAATTAGATTAGGCTTGAGAAAAGTAGCTCTAAAAGCGAGGTTATTTAGCCACCAGCCAGAATACAACATTGAAGATCCTGAATCACTGTGCACGAATATCTGCTGAACACCAAATTTTCATTCCTCCTGTTTCAGATATTTTATTCTTGTGAATGATGCAACTTCAGTGCAAATTCAAAGGGATGTTTTATTAAGAGGATAAAGGATTGTGCTGGCCATTGGCCCGTCTCCTCTCACATGCCACCCTGCACTCTATCACAGGGAACTATTTCCCAAATTCCTTGCAAGAGGCCTATCTTTTATCTATTAAAATTATTTCTATGTTTTCATAGTTACTATTTCAGGTTACTTTTAGAACCATGTTGTCAATTTCTTACAAAATCCATTTGGGGGCTTGACTAATGTTGAATTAAATTTATAGACTACTTTTTAAAAAAAATGATGCATTTAAAATATTGTCATCCTATTAACATAGTTTATCTTTTCATTTTCTTTCATATGATTTTATGTTTTTAGTTGAGTTTTATACTTTCTTCACCATCTTTTTACACATATTTTGTTTGGTAATTTGCAGTAGTTTGTTTCCTTCTTTCTTTCTCCTTTCTTCCTCTCTTCCTTCCTTTCTTTTCCTTTCCTTTCATTTTGCTTTCACTTTCTCTCTTTCGTATTCTTTGCCTTTATTAATAGAATCTTTTTTCTTCCATTTTCTAAATTTATAGATAGCAATTGATTATGCTTTATTGTATATGGCAGCTTATTGCTCTTTTATGTTACTTTTAACACTTTGTCAATTATTTACCTACATTTCTGTGAAGATAATAATATCATCTATTTAAAAAAAACTGTTTTGTCTGTCTTTCACATCTCTATAATCTTCCCTTCCTCATTTTGTTATTTCTATTCAATATTCAATACATTATTGAATAAAATAGTGATACTATGCTGGACATTCTTGTCTCATTTTTGATTTTATAAAGAAAGCATCTAATTTCAAAATACAGTATAATGTTTGTTAAAGCTTTCTTTCATATATATATATTTTCTCATATAAATATACTTTCGATCAAGCTAAAGACTTCTACACTTTGGGGTTTTTGATTATCTTAAACATGAATTTGTGTAATGGTTTCAACATCTAATTAAATAACTATGTAGATTTTCGCTTATTGCTCACATCCATTGAAACATATTAATAATAGTCTATTGTTGAATAACTCTTATTCTCTTAAATAAATCTTAACTGGTCATACAATTACATTCTTTTAATATATCTCTCTATTTAACATTTTATTTTTAGTATTTTTGAATCTTTGCTCACAAGTGAGATTCGTTTATAATTTCTTAATCTGTGTGTTCTTGTCCAATTTGAGCACTAGGGTTCTATGCGCTCTGGAAAATGGGTTCAGTCATATCCCAGGGCTGGAGAGAAGGTTAGGAGCTGTTTGCAGTGAGACCTTCACCTGGCTCCTCAGGCCGCAGTGCTCCAATGAATGGGCGTTCATCTGAGCTCCTTCTTCCTCCTATGCATAGTTTCCTTTTATGCAGAACTTTGTTTTTCCTCCCCTATTTTTCAAAAGTCCACTGCATTTGCATTTTGTTGCAACTCCTAGCATTGATTTGCTACATCTACTACTTTGTTTTTCAGGGAAACATCATAATTTCTGGTACTTTCTGTTTTCTCATTCTTATTTTTAAACAGTTTCACAGTCATTCATTCAAGGATGTTTTCCATAATTATGAGCATTTACTTTGGAATAGATTTCAAACATATTTGAAATAAAAGAGAATCCTCAGAGTTGGCTTCAGGGCCATATGTAATCTGGCTCTTTCTAGATTTCCAACCTCATCTTCAAACCTTTCTTCTTACTCATTCAGCTCTGCCTACACTGTCTTCCTTTCTGTTTTTCAACAACCTAAACATGGTCCATATAAGAGCATTTGCATTTGTGAATGTCTCTGCCTATAATATTCTTTTACTTTATCTTTTTTATGTTCTTGGTTTAAAAGTCACCTCCTCAGAGAGAACCATCCTAAATGGTCCATCTAAAATAGTAACCTTTATCACCCTTTATTTCCCTACTGTTTTATCTTTCTTTATTGCACTTATCATCAGCAGACACTATGAAAAATAAATATATTCATTTCCTTATTTCCTGTCTCTTTTACTTAAAGGCAGAGAATTTGTTTGCCCTATTCATTCACTAATGTTTGTTGTATTCATTTTACGATGTCCACATGCATGAACTCAACTACATTATGAAACTATTAAAAAGCTCAAAATAGACTACATGAATTTAGGGAAGATATAGTGAAAAAATAAAAGAAGATAAAGGAAATACAGTGAGATAGTATATTGCATATTGCAAGCAGTAAGTAATCTTTCCTAAATAAATAAAGGGAGGGAAAGCTTTAGTTTATGCCTACATTTTATTTTACAGCAGAACAAAAAATCCAAGATTATAAAAGTAAGCAATAAAATAACTCAAAGAACAAGACACACTTCAAAATTTGTAGGCATACTAGGTAAAAGTATCAGTTATTATCAAATGGCTCTAAAGGTCTAATAGTTATCTTAAATACATACACAAAGTAGGAAAATTGAGAATGTACCTATTGTCTAAAAGCATTGAAATCATTCATTAAATTAAAATATTTAAACTTTCTGCTGACTCAGATAGTATTTGGTGTAGAATTGACTTCTAGGCTGCTAGTTTGCAATATCCATTGAGTTCTGTGGGACATATCTACCATTCATGCTGTTAATAACTATTACTTCACCCCCAATGCTATTATGAATCCTACTATTATTACAAATATTAGTGCTACTGCTGTTGCTTGTCTGGTATCATATAAAGAACTTACAAGAAATAATCACTTATTTTCTAATATTTATTTCGATTATTTTAGCATTCATGACATGATCATAAAAACAGACATGGTATAACTTATGAACACAAATAAAGCTGGCAGAAAAACAAAAAACAATTGCAGCCAGACCTACTTATCTTTTAATGTGGTGACAATTCTCTGTGACTTTTTAAGATTCTGTGAAAAGAATGTTTTCTAAAACTGTAATTTAGAATATATTATATGACTTCAAGATTGTAATAGATATTGTTCTGACATTATTTAACTTCTGCAACTAGAAAAATGTAGAAGAATAATGAAAAGGTATAAATGATGCTAAACCTGGAACCAGCCATGCCATGTGTCCACCTAAAGGACCAGGTTTACCATAACATGAGACAAATACACAAACATCTTTTCACTTTTTATTCCAACAGATTGGTTTCAATTTAACAAGGATTTATTAATCGCCCTTTCTGAGCTATGCACTTTGTCCCCTATACCCAGGGACCCAACAAGTCACTGAAGAATCATTCCTTAGTTCCTCAGTATACTCATTTGTTAGACCCAACGAATCAAAAATTCTTGTCAAATGTGTGCTATTCACACTTCCAGAGCATTTTATCTTTACCCCATTGTTATTGCCTTTGCTCTAAGTCCTCCTCCTCTCCAGTCTGATGTGTATTAAGAGCAACTGGTCCTGATGATTCCAGTTATTTTGCATCCAGAACAAAGCTCACCTTGTCACCGGATCTATATGACTTTTGCTTACCTTAGAACTGGTGGAGCAAAGGCAATATATGTAACCTAAACATTTGTAGCCCCATAATATGCTGAAATTAAAAAAAAAAAAACTGAAGAAAAAAAAGAACTGGAAGACAACATGGAACCATCCTACATTCCTTCTCTATTTATTTTTACTAAACAGTATTTGATTTTATTCAATGAATACTATAACTCCCCAATTAAGATGATGAGGATCTTATTTATTACAATATTAGTGAAGATATTTGTCTAATGTAGTCTTTCTCAAACTTAAACATGCATCCAAATCTCCTTGGAGAGCTTGATAAACTACAGATTTTTTGAGTCCTACTGAATAGAACAAAAGGGACAGTTTCTGATTTAGTTGTTCTAGGCAGAGTAATACCTCTATTGTATTCCCCAAATACTGTGAATAAAGTTATGCATATACTTAAAAACTTTTAAAGTAAAAATTTTTGTCTTGGTCAGTTATAAGTTAGTTTTAGTTACTTAATTTTATGTTTAATAGTTTTTCTTCTTTCTAGTCCCAACTTCCGTACATTTGGCAGAAACTCTTCTAGCATTTTGAAGTCAATTTTCTTTAGTTTCTATTATTGATACAGGTTTTTCTTTTTTATGATTATTGGTAATTTCAGATCAAATTGGTTGGCAGGGAGGAGAGGTTTTATGGTTCACTACTGATTTTTTAACAAAAGCTTATAACATATTTGTGATAGTAAATTCTATGTGTCAACTTGACTTGAGCTGGGGATGCCCAGGTATCTGGTTAAACATTATTCCTGGGTGTGTCCATGAAGGTGTCTCTGGATGAGATTATTGTTTGAATTGGTGACCTCACTAAAGTAAGTGGCCCTCTTCAATGTGGGTGGGCACTACCCAGTCCACTGAGGGCCTGAGTAGAACAAAAGATGCAGGGAAAAAAAAATTGACTTCCCCTTCCTTTTTTTTCCTGCTTCAGTTCTTGAACTGAGATGTCTCATCTCATCTTCTACCCAGAGACTAGGATTTACACCATCTTTTAACACCATGAACTAGGATCTACACTCTGGTTTTCAGGCCTTGGAACTCAGGCTGAATTATACTGTTGGCTTTCCTAGATTTCCAGTTTGCAGACAGCAGATTTTTTTCAGCCTCCATAATTGTGTAAGCCAATTCCTCATAATGCATGTATGTATATATTTTCTATTGGTTCTTTTCCTATGGAAAATACTTATTGGGATGGTATTTGACTTTGACTATTTTGTGATTATGTTAAGTGATTGTTTTCTGTTGAGAATAGTATTATTCAAATGTCAGAAGTAATAGTTTACAAAGACTATTGTGGAGTGTGTTTGACTCTGCCGTCAGCAAGAAGTCTATCAAAATACAGTATGTATAGGTTCTAAGTTTAATTATCACCAGCTGTTTTCATTTACCTTTCAAAGAAAGAAACCTGTCTTAGTTTTGAAAATGATGTGGTGCAGGAATGGGCACTGGGAAGTGGCACACAGCTTAATTGCAAAATGTGTAAAAACTCTAAAGCAAAATAGGTTCTGATTATGTGACTCCCAATATGAAGTGTCCTTATACTTAAACTGTCAACTAGTATTGTTCATTCAGTACCTGTAATACGCAGTACATCTTAAGAAGTTCTTAAAGATCACTTTGCCTTATGAATTTGGAATTTGTGTAAATTTGATTATTGTAAATGGCTATTGAATGTCACTCTGTACTGCAGTGACAGTATTTTAGATGGAATTAATTTAGAAGGATATTGAACAAAATTGAAGTTTGATGGACTACTTATGAAATAACTTGTAAAAATTCAATAATAGGGATGACTGGCATCTTTCATGGAAAAATTGAAAACATAAAATCTTTAAAACTATTGAGAAAATTATTCTTTGCTCCTTCCTTTTGATAAGTAAATTGTTATTTTTCTCTTTTTTCTCTTTGTATTAACTAATAGATAATGAGACAATGCAACCGGCAAACCCATATTCAAATACTAAAAATTAGTTCTCATTCTTAGACCTCAGTTCTTGATTATCAGACTGAGTAATAATAATAAAAGCAAACATTTACATGGAGCTTACTTGGCCTAGCACTGTTTTAAGCACTTTACAAATATTTAATTTTTATAATAACTACATGTAATTGCTAGTATATTACAGATGAGGAAGTCAAGGCACAAAAGTTGTAAGTACCTGCCCAGTGCTCACACAGATGCTAAGTGGTGGAGCTGGAGTTCAACCCAGGTGATCTGGCTGCAGAGTAAATCCTCTTAGCCAGAAGGAAATCTGGGGTTAAGAAATTGACCTGTGTTCAGGTCACAGGTATCACTGTCACTTCTAAAATGCCTCCATTTTTGTTGCAAACAGCCATCACCCTGTTTTTCAATTAGCCTAATTTAAAACTTTCAAAGAAAAAAGTACTCAACACAAACTAGCAAAATGAGAACACATTGAAGTGTTATAGAAAGGAGAAAGATGGATAAGAAATATTTTCTCTGCTTATGTCTCCATCTCTGATTTTTTCTTTCTATTTTTAACAAAGTCACAATTTTCAATATTTCACTGACACTTATTTCTTTATTTACCTACTTCAAATTATCTCTATAAATTCCTCTTCATGGAAGTGATGAATCTTTTAAAAAATTCCATTTTCCTTTGTCCCATAATCTATCTGGCAATTTTTTGTTAAGGTTATAATTATATACGCTTTATTTTTGTCTTAAAGACTTTCAAATATATTTAAATCTATATTTCTTAATATTAAAAAACAACTTTAGACAGCATTTTCTGACTCCAGCTATGAAAACAATTCTTGCAATCCCACCCACCTCTCCCAGCATCCCGAGAGTGACAGTTATACAATCATCAGACCAAAGTAAACACTTATATTCTCTTCGTTAATAATAACAATTTTCAATGTTTTATTTGTAAAGTGATTCTAAAAAGTGGAAAACCCATAAACAGCATGATTTTTATCTATACATTTCTTCAATTTAAAAAAAAAGTGTTTTAGAGTAACGTCTCTATTATTTTTCACATAGGGTAAATAAATGGAATGTAAAATATTTTTTCCTCATTGTCACAGAAGAGGCATAGCATTCTGAATTTAACTTTTTTTCTTATCACATGGGAGGCATTCCTCCACGATGGTCTATTGCAATCTTGCTGGCCACAAGCTTGATGTCAGTTTGATTCTCATTGCTCTGTTAATAAGCATATCATATTGAGTTCTCTATCTCAGATTTTATAGGAATTCTAAAATTTTTCCAGGTGTGGGCCAAATTTTGTTAATTTTAGTCAATAATTTGTGAGCTTTTAAAACTAAAGACTTGTATCATTTGTAGTTCTTAAGGGTCATTTTCAAAATTTAATTTTTTCTTCTTATTATTCTTTTATTCTAAATCTCCTTTGAGAAGGATGCTGAGTGGCCTGGATCTCTCCTCCACCTCCCTTTACTTCTTTTATCTATGACTTTTGATCTGTTGGTTTTGAGATTTATTTGTGGTTACAAATTTTGGGGGGGTTATTTTCTGACACATCTGAGAAAACAAAATGCTTCCATTTATAAAAATGGTGGTGTTTTCCCTGCTATTTTCCTTTGAATAAACTTTTAATTTTTAAATAATTTTAAATTTACCGAAGTGTTACTAACAAATTTTTATAAAAAATTGTCATATACTCTATCCAGTTTCCCCTAATGTTAACGTCTTACATAACAATGATGTATTTGTAATAAATAAGAAATTAACATTCATATAAGAGACAAAAAAAGATGGCAGACCAGAAGCATCCTGCGAGCATGCCGATCTCAAGAAAAGAAGTGTCAATTGCAGGCAGATGCCTACCTACAGATGGCTCTTCTTGGAAGGGACACTGTGAAATCACAGAGCAGCAATGTGAGACACTTGGTGTGAAGAAGAAGGCGATGGGGCGATGCATTCGACAAGATCAAAGTGATCTGTGGGGAAGCATCTACACATGGGAAAGAATAAGAGGATAGAGTGCAGGGCCACTGTGCTTACCAAGTCGTAAGCGGGCTCCTTCCACCACCACACACCTCTGCCTAGATGGACCACGGAACTGCCTAGAGTCTGTGCAGAGTCATTGCATCAGACAACAGGGGTGGTGGGGATCCAGTGGCAGCCCATCCTGGGTTTCTGCAGCTGAAGGCTTCCTGTGTTCTCAGATGCTCAGTGCCAGGTTGGCCTAGGACTCAGCTTTGCAGCGGTGGCTTTCACATGGCCCCCACCAGGCTGGTGAGGGGCAGACTAAGTGGAGGCTCCTCTGAGCCGTAGCCTGTGTCTGGAAGCCAAACACCCCTCCCCTACAGCACAATGGGATCTGAGCACAGGGGTTGACCGGGGCACTGCAGGCTCTGACCTGGGAGGCTTTGGATGACTGCTTCAGCAGGTTGTGGGGGGTGCAGGGAGAACTCCATGGCCCTGGGCTGCTGGAACCAACCTCTGCCTGTGTGACTTGGCATCCGTGGTACCCAAGTCTATGGGATAGCATCCTGCCTGCTTGGCCCGGGCTCTGCCTTCCAGGACAGATCAGTCCGTCACACGCACAGTTTGCTTCTGGCCCCTCCCAGTCCTGGCTCTGAGGTTCTCATGCAAGAGCCTGAGGCTCTGCCCCTGTGGCTCCAGAACTCCTGCCAGGCCCAGGACACCATCCCCAAGATTCCAGCACTGCACTTGCACCCCAAGGCTCCACCCTTGAGCCTCAAGCACTGCCACAGGGCTGGAAGAACTGCTGTAAGGTCCAATGCCCCAAGAGGGACTCCCCAGCCTCAAGCCACCGGTCCACTGGGACCTGGTTCAAGTAAACACCTACAGCCCAGGAACCCATGACCACTGCCTAACTAGCCTCACGCAGCTGCCACTGTCACCTCTGTGGGGAGAACCTGGACAGAGCAAGCCCCAAAACACCAGCTTCCATGGACAGGGTCTTGCCCAGCTCCCAAATCAAACTTCCTACAACTGTCTGGTGAACAACCCAACACCCAGCACAAAGATCTAAAAAGAACTCAAAGAAATTGGCAAGAAAAAGGCAAACAACCCCATTAAAAAGTGGGCAAAAGACATGAACAGATGTTTTGCAGAAGTTAGACAAATGGCCAACAAACTTGAAAAAATGCTCAACGTCATTAATCATCAGGGAAATGGAAATTAACACC
Source organism: Varecia variegata (assembly GCA_028533085.1). Taxonomy (NCBI): domain Eukaryota; kingdom Metazoa; phylum Chordata; class Mammalia; order Primates; family Lemuridae; genus Varecia; species Varecia variegata. Next base: position 8,608,708 of record CM052446.1, on the reverse strand, counting down.
ACAATGAGATATTACCTTACTCCTATTAGAATGGCTTTTACTAAAAAATGCAAAAAAAAATAGATATTGGCACAGATCCAGAGAGAAAGGAACACTTATACACTGTTGATGGAACTGTAAATTAGTACAACTCCTATGGAAAATAGTATTGAGATTCCTCAAAGAACTAAAAGTAGACCTACCATTCGATCCAGCAATCCCACTACTGAGTATCTACCCAAAGGAAAAGAACTCATTATATCAAAAACACACCTGCACTCTGTGTTTATAGCAGCACAATTCACAATTGCAAAGATCTGGGATCAACCCAAGTGCCCATCAATTCATGAGTGGATTAACAAAATGTGGTATATGAATACCACAGAGTATTAGCCATAAAAAATGATGAATTAATGCCTTTTTCAGCAATTTAGGTGGAACTGGAGACCATTCTACTAAGCGAAGTGTCTTAAGAATGGATAAACAAAGACCACATGTACTGTCTAATAAATTGAAACTAACCAATGAGCACACAAGTGCACATAGGGAATTAGAAGTCATTTGAAATCAAGCAGGGTAGAAGGGAAAGTAGGGAAGGTACAAAAGCCCACCTAACAGGTACAATGAACACTACTCAGGGGATTGGCACATTTTTAGCCCTGGCTCCAGCCATGTAACAAAAATATTGGTATATCTTTAATGTATTGAAATTTAATTTACATTTCCCTGATGATTAGAGATGTTGAGCAGTTTTTTTGTATGTTTGTTGACCATTATTCTATCTTCTTTTGAAGAGTTCTGTTCATGTCCTTTGCCCACTTTTTAATGGGGTTGTTTGATTTTTTCTTGCTGATTGATTTTCCTGAGTTCTGTATAGATTCTAGTTATCAGCCCTTTATTAGATGTGTATCATTTGAATATTTTCTCCCATTTTGTAGGTTGTCTGTTTGCTCTCATGATAGTTTCCTTGGCTATGCAGAAGGTTTTTAATTTGATCAGATACCACATAAAACCACAATGAGATATCACTTATCTCCAGTGAGAATGGCCTTTATCAAAAAGTCCCAAAACAATAAATGTTGGCATGGATGCAGAGAGATAGGAATACTCATACACTGCTGGTGGGACTGCAAACTAGTACAACATCTGTGGAAAGTAATACGGAGATACCTCAAAGAGATACAAGTAGAACTATCATGTGATCCAGCAATCCCATTACTGGGCATCTACCCAAAAGAACAAAAGACATTCTATGAAAAGGACATCTGCACTAGAATGTTTATAACAGTACAATTCACAATTGCAAAGATGTGGAAACAACCTAAGTGCCCATCAATACATGAGTGAATTAATAAAATGTGGTATATGTATACCATGGAGTTCTGCTCAGCCACAAAAAGCAATGGTGATCTAGCACCTCTTGTATTATCTTAGATAGAGCTGGAACCCATTCTACTAAGTGAAGTATCCCAAGAATAGAAAAACAAACACCACACGTACTCACCATCAAATTGGTATTAACCGATCAACACTTACATGCACATATACCAATAACATTCATCAGGTGTCAGGTAGGTGGGAGAGGAAGGAGGGGATGGGTATATTCACACTTAATGTGTGTGGTGCTCACTCTCTGGTAGCTGGACATGCTTGAAACTCTGACTCTGGTTGGGCAAAGGCAATATATGTAACCTAAACATTTGTACCCCCATAATATGCTGAAATAAAAAATAAAAAAAATTAAAAATTAAAAAAAAGACCAGTACGATAATAAACAAATATTTAGGGGGAGATAGCTTGAGGCTATGTAAATATCCTGTCTCCTTAAAGTTTTTCCCCTTAATTTTAGCATTCATTAATAGGTCTTGCATGATGCAATTATTTCTCTGATCTTCTAATGCTAATTTTCTATTTTTTAAATTTATGGTATAGCTATATTATACTTCACTTATCCATTTATCTGTTAACAGGTATTTGGGCTGTTTCAATATTTGATGTTTATGAATGATACTGTAGTTAACATTTTGGTAAAAGTTTTGTGTTTTAACTTATGTTTCCTTTGTTCTTGGATAAATACCTGAGACAATAATCTCTGACTCTTATGATAGGTATATTCTTTATAATAAACAGCCAATCTCCCAAAGAGGGGATACCATTTAACATTCCCATCACCAATATGTGAGAGTTCTAGTTGTTCCATATCCTCAATGCTTTAGTAGTGCCAATCTTTTTAATTTTAGCCATTCTAGTCAATTATATCTCACTGTGATTTTCACTTATATTCCTGAATGATTAATTCTTGTGAGCTCTCTTCATTAGACATTTATAAATCTTCTTTTGTAAAGTGTCTGTTAAAGTCTCTTGCCAATTTTTATTGGATTTTTGTGTCTTTATTATTGCCTTTAAGAGCTCCTCATAGATTTGGATATATGTATTAGGAAAAAGTTTTTTCAATTTGTGGTTTAACTTTTCATTTTCTTGGTGATGTGCTTTTAAGACTATATATATTTTTTAATATCAGTGAAGTCCAAATTATGATTTTTTTCTTTAACTTTAGTGCATTGTGTGTCTAGAGAATAAAAACTTTGCCTACTCAAATGTCTAAAATCTTTTCCTCTCATTTTTTAAAGAAATTTTTATCACTTTACTTTTTATGTTTAGTTATATCATGCACTTCAAAATAATTTTAGGTTATGGTATAATAAAAGGGTCATGGTTTAAACTCATACTCTTTCCAAATATATATCTTATTATCCCAGAAAGATTTTTGAAAAGACAATTTCTTTCAACAATGTTGGCCACATTATTAAAAATAAGTCCATCATAAAAGTGTAGGTCTATTTCTGAACTCTGCTTTATTTCATAGAACTACAATTAACCCTTGAACAACACAGGTTTGAATTGCGCAGGTACACTTATACACGAATTTTCTTCTGCATCTGCCACCCCTGAGACAGCAAGAACAACTCCTCTTCCTCTTCCTCCTCAGCCTACTCAATGTGAAAACAAGGATGAAGAACTTTATGATGATCCACTTCCATTTAATGAATAGTAAATATATTTTCTCTTCCTTATGATATTCTTAACAACATTTTCTTATCTCTATCTTACTTTATTATAAGCATATGGTATACAATACATGTGACATACAAAATATGTGTTAATTGACTGTTTATCTTATTAATAAGGCTTCAAGTCGATGGTAGACTATTAGTAGTTAAGTTTTGGGGGAGTCAAAAGTTACACGTGGATTTTTGACTACATGGGGAGTCGGTGCCCCAACCCCCACTTTGTTCAAGGGTCAACTGTATCCTAACACTGTGTTGTTTATTTTGGCATTACAGAAAGTCTTAACCAAGTTTGTTTTACATTTTTATGATTGGGTATTTTGTAAAAAGTACTTTTTACATTTTCCTACACATTTTAATGTAAAGCCTGCTGAAATTTTGAATGGTAGTATTGAATCTAAAAATCAGTTTGGGGAAAGTGGGCATCTGTATTTTGACAAACTTTTACTGAGATATAATTGACATAAAAGAGACTATATATATTTACAGTGTAAAATTTGTGTCTATATAATAGTATTTATGTAGACTACATTTTTTTTTATTTATTATAGCTTATTATGGGGGTACAACCGTTCTGGTTAAGTATATTGCCCATGCCCCTCCCAACCCCCCGAGACCGAGCCTCAAGGGTGTCCATTCCCCCAACAGTGCACATCGCACTCATCATGTAGGTAAACACCCGTCCCCTCCCCCACCCCCAACACCCCGAGTCAGATCTTCAAGTATGTCC
>CM052446.1:8574422-8604431 GCA_028533085.1 Varecia variegata | reverse complement strand
ATTTTTGGAAAATATTTCTAAATTATTTTTTAAAAATTATAGTAATATTTTTTTCTGGCAAGTATATATGAGAGTTTGTATTGTCCCATATTCTCATGAACAGTTTCTCTTTATCCATTCAAACACATATTTTGTGAATATTTTCTATATAGTTCAGACATTATGCTAAGCCCTGAGAATTAACTGGCAGAGAAGACAGCTCTTAATTATGATCGTTCTTATAAAACATGATTGCGTTCTTACGTGCCACAGTTGAGCTTAAGAAGCATGGGCCTGATTTAATCACATGAACTCATTTAAAGCCAAGAACTCTCTCTGACTTGTGGCAGAGAGGAATGTGAAGGGGAAGGCAGGATGGAAGACAAAAGGGGCAGATAGAAGAGAATATTAGTGATTCTTAATGCAAGAAGATCTTGAGGCACCACTTCTGATTTGAAGATGGAGATGGCCACATGAGAAGGAATACAGGTGGCCTCTAGGAGCAGAGAACATCCTGTGGCCGGCAACCAGCATGGAGATCTGAACTTCAGTTCTATAATGATGTGGAACTGAATTCTACCAACAACCTGAATGAGCTTGGAAGTAGATTCTCCCACTGGATGGATTCTACACATCCTGAAATCCTGAACAGAGAGCCCAGCTGAGTCACTTAGAATTCTGACCTATTAAATTGTAAGAGAACTTTTTAGTTGTTTTTTTCCAGCTTCATTGAGGCATAATTGACAAATAGGAATTATATATATTTAAGGTGTACAACTTGATGTGTTGATATAATATACATTGTGGAATGATCACCCCAATCGAGATAATTAACATATCCATCGTCTCACATAGTTACCTTTGTTTATTTTATTTGTTTATTTATTTATTTGTGGTTAGAACACTGAAGATCTACCCTGTTTGTAAATGTCAGGTGTACAATACAGTCTTGTTAACTATAGTCACCAAGCTGTGCTTTAGATCTCCACAATTCATTTATCTTGCATAACTGAAACTTTGTACTCTCATCATCTCATTTCCCCCTCCTTCTGCCCTAGCAATCGCTATTCTATTCACTGCTTCTAAGTTTCGCAGTTTTAAATTCCAAATATAAGTGAGCTCATGCATTATTTGTCTTTCTGTGTCTGGCTTATTTCACTTAGCATAATGCCCTCCAGATACATCCATGTCATCATAAATGACAGGATTTCCATCTTTTATAAGGCTGAGTAATATTCCTGTGTGGGGGGATGTGTGCGCGCATGCACATGTGTGTACCACATTTTCTTTATCTATTCTTTCATTGACAGACATTTAGGTTGTTTTCATATTTTAGCTATTGTGAATATTGCTGCAATGAATATGGGTGTCCAGATATTTCTTTGAGCTCCAGATTTCATTTCCTTTGTATATATACCCACAAGTGGGATTGTTGTATTATATGTGAGTTCTATTTTTAATTTTTTGAGGAAGATCCACACTGTTTTCTAAAATGGCTCCACCAATCTACATTTCTACCAACAGAGTTCAAGGGTTTTCTTTTATGCATACCCTGGCCAACACTTGTTATCTCTTATCTATTTACTGATAGCCATTCTCACAGATGTGAGGTGATACCTCACTGTGGTTTTGATTTGCATTTCCCTAATAATTAATGATGTTGAGCATCTTTTCGTGTACCTATTGGCCATATGTATCTCTTCTTTAAAGAAATGTCTTTTCAGATCTTTTGCCTGTATTTTAATTGAGTTTTGTTGTTGGTGTTACTGTAATTTTGCTATTGAGTTGTATATAATATATTTGGGGTATTAACCCTTCTTCAGATACACAATTTGCAAAAACTGTCTCTTATTCCATAAGCTGGCTTTTCATTCTGTTGATTCTTTTCTTTGTTGTGCAGAAGCTTTTTAGTTTAATATAATTGTAATTGTCTATGTTTGCTTTTGTTGCCTGTGCTTTTGGTATTATGACCAAAAAATAGTTCTCAAGACCAATGTCAAGGTTTTCCCTGTATTTTCTTCTAGTAGTTGTATGTACATTTAAGTCTTTAATCAGTGTGTAGTTAATTGTTTACACAGAAATAGAAAACTTATATAAAGTAATGTATTCTTATTAGTACCTTCTCACTTATCCATTTCAGATATTTTTGGTTATCATTTTAATATTATGATAAGATTTAATATAATTACATCACTCACAACTAATTATCTTCCATCTTCCCAATGTAGGCCAGTATTATTCTCTTTATCCCTACTGGTCTACTCCTCAGCTGTTAATGAAATGTATAAGCATCTACGCTTTGTTCCATCACTCATAGAGAGAGTGTTATTCAAAGAAATTTTGTATTTTATCTGCTCTATTTTCCATCTTTGTTTCTTTCCTTATTTCTCTCTTTTCATGTATTAGGACGTTAACATTTACTTTCGACTTTATAACTATAATTAAATCTTTTGTTTCTTTTTTTATTGCTAGATCCTAAAATTTTGAGAGTAATAAAGAATATTGCTTATTCCTCTGTGAAACATATTTACTGCAGAGCCAAGAAGTATATTTGCATATAATTTCTTTTCTAAGGATTCAAATGCCATGATTTCTGACTACTAAAGGGAAATATTTCTAAATTCAAATATGAATTTGTACTCTTATTTTACCATATACCAGATGCCTCTCTCTCTCTTCATACATACAAACACACACACTTATTTCCATGCCTCAAATTTCTCCCAAGATCTATTCTTGGTGTTCTATTAATTCCCCTTATTCATGAAAAATGTACTCCTTTCCACTCTGTCTGCCTGAATCAATCTGAACAGCCTGTTCACTAAGCCTGTTGTATAGCTATTTCTATTAATAGTTACAGACCATCCCTCAACTACAGAGACAAATGCACTCTTTTCTAGATATAATATTTCATTTTTCATTAAATATTTTGTTTTATTAGTGTGTATGTATATATCCATATGTCTGTATGTGTATGTGTGTATACATATATGTGTGTATATATATATATATGTATGTATATATATATAAATTTAAGTAACATTCTGAGGCTTTATGTGGTGGAAATGTCTTTGTTCTGTCCAGACCAACTGCAAATTGGCTGGATATTGAATATTTTATTCTGAAAATTATTTTCTCAAATAATATTTTCTGTCCATTTGTTGAAATAGAAAATTTGGAAAGTCTTTTATCCACAGAAAAAACACACATTGCATAAAATATACAGTTGTATTACTAAGCTAAAAGGGAGAGGAATATGAAAGAGATCAAAGCCATGAATCTGAAAACAGAATGGAAAATTACATGTGAAATTTCTCCAGTGGCAAGTCCAGTGACTGATTGTGAAACTCAGATATTTCTGAATATTATAAGAAGCTGATATATACTTTAGTTTACTGCTGCTCCCTGGTTCCAGGTATAAGCAGATTAATATCCACTCAGAATGATAATTCTTCAATTAAGGGCTGAGTTATTTCTACATATTAATATTAATCAAACATAAGTTCACAATAAAAGATGCCACACAAGCAAAGAATCCACCACTGGTGACAGCCAGCAGGGGGGAAAAAAGATGTAGACTTCTCCAGGAAAATCACATATTTATCAGACAGAGAAAATATAACTGTGTATTAAATGTTTAATACATAAAAGATGGAATCACAAATATAGACTATCTAAAAATAACCAGGCTAATTTAAGGGAAATTAATTTTAGAAATGGAAACTAAAATTAATGAAATTCAAAAATCAGTTAGTGGATTGCAGCCTCTAGTCAGAATGTAGAAGGATACAAAAGATGTTCACTACCATGAAAACAATCAGAAAATTTGGAAGAAATAAAATATTATTTATTTTTGGATTCTATTTTATCTCCTCTTTTGGATTTTTTTAACAAAATTAAATGTGTTTTTCTTCAATATAGCAATATTTTGTAGAAAGTAGCCCCAGCTGGGTGGATGTAGGCTCCATGCTCATAAGGAGGAAACTCTGCCTATCTTGAAGATAGCAGAGCAATGATAACATGTGACTTCTATTTCTTGCCCTCTAGTGTTGCCCTATTGGACACATTCCAGTAGCAAGGAGGAGGGAAAGTGAAGGACCTTTCCTAGATTCTCTGTGTCATTGACCATACCAATGGCAAAGGATGATGGGAAATGTAGTTTTTATTCCACAAAGGCATTAAAGTCAATTCAACGAGAAGAAAAAGTCTTTCTCACAAATTATGCTAAAACAAGGGATAAATAAACTTTAACTCTTTCCTTATACTATAGACAAAAATTAATTTGTGATGGATCATAGACTAAAAAATAAAGTCTAAACTATAAAGCTACTGAAAGGCAACAGGGGAGGATCTCCTCAAGACCTTTGCTGGCCAAAGCCTTCCTAGATTAAGACATAAAAATCACTAAGCATAAAAGAAAATAAAAAGGCAAATTTGACTTAATTTAAATTAAAAATGCTTGCTCATAAAAAATACTGTTAAGAAAATCAATAGGCAACATGTGGATCAGGATAATATATTTGAAATATATGTTTGTGTTGACAAAAGAATAAATAAAAACAAAACAAAAACCAGTGTACTAAATTGTTGAGCTCATAAATGTACCTACACCAAAGTGGAAAATGGGCTTAAAATAAATTTGGATTTATAAGTCAGTCAAAATGTTTGGAACATTCACTGAATTATTCAGGGATAAATCATATCCATATAGAAGAGAAGTTAGACATCTAGTCCTCTATTTTTCCTGAAATAAAAGTTGCTATTTGACTTTGTGCCTTTCTTTTCATTGTTGTTATTCCTACCACCTCAGCTTAAAGAGAAGATTAATTCACATGCTCCATCTACCATTTAAACTAAATGTTTTAGTTTATTCTTCCTGTGGATTCATTAAATTCTCTCAAATTGGCATATTAATTTTCATCTGAATCATTTTTAATAAATATTTAGGTAGTGGTCAGGCTTTTTCTATTATAAGCAATGCTTTCATAAACATCCTTATATAATGTTTATGCTTTGTCAATAGATATATAGAAAAAATCCCTATAAACAAAGTTGCAGCATCAAATGAATTTGCCTTTCAGGCTTCTAGTCTCCAAAATTGTGAGAAAATAAAATTTCAGTTGTTTTAAGCCATGCAGTTTGTGGTACCTTGTTACTGTAGCAGTAGGAAACTAATACAGGGTGAGAGGGGCACAGGATGGTACCCTAGTAATCTTTGCCATGTGACAGCATCATATACAAATTATTACAATATTGGCTTAGATGAATTTGGATTAGTGAATATGGATTGAAAGTCTTTAGGAAATCAAGAAACTGTGATACTTAGACATAGTGATAGCTATAGTCTTTCTAAAAATATGTGTGATCCTAAAGTTGCTGGCTGTGACTGTTAGAACATAAGTGGAAACTACTTTTTGGAAGTTTTGTAGAAGTCACTTGTTTCCTGTAATCACTGGAAAATGTGCCCATCAGCTCTAAGCTTGATACTAAAAGTTGAAGAGTTAAGCCCTCAACTTTGCTAAGACTCTTCTTCTAAGATAAAAGAAGTGGTGGAGAAAGAGTGGACCTCTGAGATATGAGAAAGGATATTTGTAAAGAGTCAGAACAGGGGTGATGCAAGACAGGCACCTAGGTTGCAAAATTTAAGGAGGCACTCACTCCCTATTGTCAGTCCTGCCTTGCATGATACTGAGAGCAAGTGCTTCTTTAAATTTTAGAAAATTATAAAACTTGGAAGAAAACAATATAGATCTTGGCCAAGTTTCCAAAGCTTAGCCAACTTAACACTACAGATCTCATGGTCGAAAGACTCTCTATCACTCCCATCCGTGTAGCTTATTGGGATAATTGCAACTCTATTTCTTACAGTTAAGCATGATCCTGACCTCCAGCACTCTGGAGGCTCATTACCCTCAATATTAGATACATAGATTCTATTGCAGTATTCCCATAGTAATTTCCAACTTAAAGAGGACAAGTACCACAGACAGCATGAGGATATTATGTCTTATAAACTCCCACCAAAAGGCATCCCTGTGGCTAACACAGTCAAAAATCAGGTGGACAAAGTCAATTGATTAAGCAGACCCAAAGCAGCTACAACTCTTGGAGTTGCTAGGTTGGTTTGCCACATGTCCACAGATCTGACTAGTAAGGAGACAAGCCCAAATGGAATTGGTTTATTACTTGTGGCACAGCACACAGCCTGAGTTTCATGTTTGCATTGGTTTCCTTGGCCCCCAAGTGCCATTGAGTTGATTCAGAGGAAGCACAGCTGGATCCTATATAGAGAGTGGACCTGTGTTATAGCTGAAGTACCATGAGCTTAGAAAACCTCTTATCTTCTAAGGGCAGTACTAGAAAACTCAATCAATCTTTATCACCAAGGGAAGACATTGTCTTTATTATCCTGACCAGAAAACAAATCTACCCTCAAACCCAGAAGGAGACACTAGCTCTAACTTAAAAAGAGAATCCTATATATGTAGAAACACTACAGAGAAATATCTCCCAATAGACAATATCACTCATCCTGTGGATATAGGTAAGACTTTCCCCTAGCCATGGCAGTGCTTGTTTAATGAAAAAACGTCCATGAGGGCAAGTGTGGTAGCTGTGCAAGGACTCTGTAATTTAAACTTACAAAGACTGGTTTGAGTACTAAAACTGCCGCATCCAACCTGTGAAAGCAGAGGCCAACACTAAGCATCCCCCTCAACTCTGTATGAGAATATTTCCTAGGGGAACTAGCTGGCAGGTTGATGACATTAAACCCCTTCCACCATGGAGATGACAGTGATATTTCCTCATAGGGACACATATCCTAGGCATATATATGCCTTCCCTGACTGCAGAACATCTACCAGTATCCCTACCTTGGATTTCCAGAAAGCTTTATCCATTTCCATGGTATTTTACACAACATTGTCTCTGTGACATGCAAAGATAGACTCATACGCACAGAATTCGCCAGTGTTACCTGTACCCCATTAGAAAGGAGCAGCTGGATTGATACATCTTGTTATATCTCTAGTTGGGATATAAAACCTGCAATGTTGGAATCTTCCTGAAGAATGAAGTCTATACCTTAAATAGGCATCCAACTATTTATAGCCAACTCCTGTGTAGTCAGGATATGCAGATTCAGTAACCAAATGGATGTGGTTATTACACTAAACAGTCCACCAATGGAATTTTTAATCTTGTAATCAACCTTGGAATCAATGGGTTTGGAAGTCCTTATGTGCCCAGGAGAAGAATGCTTCCATTAGGAAAAGTAGTTATGGGTATAATTGGAAGTCGAAAGTGCTCCCTGGGCATTTAAGGTTTATCATGTTGCTGAATCAATAGGCATGACAAGGAAATTACTCCAGGGGCCAGGGTGATTAGTCCTGATTACCAGGTGTAATAATCAACGGGTACAAGGATGATTCAGCACGAACCCCAGAGGATTTACGTGCTCATCTACATATTTCCTTGCCTGATAATGTTGATCAATGGTAAACTACAGAAATCCAGTAAATACGGATGCAGTAAAGACTCAGATCCAGCAGGAACAAAGTTTTGGTAAAGAATTACTTCCCACCAAAGTTCTGGCAGAAGTAAGGGTATCATGAAATTCCCTTGAAGAAGGAAGCTACAGTTATCAGCTTAGGTCTCATGACTAGCTACAGACATGAAGACAACAGAAGCCATGCGTTATCATCTATGGTTTTCTCATTTTGTCTTGAGCATCTTATGTTAAGAGCACCGGCTGTGACTGCTATTTTAAGTTTCAAACAGCGTTATGACAGAATGGGTAACACACCAAGATGATGTGATAACTGATGCGTCCTTAAATGCATTCCTTTTTCAGATGATACGAGTTTTTATTCTGGACAAAAGAAACAGTGTATACTGAGGGAAATATTGTGAAACATTGCTAGGTTTCTTCAGTTTTTCCCCCTCTAGATTCACTTTTCACTAACATCTACCTCATTGTGGACAACGTTATAAATCTCCCTGCCCTTTATCTCATGGCTGAGTTTGGCCAGTGGGAGGCGCTAGCAGTAGTATACAGCAGCAGCAGGCCAATTTCTCAAGCTGGGACGCAAGCTCAAGTGTTTTATCACATCAATCTAGGCAGGGCTTTCCCTGTGAGTCTGCTGATAGGGCTTTACAATCCCGATGGAGGCACTATTTTTTTTTTTCTCCTAAAGAGAATTGTGCCATGATTTTGGAGTCAAAAGGGAAGTTGTGGGCTTTAATTCTGGTCATTTCATTCAGTATCTATATGAAATTTTGCAGACTATTTAACTATATATTATCTGTTAACCAGTGATAGTAAAATACACTTCATATGGCTTTTGTAAAGAGAAAATGAGATCACTCTTGTAAACATCTTGGTTGATTGCCTGGTACCATAAATGCTTAAGAAACATTTGCTGTTGTTAGTGTTCTTGATATATGACCTCATATATCACAGTTTTCTCCCTTGAATAGCAAAGGGTTTTTTGTTAGGTTTGAATAACATAAGTAAGGATTGAGGTAAGATCCAAGGTGCATTGTGAAAAACGGAAGATTTAAATAAATATATTGCCCATCTGTCTCCCATGATGTATCCCAAAGAAGTGTCCTTCTCCAATCTAGAACTCCCTAAATATGATTACCAATTTTTTCCCTTTTTTTCTTATTCCTGGAATATGTTCAAATCGGCTAAAATATTTTAATGTTATTGCTATGGTCACCCTACTGTGTAATAGCAGTGGACTGCAACCTTTTTGGCAGCAGAGGCCAGTTTCATGGAAGACAATTTTTCCATGGATGGGGGAGAGGGGATGTTTCAGGATGATTCAAGGGCATTACATTTATTGTGCAGTCAAACCTCTCTGCTAATGATAATCTGTATTTGCAGCCACTCCCTAGTGCTAGCATCAGCACCACAGCTCCGCCTCCAATCATCAGCCATTAGATTCTCATAAGGGGCACACAACCTAGATCCCTTCCATGCACAGTTTACAGTAGGGTTCATGCTCCTATGAAAATCTAATGTCACAGCTGATTTGACAGGAGGCGGAGCTCAGACAGTGATGTGAGCAGTGGGAAGCAGCTGTAAATACAGATGAAGCTTTGCTCACTGGCCCACTGCTTCCTTTTGCTGTGCAGCCTGGTTCCTAACAGCCATGGATCAGTACCAGTCTGGGGCCCCAGGGTTGGGACAGTGGTGTAATAGAACACCAGAACTTGTCCTTCCTGTCTAACTTTGTACCCGTGAATCAACCTCTCCCATTCCGCTCTACCTTCCACTCTCCTCAGCCTCTGATAACAACTATTCTACTCTCTCCTGTGAAATCAACTTTTTTAGATTCTATATATTAGTGAGATCATGTGGCGTTTGTCTTTCTGTGCCTGGCTTATTTAACTTAACATAATGACCTCCGGGTTCATTCACGTTGCGGCAAAAGACAAGATTTCATTCTGTTTAATGGCTGAATAGTATCCCATTGTGTATATATACTGTATTTTCTTTATCCATTCATCTGCAGATGGGCATTTAGGTTGATCTCATACCTTGGCTACTGTGTATAGGGTTGCAGTAAAGATGGATATCTCTTCAATATACTTTTTTAGTTTCCATTGTATATATATCCAGTAATGAGATTGCTGAATCATATGGTAGTTCTATTTTTACTTTTTTGAGGAACCTCCATACTGTTTTCCATAATGGCTGTACTACTAATAATTTACACTCCCACCAAGAATGCATAAGAGTTCCCCTTTCTCCACATCCTCATCAATATTTGTTATATTTTGTCTTCTTTAATAAAAGCCATTCTAAATGGAGTGAAAAGACATCTCATTGCATTTTGGATTTGCATTTCCCTGCAAATACAATGCAGTATGTATTTCAAGATAGAAGAGAAGATTTTGAATGTTAATACTACAAGTAAATGTTTAAATTATGCATATGTTAATTACCCTGATTTGATCACTATTACAGTGTAGAAATGCATTGAAATGTCACACTGTATTCCATAAATATATATAATTATTATATTTAAATTAGAAATTAAAAACCATTTTAAAAAATAATCACGGTACCAGTCATACCTTTCTTATAATTCTTTATACACAGCAGGAATCATTAACTTTCCCTGGTCAGCTTTCTAAACATGGGATCCAAAATACTGATTGATTCCTACTATTTTTCTACAATGAGCATGGCAACTTTGTGTTCTATACTTTCTTCTGGAAGCTGGCGTCTCAGTTTTGCAAAGATAACATAAAGAAATTACTCTTCTTTTTTCTTTATGAACATTTTCATCATCGCTGAACTATATCAGATATGATTTTCAAGTGTGTCTGCTATTTATCATTCCAATTCATAATGGCATTCAATTATTATGAGAAGAAATAGGATGCAAAATTGTGGATTTTGTACCTGAGAAATATTTAGAATGTTGCAGTTTATCTTTTCTTTTAAGGGACAAAGGGTTATGAGTATTTTGTGTAGGTAACTGTATCCATTAACCTTTCTCTCAGCCTTTGTCTTTTAACAGTGTTCTGATTTCTAGAAAACAAATCAAAGGAGACTGAAAAAATAAACATTATTTTAACATTAGATAAATAGATATGTTGGGGGAAATGAAAATAAATAGACTAATTACTGAAATAATTCAGGGGTTAAAAAAATCATGATGTAGAGAAATCGTCATTAATTTGTGAGCCAGACAACGCCGGAGTAAATCATGGTTTTGTTAATATAGAGTTGTATGATCTTGATTTTTTAAAACTGCTTGATACCTTTGTTTTTTCATCTGGCAAAAGAAGGATGTACAAGATGATATATAGCATCCCGTCTGAAATTATTTTATTTTTTTCACAAATATTTTTGATCATTACATTGTTCCAGGCAACCTGCCAGATATTAGGAATTTGAGAAGATTATGATCCTGCTACAAAGAGGATCACTGTCTAATGGGAAAGCCAACCATGGAAAAGAAAGTGATATGACATGAAAACCAATTAAAACACTCATAGTGTAATATGGAAACGGCAAAAGATGATGCATTACAAGAAGAGTTAGAAAGGGCTTCACAAGAGTTCGGAAGGCGAATGTGAGCCCCTGTTGAAGAGAGGGGAGAAGGCCTTTCAAGCATAGGAAGCAGCAAGTTCTTGTCCATGGGGCTGGGAAGGGATGTGAGGTGTTTGGGACAGCAAGTGCTTAGTAGGCAGTCAGTAAAGATCCATGTAATAAATTCTGGAAAGTACACAGAGTGTGCAAGGGAGGCAGGAATTGAGTCTGTACAGAAAGACATAGGCCTAACCATGAATTTTCCATATGTCAAGCTATATATTTTTAGCTTCATCTTATGAGCAGGAATAGCCAGATAAATAAACATGATTAGATTTGAGTTTCAGAAGTTTTCAGTTGGCAGTTATCTGCAGTCTGCTTTGGAGTGAAGTAATATTAGATCAGGTAGATGAATATTGCAATTTTTTTTCAAACAAAAGTTAAAAGGGTATATTTTTTTTAGGATTAGATAGGGTTCCAATAATAAAAATATACAAAATAACAATATTTATCAAGACAGAAAAATATTTTTCCCTCATGTTGGTCAAGTCCCCAGTTTGTCAGTAGAGGGAAAAAATGGCCCTTCACGTTGTCAGGGCCACAGGCTTTGTCCCTTTTGTATTCTACCTTGCCCAACTGCCATTCCCAAAGTCATCTCTTGGGCTATGATGTCAGCTATAGCTCTTGCTATTTGGTCATATTTTAACCAGCAAGACGAGTGACAAGAAGGAAAATAGCACTCTCCCCTCAAAGACTGTCTCCTATGTGGTCATGCAACTCCCCCAGGAGCCAGAATTTTATCACATGACCATCAGAAGCTACAAAAAAGGTGTAGGGATATAAAGATTTCATCCTGAAGACCCTCAGTCTAGCTAATATTGAACATTCTAGTACCTTGGAGTGCAAAAATCTTCCTCTAATATAAGTCTTGAACTAGGAAAAATGGGCAATGAGAGTAGAGAAGAGGCAACACATTTGATGATTAATTTAAAGAAATGATTAACAAGACTCAGTAAATTGAATGTGAAATGTGAGTGTGAGGAATTCATGAGATTTGGTTATGATCCCATCTTGCCTCATTGTGAGGTGAGAGGTACTAACTGAACTGAGCTTGAAATGAAGAGTAGGATGGGAGGGGCTGGATTTATACTTTGTATGAAAATATAGTAATATATAGATGCCATGCAGTCATCCAACAAAATAAGAAAGTAAAATAGCTTGAAATGGAGGAAATGTTGCAGGTAGGCATGGTGTTTATTCAAGGTAGAAGGCTCAGAGTACAGTTTTTCCTTACTCCCGTGCAATACAATAGAATATGTTATGAGAGCTAATTTGTTTCTTAGCATTATTATCCAGCTTTTCCCACCTGTACAAGTACAATGCAGCCTAGTCATTCCGTGACACATCTAGGTTTTTACTCGTTGTGATTGCTAACAAAGACAGTGGTCATTTTGGCATATCTTCTCATTTTGCTGCCATCATCTGTGAATAATGTTATGTCTTATTTAAAATGTAGGCTAATCTTTCTCATATTCTAAATGTTACTTTTGTTTAATGGAAATCATTAATTTTAAATAAATGCTTGCAGCAGTTAGCATTTTTATTTGATTTACAAGCAAAGTAATTTGGCCTCATCCTAGTTCTATTTATATTGCAAATACAACATTCTGCTTAATTCTTTGAGTGTGTGTGTATGCATGTGTGTGTTTTTCTTCATGGAATCACCTGTAAAATATGCCCTGACTCTTTTAGAAAGCTGCCACATTAGGATAAATAAGGTTTAAGTGCACCAATTAGAGAAGCTATTATGGAGTTTATTTA
This sequence comes from Varecia variegata, assembly GCA_028533085.1. NCBI lineage: Eukaryota > Metazoa > Chordata > Mammalia > Primates > Lemuridae > Varecia > Varecia variegata. The sequence goes on along the minus strand of CM052446.1, from coordinate 8,591,578 downwards.
TGTCAGAACCTTCACAATTATGTTTGTGAGTCCATGTTATTTTTTTTATCCACTTTTGAAGTGACAAATGTGAGGACTCACAATTGCTACTTCAATCAGAAAACAATCAAGATAGCAAATGAGTTGTGTGGAACCTCATTTTTTTATTATATATTACACTAAGTTGTAGTGGTGGCATTTGAGTGTGTTGTATTCTTTTCCAGTAAATTTACTATGTGTGATTTCATATGGCATTCAACACTTTTAATTTTAAAAGTGTAGGAAGATGTTATATATTTTTCCTAATTATTCTAGGCTACACAATACTTACCCACTGAATGCATTTTGATTCTATATGGTTGCAAACACAAGAAGATTTTGGATGTGTAGGAGGAATGTTTATAGCACAGAGAAATAGAAAGTAACTTAGGATATAAACTCTGATTAAATTAAAAGTCATGAAAAGATACTTAAGCAAACAGAAATTGGAAAGAAGATGTGAAATCTGCCTTCAACGAGTACAATCTACTATGATCAATTGTCATATTCTTCCCAAGATAGAGTAGGTTAGCATTTGATAAGTCCAGAAGACATTTTGACAAATTGTCCTGAATTGGTCTATGTATGACGATGGATCTCAGACTTCAGTGTACATCAGAATCGCCCTGTTAAAGGACTTGTTAATACACACATTGCTATGGCTTATGCCCAGAATTTCTGATTTAGTAAGTCTGGGATGCTGCCTGAGAATGAGCACACTAAGAAGTTCCCAGGTGGTGCCTATGCTGCTGGTCTGGGAACCACTTGGAGTAGCATTTTTCTAGCATGAGCCACACATATAACGGACAAGATGCAAGCAACTGGCCTTGAAAGAAGGCTACTTTGTTTTGCTTCTGTGAGTGCCAATTTAAGATAATGCATTATATTTGATGCTACATTAACCCTCCTGTTAAATGTTATGGTGAAAAATTTCCTCTCAATAATCTTTTAGGTTTTCTTTTTCTTCTTTCTTTCTTTCTTTCTTTCTTTCTTTCTTTCTTTCTTTCTTTTTTTTTTTTTTTTTTTTTGAGACGGAGTCTTTCTCTGTCACCCGGGCTAGAGTGCTGTGGCATCAACCTAGCTCACTTCAACCTCGAGTCCCTGGTCTCAAGCAATCCTCCTGCCTCAGCCTCCCAAGTAGCTGGGACTACAGGCATCCGCCAAGACGCTTGCCTGATTTTTTCTATTTTTAGTAGAGACAAGGTCTCACTCTTGCTCAGGCTGCTAACTTCTGAGCTCAAGCAATCCTCACACTTCAGCCTCCTGGAGTGCTAAGGTCACAGTCGTGAGCCACTGCACCCAGCCAAATTTTTAGATTTTTTTCTAAAAGACAGACACTCCGGAGATGTTTCTTTTAAACTTGGATGATTTAATTTTTACAGTCTATTGTGTGATTAGGGTAAAATAAATTAATGACACTATTTCCCCTAAATACTATGTAGGAATATAAAAATCTTAAGCATTGTTTTCAGTTTTTTGAACAAATAAATGCTGGATTTTTAGAAAAATATTTGATTTATCTTAGATAAATTTATATTTTTAAAAATTTTTTTGGCAAAATGAATGCTTAAATGTAAATGTCTCCTTTTTGCCCCTTATGATAATGATTTTCACTCTTTAAAAAAAGGTTATTCATAATAGTGGAATCAAAATTTCAAGGGAATTATGGAAAATCTTGTATTTCAGAGAAAGGAGTCTGGCCTATATAAGGCTGAACCATCACAGGTCTTCCTGTCATGAATATTACATTGAATTCTGAAACAATTCTGAGGAATATTTAGACTTTGAAGAAAGATATGGATAAGTGAATATTCTAATTTTCCCTCATTCTTAACTCCCAATATCTTAAAATAAGTTTAAAAAAAACAACACTTTTGTTAATACTAGTGTAAGCCTGCATTAGCAATATAATTTAAATCAAATTAGAAGAGGACTTGAGGCACAGATAATAAATTTTGTCATTGGTTTCATACTGTCTTTTTATGCATATTGAATTATGAAATTACAAAAGTCCTCAGATAAAATATTTTATGCAAACAACCTCTTTTAAAAATAGGGTAAAATATAATGAATTTAATATCAAGATTTTAAGTTGCATTTATTATTAAGGAGAGGTAAACCACTTGGAGTTCATTTTCTTATTAATCTTTTAAGCATAGTGGCACATGGGAAGAAAGTTTTCATTCATCCAAACAAAATATTTAATGAGCACCTATAATATCCCATCATTTTTCTAAGCTCTGGAGATAAAGCAGAGAGCAAAACTTTAAGCCACTGTCTATATAGAATGTACATTCTAGTGAATTCTGGGGAAGACCATGAGGGAAGACATGTATGAAAATAATAATGAGAATATCACAAGGCCTACCTGTCACAAAAATTGGGTAATAGGATAAAAAGTGCTAATCTAGAAAGAATGCTATCAATATGTCACCATCACCGATGAGAATTGAACCATAAAACAGAGAAAGCAAAGACAAGGGACAAGCATTCCAGATATAGGGAATGACTAGTTCAATAGTCTTAAGGCTTGAGATCTTTATGCTTATAAAGAAGTCCAGCAAGTCTGGACCATAGTGAATACTACAAATAGTATGGGCGATGGAGCTTTGGTAAATTACAGGTACCAAGTCGCATAGGACGTTGTAGGCCAAGATAAGAGGTTTGGATTTAATTGGAAATAAAATGGAAATTACTAGATTTTTCTTTTAAACAGAAAGATATAAGATTCACGCTGTTAAAGAGATCATTCTGACCACTGTAAGAGGAACAAGAAAGAAAAGAATCGCTCAAGATATAGTAGAAAAAAGAAGAAACATATAATATATTTAGGAATAAAGAATCTTTCAAACTAAAGTAGTCTTAGCTGATTTTAATAAGCCAAAATTCAATTTAGGTAACATTTTAGTAATTATCATTACAACAATAGTAATTATGTTCATTGCTTCTCACCAATGTCTCATTTGAGTTTGGTATTGGAAACTAATTTCAGACTGATAAGAGAGGAGCGTTCTGACTTTGTGTAAGTGAATTCTTTACAATTAATCTCTTATTATAAGCAATGGTCAATGCTAGGTAATAAAATTATACACATGTTGCCATTGGTTAAAGACATTGTCTATAGTAAGTACAATGAACTTTGACCAATTTAGCAACATTTTTTTCCAATATGTAGAATTAATTATTTAAGAACTCACTAGCTGATTAATGATCAATAAGCCAATCTCAGTTTAAACCCATCTGTAACATTTAATGATCCTCAGCCATATTTCACTGAAACTCCAAAATGAAATAAAGACCTCTATTATGAAGTTGATTTAGGCCTTGTCTATTCCAAACTCTCCAGTGAAAAATGATGGTGATACACAGTGTTCTCCTAGTGTATCTTAGAAACAGGAATAAAAGTGCTTCCTAAACAAGAATGAGTTATGGGATTTAATTCTAGCTCTGGCAATGATTCATTGGATAACCTTGGGAAAGTTACTTCAACACTCTCTCGTAGTTTCCTAGTTGTAAATGGGGATATTAACCATTTGCCACTGAACTCTTAAGCCTGACTTATGGGATAGCAGTTTCTTACTAAGAATTTTAAAATACAATTGCAAACTTTGTGATAAACTAGGTAGTCTATTATAAATACAAATAAACAAACTGAAATATATAGGATAACTGAAAACATTTTAACAAGATTTTATGTTCCAGTAACTAGGTTACGTGCAGTATAGCAAGATGAACACAACACAGTTGATCTCAAGGACACAACACAGTTGATCTCCAGGACATTGTTTTCAAGCAAAAGAGACAGGTTCACGTAAAAAAGTAAATTTATAAACATTGCATGTGCTACTGAGAATGACTGACCACTAGAATTTAAGAGTCATGAGAGAGGGGACCTTATCTGTCTTGTTCAGTATTTTCAAGTCATCACTTGGAACAGTGCCTGGTCCTTTGGTCATTCAATATTCATTTATTAAGTGAATATTTATTGAATCTCTACCATGTACCAGGCACAGTTCCAGAGCTGGGGATATTATCATGGACAAGATAACACCCCTGACCCCAGACACTTTATATTGTAGTGAGGGATGACAGGCAATAAAAAAAAATAAACAAAAATATGGTATAATATCAAGTAGTGATAAGTATGCTAAAGAAATACAGTGTATAGAATGAGATTGAATGTCAAAGTTTGCTATTTTAGCTACTTGATCAGCAAAGATTTTTTTGAGGAGGTCACAATTGAAAGGTGGCTTGAAAAATATGAGTGAATAAAACATGAGAATATATGGGGAAAATGTAGTCCAGCAAGTGCAAAGGGCCTGAGGTGGGAAAGACCTTGATGTATTTGAGGAATGACAGTCTTGTAGTTTGCGATAAGAGCTGAATTTTGTCAAAGTGCAATGGGAAAACGTTGGAGAGTTTTGAGCAAGGGAGTGGCATGATCTGACTTAGGTCTTTAAAAGGTCATTCTGACTTCTCTGTAGAGAACAAACCTTAGGTAAGAATAATGGAATAGTGAGATCTGTTAAAATGCATCTACAGGGATCCAGGCAAGGGGCCTTCACAGTCCTTGTGGAAGCCATTGAGGTGGTAAAAAGTGCTCAGTTTTTCCATTTATATTTGCCACACACCCTGAAATTACAGCTAGTATGGTTTGCTATGGATTTGATGAGAGATACCCCAAAGAATGAGCAGTCAGATAGGGCCTAACTTTATGTCCTGAGCAACTGGATGGGGGGACGGCCATTTTGGGGAGGATCAGATTAGGGTGGAGAAAGAAATAAAAGATCAATTAATGAAATATTAAGATTAAGAAGCCTTTGAAAAATCCAAGTGGAATCTGGAATATATAAATTTGAGGCTCTCCAGTGACATTAAGGCTAGAGATGTAAATTTTATAGTCATTGCTATATAATTTATATTTACAGTCACAGGACAGGATGAGGTCTCTATAGAGGAGTTGAGAGAGAAAAAGAAACATAAATTGCAGAGAAATGCAACAAGGAGACTGAGAGTGGCTGATAATATGGTAGGAGGAAATCAGAAGGAGAATTGTGCCCTAGAAGCCGAGTGTTGCAAATACTCTAGGAAAACAGTGCCCGTGTGGACCAGATGTAGGAGAAAGATTGGCTATTTACATTTATGGCTTGTTAAACTCTTCCTTAATGGGAGTAAAAACATCAAAATAGAAATAAAATTCCAAGGGTGAAACAGTGGCAGAGGAAACAAGAACAACAAAAGTTCAGGAACTGGAAAGCAGAGAGATGAAAAACCACCTACCATACCAGAAGGAGAGATCTAATCTACTAGAAAAACCTTTGATCCTTGCCAAGTAGAGAAGACCGGAAGCAGGATATTTTTGCCTCACGGAATTCCAAAAAGCTCAGAAATTATAGCCTTCAGATACCTATGGGAATATGGGTGGGTGGCTGGTGCAGAAAATGGGAAATGGATTAAAGGAAATTAGATTCCAGATTAAGAAGTGCTATCTAATAGTTAAACTAACAAAAATACACACATTAAATAATCAATTTTAAGACACTGGGAAAAATAGATTGAGTTTACAAAAATAGGAAATTGAGAATCAGAAAAATATCAAATTCTTAAGAGGTCATTGGTGCAGGCTTTAGAAAATCTGAGATCAATGATTTTTAACCTAGAATTTCTTACCTAGGAATTCCAACCTGGAATCCAGGCAAGCTATGAAGGAGTAAGTATGTTACTTAGAGTTTGATCAAGGAAGTAGAACCCTTGAGTGATATAAAATAAAGGGATAACTATAAGGATTATATCATACACTATTGTAGGAGCTGGCAAAGAAATTTGTGGAGGGCTACTGCTTCTGTGTCTGGTGGTGTGGCTAACAACCCGGGAGGTCGGCAGGACTGGTAGTTAGGAAGAAGAGCTGGATAGGGAGCAAAGGAGAATAGGAGAGAAACTGGGACCCTCAGTGTCTCTCGCCACCTCCAATCCTGAGGTAGGTAATCTACAGAAGATGCTGGCACCTAACATCAGAGATGTAAGGAGGCAGGGGCACTGGACTTTGCACTGACCCATAGACTGGAATGGCCACTGCCTCACTACCACTTCCAAATTTCAGACGAATTTCTCTTGTGGCCACAGCTAACCTGAAGTATGAGAGATGGGAATTATGGAAAACATAGATTCATGTTAACCAAGTTGTCCCACTTAGAAACCACCCACAAAGGACACACTGCAGGCATTGTCAGACCTCATAGGTCTTAAAAATTCATCTCCCATGCACCTTAATTATGGACATTTCTGGAGAATATCCTCCATTCAAGAGAGAGTATAAACCAACATTTAAAAAAGATGTAGAATTCAGAACACAGAGGACCAATATCTGCGAGAGATAGTGGGAATCCCCAGGAGCACGATGGAGAAATGTTCAAGCACAAAATCACGTCCTAGAGCATCTCACACATATTAGAGCAAAAAGGATTCTTGGAGGGAAGTATCCAGGAAAAAGATGTCAGAAAGGGCAAATTTTCTCAATACATTTTAATTATGTTGAGAGGAGACTTAATAGTTGGGCAGAAATTTTAGGGATGAATTAATAGATATTTAGAATGCTGAAAACTGAAAAAAAAAAAAAAAAAGAGAGGATAAGAGACATAGTATAAAGGATACCAGAGAAAAATGTAAAGTGACTCAAGTTTGGCTCATTTTCAAATTCCAGGCTGTCAGTAAATATTAATCAATCAAAAATTTGTGACCATATGGGGAAGACAGGACTTGTGCTTGCCCGAGTGTGGCGTGGAGAGTGAAGACAGAGAGAAACCTGTAGAAACACGGTGGCAAATAGTAGAAGGACCAGGGTGACATAGTGGATTGCTGCTCTTTGTTAAAAAGCTTGTTGAAAATATTGAGTTTTAAAATTACATATAATACTTAAGATTTTGAAAAAAAATCGTGGGGCGGGATGGGGAGAAGCAGGAACAACTATGACTAATGCTGCCGAGAGGTCACCTACCGGGATTGGCGAAGCGGAAGCCCTGAGGTTGTTGAGTGTGAAAGAAGTAGTTTCTCTGGAAATGTCTGAAAAGAAACTGGTCTTATTTGGGTGCAGAAACCACAAGAACATGGAGACAGTAGGGTTTCCTTTTTGGCAGTTTACATATTAAAAGGGGCAGAGAAATAGTGATAATCTCTGGTGGGAAGTATTTTGTTTCATTTTTATTGGGTAGAATATTTAATTAAAAAGAGGACTTTACAACTTGTTTATATGCTAATAAGAATAAACTTGAAAAGAGAGAGGGCGGACAAGAGGGGTAATTGCTAGAGCAAGTTCTTTGGGTTGATAAGATGAGATAAAATAGGATCATATTCATGGTAGGGTGGAAGTGTTGGCTCATCTCTCCCACCCTGGTCTCATTCATCAACATCTTTCACCTGAAGTACTTCAGCAATCTCAGAATTTATCACCCTATTTCTTCCTTTGTTCACCACAGTCTTATCCCAACACTGCAGCCAGGGTGAATCAGTGGTAAAACATAAATTCTGTCTTCAACTCCACAATAGCTTCTCTTCTCAGTGGGATTAAACCCAAAACTCTTATAAACTGCCTACATGTCTTTCTGGGGTCTAGGCCCAATTGCCCTGCTGATTTCTCCTCTTGTCCCCCATCAAGTCTCCTCTCACTCAGGAGCGTCAGCCTCACTAGTTTTCTGGTGGAACTTTGCACTTGCCAGGACACACCCTAACTCTTGGCCCCTGCTGGCTCTGTCCCTGTTATTCACTCTCTCCCTGGATGCCCATACGGGTCACTCCCATATCCTCGTTCAGGGCTTTGCTTGGATGTCACCTTCTCAGGGAGGCTTTGTAGGATTGTCTTATTTGAATCTGCACTGCTGCTACCATGGCCTCCCACACCCAATTCCCTGTCCCTACACTATAGAAGTTCATTACTCTTTGAAAGTTGAACCTGAACTCTACGGATTCATTTGAAACTTGGAGTCATACATTTTAGGTGCAATTGGTCAGCAAGTTTGTGTGTTTTTCTCCAGCTACATTCAGGAATGGAGAAGCAAAAAATGGATTTATCCAGGATTGGGGTTTGGCAGAAAATAAATGGGGATACGGCAAAGGAGTAAGGCTGGAAACAATGAAATGACTATAACTGTGAACTATCTAACCCAAATTATGTTGGGGAGGTGGGTATTAGAGAGTGGAGGTCATGGTGGAAGTTGTTGGTCCTGGAGAGTGAATAAAAAGAAGGGAACATGGTGAGAGTCTGGGGTATTTTACGCTGGAGGTACTGTATTAATTGATAATGGTAAGTTCTAAGGTTTGATATCATGGCTGAAATTGGAGAAGAGGACTAGAGCATTTGAAGTATCGAGGCCCAAGACAGAGAGATCAGGGAGTTGGGCGAATTATATGTGTGATGTTAAAATAACCAAAACGTCAGCAGGAGGTAGCAGTGGCTAGTGAGAAAGTAAACCAGCATGAAATAGGGTGTGGGAAAGAAATAGTCACTATTAAAGGGACTGCTGAAGAAAGAGTGCCTTCACAGAGCATCCAGGTTCTGCAAGAACAACGGAGCAAAGAAGTGTTCAGGGAAGAGTATGAGGATATGAGGGAGGTTTTCTAATAAACAGATTCTTTCCCAGCAAGCACGGTGAGAGGTTGGAGTGATGAGGGAGTGGACAGAGCTGAGCCAGATCAGAGCCACATTGGCCCAAGGTCCCCAGGGATGGAGGCTGACATAGGCGGCTTGGGCTCCTCACAAAGTCTAAGTACTCCAGCGACGTGAGACATAAGGGGATTTGTCCTGAAACAATTTTAGGGGAAAGTGGAAGCTCACTTTTAATTGTAACCTCTTCTTGGCCTGCACTTCCTAGGCAGTTCACAGTGGTAAGAAAGGGTCAGTTGGAGAAGCGGTGTAGTGGACTGGGTGGGAGCATGAGGGATTCTTGTAGACCCCACTTTTGATGCTAACAAAAGCCAGGATAGCTTTTTGCTCAACCATATTCCTTCTGGAGAACAAACTATACTAATAACATATGGAGAGAAGTGAAAAGAGGAAAATAAAGAGTAAACAAAGAGAGAAAATATATATTTAAAATAAAAAAATCTTATCCAGCCACAGTGGTTGGCAAATATTCACAATATTCACTACACTAGTAAGATATTATGGCCACTATTAAAACCCAGATCTCCTGACCCCTGTTTGGTTCAAAGACTATTATCCTTCTGGCTAAATGTGTTCTCAAAGTACTCTAAATATCATCCAATTAAATAAGAAAGGGTTAAACATCAATTGGCAAATGCAAAATATTTCAAGGCTTCTTCAGAAGACACATCTATAAACGCTGAAATTATCTTGAAATGACTGACTTACAGGTATTATTTTCAAAGTGCATGATTATTTATATAGCAGTGTACTGGCAGAGGAACACGACGCCACCTGTTTTCCTCTCCCTACTAACAGGCCAAAATACTGATGTTAGTTTGTAATTAACCACTTTGATATACTTCTGGCAATGCATTCTTCATCATCTTGGTATTATAATACAAGTAGCACCTCTGAATTGAAGGTATTTAACTAAAGAAAAGAACATAAACACTTACACACAGAGGGACCAGTAGCAAATTAGAGCGAATCAGCAAGCAAACTATAAGAGGCTGCTTTGGAGAATTGAAATACAACTTGGCTCGGATTAGTTCATCTAAATTTCTTTTATACAGCAGCTTAACCCACATTTGCTTTAGTCTGAATTTCTACGTAATGTTAGGTGATTCTGCTTATCACTAGCTGATGCCCTGATAAATGCCACAAGCACAAGCTGATGGCTAAACATAATTAATAACCAAACCATGTGCAGTATCTTTGTGAGCCAACAGGAAAAATAAAATTTGGAAAGGAAGAAAATCAGAAATTAGCCATTTTCTTAAATCAAGCATAGAGGCAAAAATAAAGTTGGGATAAAAACCTCCCCTGTTGACTAAAGTCAGGTCTGTCTGGATAAAATAATTGAAGTCAGGAAACAAGGTACTTATTATTTCTACAGTACTGTTCTTAAAATGCAATTCTGCAATCCCAGATAATATAAGAAAATGGCATCTAAAATCTAGCTTTTCCAGTTCATTTTGCTATTATGAAGAATAAAAAGAATGAACAGAAGCATTACCTTGCTTAAATTATGGCATTGAAAACATAAAATATACATATATGTTAAATATATAGCATAGGTACTTGTATATAGTATAATGTTTATACTATATATACATACTATATTTTATATAATACTAACAATAAATAAGAGACAACCCATCACAAAAGGCATGTTGATTGTGGTCAAAATTGATAGGTTCACTCCTAAATAAAAATGTCTTTTATTGACCTTGAACCCTATCAAGACATGGGAGAATTTGAATAGTGGCATCGCTTCTGGTAAACTCTAGACACTGTGATAGAAGACCCCTTGGTGATCAGAGAGGATTTATGTGGAAATGTCTAGTGAGGGTTTTGGAAACCTGAATGACACCAGAAGCTTCCTGAAATATGGTTGTGGTTGCGTTAGTGATAGGTGTTCAGGTTTGGGGAGATGCCATGACTTTCTAAAAATTTCTATGAAATATTCTGTTAGGAATCCGGCTGCACAGCAGGAGGTGAGCGGCAGGTGAGCGAGGGAAGCTTCATGTGTATTTACAGCTGCTCCCCATCGCTCACATCACCGCCTAAGCTCTGCCATCTGTCAGATCAGTGGCAGCATTAGATTCTCATAGAAGCGCGACCCCCTACTGTAAACTGTGCATGCGAGGGATCTAGGTTGCTGCTCCTTATGAGAATCTGAGGCCTGATGATCTGAGTGGAGCTGAGGCGGGGATGCTAGTTCTGGGTAGCGGCTGCAAATACAGATTATCATTAGCAGGGAGGTTTGAACGTAGGATAAATGTAATGTGTTTGAATCATCCCGAAACAACCCCCCCTACCCCAGTCTGTGGAAAAATTATCTTCCATGAAACTGGTCCCGGGTGCTAAAAAGGTTGTGCTATTCCAGATGATGGTTCATTTTAAAATGATATTTAACCGCTTCCTACCATCATTCTCCTACCACACACACTGCTTCCACTCATGCACTCTCCTTTTTAAAACAGTGCATTCTTAACAGCTCTGCAGGATTTGGTTAAATTCTTCTGATCTTCATGTTTCTTTCTCCTCTATTAATTTGGAACTAAGAAAGTGCTCATGAGAGATAAAGTTTACATTATGTTTTTCATAGTTTGTGTGACTATTAATAATTCTTTTGATTCATTTTCAATACTGATTAATTTGGGAAACATTTGTGTGTGAGTTTTGCAGAGGCACATGTAGAATCTGTGCATATCCAGGGAGATGAGAATGAAAGTAAAATTAATTTTAACTGAATTTGTTGTGGTGAGATTACTTTTCTTTCTCAGGACTCCATTTCTACTTGCCCAGTGTCTTCCTTTTATTTTCCTTGCTACCTGGGATGCTACCTTAATAAATTCTTTCCCTTTTTCACATCAAAAATTAATTGATACATTTGTTATTGAGAAAATACTGTAAATTATTCATTAAAAATAATGTTAAACATCCTCTTTCTTAATTGGCATTTCCATTTTGTCTTTATGAATGCATATTCACATATCTCAGCTATCTTTTCTTTTAAGTAATATATTCCAATCAATTTATAAAAATATCTCATAAAATTTCCACTTTCATCTTTGCCCTACCTCCCTCATTCACACACATACAAATATAATCCCTACAATTCTCTGGAGCAGAAATAAACACTTTCAGGTGCTTGGTGTTTGCCACTACAGTTCTGCTTTTTTATGCAATTATACCTGTATTCATATACATATAATCTTTATCTTTCTTTTTCTCACACAATGGTATTAAACAGTTCTCTGCATTGTTCTTCCCATTTCATAATATGATTGAGAGGATGGAATCTTTATTTATTGGTACTTCTTTGAAACACAGGTGTTTCTACATTTATTTAGGTTTTACTTTGTCCTTTAGCAATGTTTTAAAGTTTTTTATTTGTTCATTTTTTGTTCTTATGTTACTAGCTACTATGGTTTTGGTTTTAGAAAGAAGTGATTAATTTCCATTACATTTTCTTATTGGTTATTGTCATTACACTGATCTTTTATTTTAATTGATTTACAAATATTCTTTATATATTAAGATAATAAACTGTTTTGGGAATATTTCAATTAGTTTGCTTAATTAAAATATTTAATTTTAACTTTGAACATCTTTTTTATTTTACATAAAGATTTTTAATTCATCAAATGTTCTAAATTTCCCTTTATATTTATTCTATATTCATTATTATTGAAGTGTAACATGCATAAGCAAAGTGAGCAAATCCTAGAGATACAGATTTATGAATTTTCACAATGAGTCTACCCATGTGATCAGCCCCAGAGCAAGAAATAGAGCATTACTGGAATTTGAGAAGATTTCTTCCCGTACACTTCCCTCCCAGACATTTCTTTTTCTCAGAAATAAATGTTATTTAAAGTTCTAAATCCATAAATTATTTATAACTGTGTTTGAACATTATATAAGTTTTTGTTTCATACACTCTGCTGTGATACATCCATACCATGGAATACTACTCATTAATAAAAAGGAGTGAGCTGTTGATATGTGCAGTAAGTTGAATCAATATTTTTAGTATACTAAGTAAAGAAAGCAACGCCCCAATAGTTATTTATTGCATGATGCCATTTATATAACATTTTGAAATAACAGAATTTTAGAAATGAACAAAGAATAGTGGTTGCCACGGGTTGGGGACAAAGAGGGGCAGAGGTAGGGCGAGTTGGGTGCAGTTATGAAAAGATGACACCAGGGATCCTTGTGGTGACAGAACGGTGTAGTATCATGGCTGTGGTAGGGAATGCACAAACCTACACAAGTGGTAAAGTTGTACGGAGCTTTACATCCCTGGACACACACACAATGAATAAAGTAAGACTGGGAAACTAAGACTGGTTTATTATATCCACATATCAGTATTCTGTTTGTGATGTGGTACTTTATTTTTAGCAACATGCTACTATTAGGGTAACTGTGTGAAGGGTATACTGGCATTTCTTTGTAGTTGTTCTCATATCTGCATGTGAATCTGCAATTATTTCAATACAGTTTTCTGCATTGAAATACTATGCATTTTTTACATTAAATATAAATCAAATGGGTGTTTTCCCATTTTTACCTCTTGAATAATTCAATCTTAAATCCATTAGTTGGCAAAGATCAAGGTAGGTGTCTGCAGTTCAGATTAGGTGACAACAGTGGCCCAGAGCAAGATGTCACAACTTGGTCAGAGTGAGAAATACACCCGTGGCAGGCAGCCTGGTGTAAAGTGTCAGAGAGTGAGCAGGATGAGGAGGGCTTCCAGTCGGGGGAGCAGCTAGTGTGGTGTGTCAAAGGCCAGGGAAGGGAGGCGAGTGTTCACATGAAGGGCTGCGCTGGTGTGTCACGTCCGAGCACGGGGTAAGGAGACCATCCGTGTGGGGGAGTGGCCCAGCATGGTGAACACGTCAATCAGAGGCCACAGACGAATGTAAGACAATGGTTACATGCTGAGGAATTTAATATATAAGTCATAAGGATAATAGCAGCTTTATTTTTTTAACTGTCATTAAAAACAAGCTACAAATACAAAAAAGGAAATGTAGGAATGGCAAAAACTAGACTGTGCCATAAGGTATGAAATGAGAATCAAAGTCATCACTGGAAACTCATGTATATATGTAGAAAAATAAATATAGGTGAAAATGACTCTGTGAGAACCTGGAAGCAGTGACACTCTAACAGCAATGAGCACATGGGGCATCCGGATCTTGGCTTCTAATCACTATCCATCATGAAAAGGAACCAGGGCTCTGGAGAAATGTCTGATTTCAAGACAGAGGAAGAACTGCAAGATGTGCTTGGAACACCTTTCATGTCAGAAAGTAAGAATGTGTTCAATGAATAACTGAGATATTTCAAAAAGACATAAGAATCACTTTATACAACCTCCCACTGGACAAGTCATACAGAGTGTATATCAAAATATTAATAGTAATGAATTATAACCTATTGAATCAAATAATTGGCCATGCATCCTGGCAGATATCAAGTGATCCACATGGGAATCATTAGTAACAGGACAAATTTAAATCTTTGTTACCAGATAGGATATAATGAGAAGAGAATCACATTGCACCTGTGGAATTTCTGCCAAATAGAACCCGAGTTTCATCCCAAGGCAACCATAGTTAAAAACTAAAATTGAGAGACATTCTAAAAAACAACTGGCCTGTAATCTCCAAAAGTGTTGAGGCACAGAAACTTGAGAGATGGAGGAATTGTTCCAGTCTGAAGAGAACTGAACAGACATAGCAACCAAATAAAATTAGTTATTCTTAATTATAAAGAAGTTATTGCTATAAATAAATTATTGATCAATTAGTAAAACTTGAATGAGATATGAGGATTAGATGGTACATGTGCATGAATGTTAATTTCCTGATATCAATTGTTTAGTTCGGTTATGTAGGAGAATGTTTTTGTTTGGAAAAAATATACAATGAAGTATTGGAGTGTAATAGGGAATCAGGTCATTAAAACCTACTCAAATAGTTCAGGAAAAAAAGTTCTTTGTATTGGAATTAAAACTTTTGTGTAAGTTCTTAGTTGTTTTAAAAAATTCTGAACTAAACCACAAAACTTTATATCCAAACTAACAAAAACCACAAATGTGGTCTTGAATTTGTAAGAGAGAATGCAGGTTTGAGGTGCTTTTAAATGGTACAGAATGGTTCAGTCTCCTGTAACATGATTAATTGATGCAAATAAATTGAAAAGTGTATGCATTCACCATGCCTTACTTGCTCAGCTAGAGACACTGATGCTTGGAAGAAAACCCCAAGTCTGGAAAAACATGAAGTACCTCCTGATGGGTGCTTTCGTAAGCTGATTGGAGTCACCACAATCATGATAGCCTGCAGCCTTGATTGACCTCCAGGGACCCTGCAGCCACCATGATGGGTAAGAGGACACCAAAATGTTTTGCTCAAAGACAGGAGAGCAACAGAGGTAATTTATGTAAATGCTAACAATGGCAATAGGGGAGACAATGAATACTTGACATTATAATATTCTGCCTTTGCTGAGTTGATCAACTTTTCCCCATAAAATTTTACATGTAGTAAAAAATAAATAAATATTTGCAATAATAATATATCACAAGTATTTTTAATATCCTGGGAACTTACACTTTAATTTTAGCACATATGGATTTGTGTTTATATTTTCTCAATATGCAGAGGCAGTCAGGATTCATGTCATCTAACCAAATAGCAAACAAACAAAAAACCTCACCACATTTTAATTTCCCTTCTCCTACACATTTCTCAACAGGAAATTAATATCTTTTCTTATTCTCATGAGGATATTAATCATTGCTTTTATAAATCTGTGTGTTCCACTAAATCTGTTTCTTTGGATGTTATGATGATTAATGATGTATTTTAACTTATTTCTAACACTGTAATTTTTGCTTTGTGCTTGCCCACTCTCTCGTGATGAAATAATTATTCTTCCTTTCTAGATTCTTTGTCAAAAATTATTGAGCCAACTAAAATCGATACTATTGTTTTGTCTCTCTACCAATTTTGCATTTCATTTGTATTTCTGAACACTTTTTCTAGTTTGCAAGATTTTTTTTTACAAAACATAACAGAGAGGGCCTAAAGGCAAAAATAGTTTTTAAATGTCCCAAAAATATCTTTACCTTGATCCCTAATTTCAATACTGGCTCAGCTGCATAAAATGCTAGATCCAAAATGATTTTACTTAAAAACTGAGTTTTTCTTCCAGTGTCTTCTATAATTTTTTCTAATTTTCTATATAGTGCTGATAAGATATCTAATGCCAATGTGATTTTAATATCCTTCTAAACTGTAATCTTTTTTCTCTTTGGGGTATTTTAGAATTTTCTTCTTATCTTTGGAATTCTAAAATACCACCCAGCTTTTTTCAGTGTTAAGTCGTTATATTCATTTACCTCAGAAAACAGTTGAACTCTTCAAAACATGTTTTTTTAATTGATGGAGAATTTTTCTTCTGCTTTTGGATAATTTAATTTTCTCCTTTATCTATATACATTACTTATGTTTCTTATTTCAAACTCTTATTAGAAAAATATTGTTGCTTCTTTATCTTTCCTGTCTCTTCACTTTTATCCCTTTCCATTTTTTAAGCAATACATAATAATTGTACATATTTATAGGGTACATGTGATATTTTGATACATGCATCCAATGATCAAATCAAAGTGATGGGATATCCATCATCTCAAATATTTATCATTTCTCTGTGTTGGGAACAGTCCAAATTCTTTCTTCCAGCTATTTTGAAATATATAATAAATTATTGTTGGTTTCTATTGTTGTCATATTAGTTCATACTTCCAGGTCTATAACTTCTTTCAATTGAGTCCATTATAATTTTGATCTAATATGATGGCTTTAAAATATGTAACAATCATACTTTAATTCATAAGGTCATATTTATTATTCTTTTCTCATATCGATGTGTTCTTTTTTATGGTTATGATTTCCTTTCTTTTTTCTATATCAGTCATTCTTGTTTTAAATCCTCCCTTTTGTGCATCTACTAACTCTGGTTCGTTGGTGTTATTAACATTGTGACATATACCTTCTTGTTTATATTTAATTATTTATTTTCAGATACTTTTAGATTTACAGAAAAGATGGGAAAATGTTAAAAAGAATTCCCATTATCCTTCAGTATACTAATGCTAATATCCTATATAGCTACAGTACACTTATCAATACCAAGATATTATCACAATATTGATACAATGCTGTTACTCACAGACTGTATTCAAATTTTGCTAATTTTATTCTTAAGACCTCTTTTCTTCTTTAATATCCAATCTGATACAGCACATTGCATTTAATTGTCATGTCGCTTTACTCTCCTCCAATCTATGGCAGCTTCTCAGTCTTTCTCTGTCTTTCAGGACCTTAATAATTTTGAATCCATGAATGGATTAGTAAAATGTGGTATTTGTATACCATGGAGTATTACTCAGCTATAAGAAATAACGGTGATA
>CM052446.1:8547008-8573922 GCA_028533085.1 Varecia variegata | reverse complement strand
GCGATGTGCACTGTCTGGGGAATGGACACGCTTGAGGCTCGGACTCGGGGGATTGGGAGGGACATGGGCAATATATCTATGCAGAACTTTTGTACCCCCATAATAAGCTGAAATAAAAAAAAATAATAATAATTTTGAAAGGTTATTTTGTAGACTGTGTCTCTATTTCTATTTTTCTGAAGTTATCTTGTAATTACATTAAAGTTATTCATTTGACAATATTGCAACAAAAGTGATGATGCTCCTCTTCCGGTACAACATATGAGGGCATATGTGGTATCTATATATATATTCTTTATATATTCTAGAAACATATAGGGTTTATCCCTATATGCTTTATTCTAACAGTTTTAGCTCTGATATTTAGGTATTTAACTCATTTTAAGTTAATTTTTGTATATGGTGTGAGGTATTGGTCCAACATCATTTTTTTTACATGTGAGCATCCAGTTGTTCCAACACCATTTTTTGAAAAAATAAATTCTTTATGGGCTTCACAAATTTATATAAATATGATTTATATGTATATATATAAAGATATATGTGTGTGTATTCATATTTCATGTTGGTTCTTTTTCTCTGGGGAACCCTGACTAAAACACATTCTATTCCTGGATTTTTGCATTTTATTATGAAAAAGTAAGAGTGTTGTATTGTGTCATATATATTTTCTGACCATGTGCTGCTTTTCTGGTGATGACTTTGTCTGGTTTTGGTATCAGGTTAACATTGGCCTCATAAAATGAATTGAGAAGTGTTCTCTTCTGTATTTTTGGAAGAGTTTATAAAGAATTGGTATTAATTTCTCTTTGAATGTTTGGTAGAATTAAGCAGTACAGTCATTGGGTCTGTATTTTTATTTTTCGAGAGTCTTGACTATTGATCTAATCTCTTCATTTGTTATAGGTCTATTCAGATTATCTATCTATTTGAGTCAATTTTGGTAGATTGTGTCTTTTAGAAATTTACCCATTTCATCTAAGTTATCTAATTTGTTGGAGTACAGTTATTTATATTGTTCCTCTTTAATCCTTTTTATATCTGTAAAGTCTATATTAATGTCTGCTCTTTCATTTCTGATTCTATTAATTTGGATCTTCTATCTTTTTTTCTTGGTCATATAGCTCAAGACTTGCTAATTTGGTTAATCTTTATCAAAAAGCAGATTTTGGTTTAATTTTCTCTACTTTTTTCTATTCTCTAGTTCAGTAATATCCACTCTAATCTTTATTAATTTCCTTCATTCTATCTGTTTAGGTTTAGTTTGCTCTTCTTTTTCCATTGCATAAGGTGGAAGGTTAGTTTAAGGATTTGAGATTTTTTTTTTTCTTTTTTAACTCAGGCCTTTACAGCTATAAATATCCCCCTCAGCACAGCTGTAGCAGCATTCCATGAGTCTTGATGTCATGTCTTGATATTTATTCTTCTCAAAGTATTTTCTAATTTCCCTTTGACTTCTTTCTTTGACCTGTTGATTGTTTGGGATTGTTTCGTTAATTTCTGCATTTGTGAGCTTCTCAATTATCTTGCTATCAATTGCTAATTTTATGCCATTGCAATTGCAGAACATATTTGAATTATTTCTGTCCTTTTAAATTTATTGAGATTTATGTCCTAGCATATGCTCCATCATAGAGAATATTCTCTTTGTGTGCGGGAAGAATTTACATTTTGTTGTTCATCTAAGATGGAGTGTTCTTTTGATGTCTATTAGGTCTGTATAGTTTACAGAGTCACTTATTTTGTTGGTGATCTTTTGTTGGTGATCTTCTATTTTGTTGGTGATCTCCTGTATAGTTGTGTATTCTCCATTGAAAGTGGGATATTGATGCAGCAACTTATTATTTTTGAATTGTCTATTTCTTCCCTCATTTCTGTCAGTTTTTGCTGTATATATTTTGGTGCTGTGAGATTGAATGCATATGTGTTTATAGATGTTAAATCTTCCTAATGAATTGAACATTTTATTGTCACAAAATTTCACTCTTTATCTCTAGTAAACATTTTTGTTAAAATTTATT
This sequence comes from Varecia variegata, assembly GCA_028533085.1. Classification (NCBI taxonomy): domain Eukaryota; kingdom Metazoa; phylum Chordata; class Mammalia; order Primates; family Lemuridae; genus Varecia; species Varecia variegata. The sequence goes on along the minus strand of CM052446.1, from coordinate 8,571,901 downwards.
TTATCTGATGTTAGTATAGCTACTCCATATTTCCTGTGATTGCTATTGACCTGGAATATCTTTTTTCCATCCTTTTACTTTTGATCTGTTTGTGTCTTTGAGTTTAAAGTTTAACTCCTATAGACAATTTATAGTTGGATCTTGTTTTTAATCAGTCTTACTATCTCTGCTTTTTGATTGACTAATTTATTCACACTTAGTGCTATTAATATAGTTGAATTGGCTGGGCATGGTGGCTCACGCCTGTAATCCTAGCACTCTGGGAGGCCGAGGTGGAAGGATTACTTGAGCTCAGGAGTTCAAGACCAGCCCGAACAAGAGCGAGACACTGTCTCTACTAAAAATAGAAAGAAATTAGCCAAACAACTAAAAAAAAATAGAAAAAATTAGCTGGGCAGGGTAGTGCGTGCCCATAGTCCCAGCTACCTGGGAGGCTGAGGCAGGAGGATTGCTTGAGCCCAGGAGTTTGAGGTTGCTCTGAGCTATGATGATGCCACGGTACTCTAGCCCAGGCAAGAGAGTGAGACTGTGTCTCAAAAAAAAAAAATATATATATATACATATATATATAGTTGAATTTACATCTGCCATCTTTTCTGTTTGTTTTCCATATGTTCATGTCTGTTTTGTTTTTCTAGTCTTCCTTTACTGCTTTTTTTTGCAATGAGTGAATATTTTGTAACAAAGCATTTTATTTCATTAGTCAATTTTTCACTGTATTTTTGTTTTTTTAATGGTTGCTCTAGGATTTACCATTTATGTCTTAACTCATCAAACTCAGCGTCAGATTTGTGCTATCTTAATTTCAGTAATATATAGAAATATTATTTTTATGTAGCTCCATTTCCTTTATTCTCCTTTTGTGGTATTATTGTTCTGTGTATCACATCTACTAATGTTATAAACCAATCAATTTTCCTAATTATTACTTCATTATTGGTCATTATTACCTTAGCCTGTTTTGGCTTTGCTCAGACCCATCTGCTTTGTGCCATTACTCACAAATATATTATACATATATTACATTTCTATGTGTTATGAGCCTAAAAATATATTATATACATATGATTTTATTTAATTGCTTATTTTGTAAGTTAATAGAAGAAAGGAAAAATATGTATCAATTGTACTTATTATAAAGAATTATTAATTAATAATAATTACCTTTATTGAAGCTTTTGTTTTTTTATGTGAATTCAAATTACTATGCTCACTTGTTTTCAACCTGAAGAATTTTCTTTACTATTTTTGTAAGGTGGATCTCCTAGCAACATAGTCTCTGTTTTATTTACCTGGGAATGTCTCTATTTCACATATATTTTTGAACAATAGCTTTGTTTAATATAGAGTTCTTGATTGATACTTTTTTCTTTGAGCATTTTGAATATGTTATTCCCTTTGGGCATTGACTGTTTTTGCTGAGAAGTCAGCCACCTTCATAAGTAACATTATTTTTCTCTTGCTATTTTAAAGATCTTCTCCTTGTCTTTGACTTTCAGCATTTTTACTATAATGTGTCTGTGGCTTTCTATGTGTTTATTCTACTTGGAGTTTGTTGAGATACCTAGATTTATTTACATTATTTATTTATATGATTTATTAACTTTTAAATACTTCAGTGTGTTGTTTTTTAATAAAATTGGGAAGTTTTTTTTTCTTCTTTCTCTTTAATCCTCTGGTAATCCCATTATGTGTTGGTGGGTGTGCTTCATGGTGTCCATATTTCCCAAATTTCTCTGAGGTTGTCTTCATGTTCTTCATTATTTTTTTCTCTGTGTTATTCAGCTTGCTTAATCTCTATTGATCTAGCTTCAAGCTTGCTAATTCTTTCTTTTACTAGTTCATATTTATTGTTGAGCCACTCTAGTGTCTGTTTAAAATTTTAGTTATTGTACTTTCACTCTTTTTTAGAGCTTTTTTATTTTTATTTTTTTTAATTTTTATTTTTTAATAGTAAATTGACAGATTATAGTTGTATTATTTATGGTGTACAAAGATGTTATGATTTATGAGTACAATATGGAATAATTAAATCTAGCTAACTAACATACTCATTAATTACCTTAAATACTTATTTTTATGGTAAGAAAAGTTGAAATTTACTCTTTTAGAGACTTTGACATGTACAATACATTGTTATTTACTGTATTCATCATGCTGTACACAAGATCTCAAAGTAAAAAAAAAAAAATAAAACTTATTCATTCTATATAATTGAGAGTTTGTACCCTTTGACCATCATTTCCCCTTTTCTCCCCCACCATGCCAGCCTTTGTTAACCACCATTCTACACTCCCTCTTTGAGTTTGATTATTTAGATTATGCATATAAGTGAGAATATGCGGTATTTTTCTTTCTGTCTCTGGCTTATTTCACTTAGCATAATGTTCTCCAATTTCATCCATGTTGACTATGTTGCCACAAAAGACAAAATTTCTTTTTTAAGGCTAAATGGTATTCCATTGTGTATATATGCCACCTTATCTTTACCCATTCATCTGCTGATGGACACTTAGGTTGCTTCTATAACTTGGCTATTGTGATATACAGTATATACATAGTATATACATATACATATACATAGTATAGCCATATAGTACTGCAAAGAGCTTGCAAGTACAGACATCACTTTGATATACTGATTTCAATATTTTGGGTAAATACACAGAGGTGGGATTGCTGGATCATATGGTAATTCTATTTTTAGTTTTTTGAGGAACATCCATGTAATTCTCCATAATGACTGTACTAATTTACGTTCCTACCAACAGTGTACAAATGTTCCCTTATCTCTATGTCCTTGCTAATGCTTGTTATCTTTTGTCTTTTTGATAATATCCATTTTGATGTGTGCAATATGATATCTCACTGTGATTTTAATTTGTATTTCCCTAGTGATTTGTGCTATTAAACATTTTTTCATATATCTGATGGCCATTTGTATATTTTCTTTTGAGAAATGTCTATTTAGGTCTCTTGCCTATTTTTAATTGGGTTGTTTCCTTTCTATAGAGTTGTTTGAGTTCGTTATGTATTGCACTTTTTCTATTTATTGATATTTTCTATATTGATGTGACATTGTAATCATACCTTCTTTTACTTCTTTAATCAAGCTTCCCTTTAGTACTGTAAACATAATTACAGTGACTACTTTGAAATTTTCTTGTGTTAAATCCAACATTCAGTTGCCCTCACAGGCAATTTCTGTTGTCTATTTTTACTCCAGTGTATGGGTCATATTTCCCTATTTGCATGCCTCCTAATTTTGTGAGGGGCATTGTACATTTTAGATAATGTAGCAACTGTGGGTACATTACCCTCCCTCCCACTCATAGACTTGTTATTGTTATTAGTTTTCTAATTTTTCAGTGACTGGCTGAATTATTTCAGTAAAACTAATTCCCTCCACAGTATTAAGTCTCTGATGTTACTCCCCAAAAATGTGCTCTTTGAGTATACCCACAGCTACCCTGTGGTGACAGCTGTACGGTTTTCCTGTCTTTCCCTGACCATATCTAGCTGTTAAGCTCCACTAATTATGGGCCAATTGCTTTATTGTTTCCAACATTGCCCTGGAGCATAAATTCCTCTATGACTAGTCTATTCAAATTGTGGCCCTTTCCAAGGAATCTTTTCAAGGAGTCAGTGTTTGATATTTGTTCTTATCTCAAAAGGACTCTTCCTAGCTGCCTGACTCTCTCCTGCAAAGGAGCTGACCTACATTCTAGGCTGTATCTTTATTAGATCCATGAATCTCCTCCCAATTTTCTTTATCATAACCTCCATTGTTTTGAGAGGTTTTATAGGTTTAATCCACACTCCATTACAAATGAAATCTGTTCCTTAAAAAAGAGATTAGGAGCTATCTGTTTTACAGCTTGCTTCTCCCTCACCCCAGGCAAAATCTCTGGACCAGGGTTTTGTATAGGGAAGTGAGATTGGGGACAATGGCAAGGGTCTTTTTGAGTAACACCCCATTCTAGTAGCTGTGCACTTAGAAATTGATTCCTCTTGGTTTGCTTCTTTTGGCATAGAACCACTGCCTTGGGAGCTGTGGGAAGACCTTTGTGATCCCACTATTCTCTGTGAGCCAAGCCCAAGGTAGAGCCTGTGTTACATGAGCATAGGCTGGGCAGAAGGGAACTGCCACCACTTAAACACCCTCATACAGGGCTTAGCCTCAGTGAAAGGCAGCTAGGCACAAGATGAGCAATGCTGAAGTACTGCTTCTGAGAGCTGGTGGTAGAAGAAGCCTTGCGTTTTTGGTTGTAGAAGTCTGGAGTTGATTCACTGCCTCCCTGAGCTGGGATGGGGGTGAGAAAGAGAGGTCTTGGTTCAAATACTACAGACTCACATTTCTTAATTTCCATAGATTTTCTTGAATAGATGTTTCTTCATTTGCTGTTTTCCCTTAGGACCATTCCAGAGACTTTTATTTATTTACTTTAAAAATAGTAATAATTTTTACCAGTATCTCTGCAGGAAGCTGATCTATGGGAATTGATTTTTAATAGTATTTTTATATCCTGACATCTTACATAGTTCTCTTACCATTTAAGTTTATGTTTTATTGTTTACATAGGGTCTTCCAGGTATACTATTATTCTCTCATATTAAAGATAGCTTTACTCATTCTTTATCATTTTTATGTGTCTAATTTATCTTGTCTAATTGCATTGGCTAATAGCTCTGGTACAATGTTGAAGGGTAGCAAAGATAGTAGACATCCTTGCATTGTTTCTGATGATGGAAATGACTCTAGTGTTTCCCCATTAAGTAAGATAACTGGGTTTGTGATGACTGTATATATTGTTTATCAATTTTGAAATATATAATTTCCCATTGAATTTCCCAGGTATTAGAGATGATGATGATGCCAATGATGTTTATGATGATTTATTGACTGATTACCTTTTTATTTAATTCTATTGTGGTCATATAATATATTCTGTGTGATTTGAACACATTGACATTGAGATGTGTTTGATAGACTTTATGGTGCATCTTGGTAAATACTCCCTATGTAAGAGTGTGTTTTTTGCTGTTGTTAGATAGAATGTCATATTTATACAACATTCAACTTGAGTTGAATATATAAAACTTGAATATATAAAATATATATAAAACTTGAGTTTATCCAATTGATTGATTATATTGTTCAAGTGTTTTTGTAATATATTCTCACTTATATTCAGTCTAATTTTCTGTGAATTATTGAGCTTTGATATTTACATATCATATTACAATAGTGAATTTTTCTATTTCTATTTTCCATTTAACAGTGTTTGCTTCGTGTACACTTTGTTTTCAGATTCAAAAGGACTTAGAGTTATTGTGTCCACTATTGAATTGACTATTTTATTTACAAAATGGCTCTCTTTTTACCTGATGGTTTTCTTGTTCTGCAATTTACTTTGTCTTACATTAATATAGCCACTTCAGCTTTGTTTTTATTTGTGTTAGCATGGTATTTTTTTCTTTTCTTTTTTTCACATTCCTTTACCTTTAACCTGTTTGTGTCTTTACGTTGTCTTATACATAGCATATAGCATTGTGTTGCTTTTTAATATTAATACAATCTGTCAAAATCTGCCTTTTAAATTAGATGTTTGGATCATTAATATTTAATGTGGTTGTTGATATAGTTGGGTTTAAATCCACCACAATGCTTTTTGTTCTCTACTTTTATAGTTTGCCTTTGCTCTGTTTTTCTTATTTTTTTCTGCTAAATTATATTATCTCTATTTTTAAAATATGTTAATTTTATTATCAACATTGCCACTGCCACCAACCTGTATACAAAAAGGGCCACCTATCTCCTGTAATCTTTATTAGCCTTCTAACATATTTAGATAATCTCTCTTAATGTGTTTATTATCATCTCTGCTTCCACTCTTGCCTACCAAAACTTTTACCCTATGCATAGCTGTAAATCTCATTACATCACTCGCTCAGCCAAATCATTGCATGGCCTTCCACTATAATCAAATTGGAAGAGCTTATTTAGTCTCATAGGTCATACATACCCTTGCCTTTATCTCTACAACTTGTTTTCCTACAAATACAGTCAATATCCCTGGAGAATTGGTTCCAGGATCTCTTGCTATGCCAAAATCCATAGATACTCAGGTGTCTGATGTAAAATGGTATAGTATTTGCATATGACCTGTGCACATCCTCCTGTATACTATAAATCATCTATAGATTACTTATAGCACCTAATACAATGTAAACGCTATGTAAGCAGTTGTGATACTCTATTGTTTAGGGAATAATAAGAAAAAAATTTGCACATGTTCAGTACAGATGCAATTTTTATTTTTGAATTCATGATTGGTTGAACCCATTGATGCAGAACCCACAGATATGGAGGGCCAACTCTTTTCTTATTCATTCTGCTTCAACCACATTACCTCTCTTCCTTTTCATCACACACTACACAAATTTAAATGATGCAATTTCAAGTTTTACACTCACGATTCCTTCCGCCTTCCTTCAGATGTTTTCCTTGTTTGCTTACTTATTTGGTAAGTATATATTTGTACAGATGCTCCTTCTTCAGGAAGGCTTTTCCTGATCATGCTATTAAGCCACATTACCCTGATTTATATTCCATCCTTCAGTTTTATTTTAGTTTAGAAAAACAGCATTACTTCAAACTGACCTCATATTGTATACTTGTTTATTGTCTGTCTGTCCTACTAGGAAGTAAGCTTCTAAAGGCTTCGATTACATCCCTTATATTTATTGTGGTATCTCCTAGAACTAGATGAGTGCCTGGCACATCGTCAGCACTCAGAAAACAAAACTCATGAAATGAATAAATAAAGGAATGCAGGCTTTCTCCATATAACTGAAAAGATGGCTGCTTGTAGATCTGTAGTCAAATGGTTCTAAATCAGTAACCCTAATGTAAATGTGACATCTGTTTCCTAACGTTCCAAGGCTCTGATTGGCCGTTTTTGCATCACGAATCTATTCCCTGAACTCATTATTCTGAGTTGTGATTGACACATCCTGTATTAGTTCTTTACCCCCTAACCAAAAGGATTGAACACATGCATCACCTTGAGTGGGAGAGTGGAGACTCCCAATGTAGGCATATTGCACCCCTTCACACATAATCATCCACTCTTTGTATGTCCTGTTTCTTCAGTGATTCATGTTTTCTTCTTGTACTTTTTATTGAATAGAGATTTATACAATAGTATTTTCCCCCAAACTCAGTGAATATATACTCTTTTTATTTTCTCATTATATAGATAAACTCTGTCAGAATATTTTGCTCAGATTTTCAGCTACAGGGCTGTTTGCTATAAATTTCAATCACTCATTCAGTGTGATCCAGCAGCCTGGTAGCTGAGCAGTCTCAGCAGGTGAGCTATATCTCAGCATAGTTACTTATTTTACTTAGGGACACCTCTACATGAAATACAAGATTTCAGTATTTAATTTGCTGCTTACTCTGATTACCAGCCACCACTCCACGTGAAGCATGGATATATTATGGAAGCTTTCTACAGTTATCTGAATTTCTGTATGATGTACCTCTCAGCAATGTTGAGTTTCCACGGGCAGCTGATTCTATAATCAGTTGATTCACAGACAAGAAAAGATTTTCAATTTAATTGAAATGTTCCACTTCTGTGGAACCTCTTTTTCCTTTCCAAAGAAAGGCAGCTGTAGTGTGGTATTGACATGACCTTGGGGGTCAGTTTGTCCAGGTCCATATGCCAGTTTTAGTATTTATTAATACTACCTCTATGAATATAGTCAACTTGATTAACCTCTCTGTGTCTTAATTTCGTCAACTGCAAGAGGAAATTGTAAAACAATAAGACAATTATGTACTCCTTAATGATGGGGGCAAGTTCTGCGAAATGTATCCTTAGGGGAGTTTGTCTTTGTGTGAACATCACAGAATGTACTTACACAAACATAGATGGTATAGCCTACTATATACCTAGGCTATATGGGACAGCCTAATGCTTGTAGGCTACAACCCTACACAGCATGTTACTACACTGAATATTGCAGGCAACTGTAATGCAATGGTAATTATTTCTGTATCTAAACATATGTAAACACAGAAAAGGTACAGTAAAAATATGCTATAAAAGATTTAAAATGGCATATCAATATAGGGCACATACCATGAATAGAGTTTACAGGATTAGAAGCTCCTCTGGGTGCGTGAATGAGAGAGGAGTGAGTGAAAGTGAACGTCTAGGACATTACTGTACACTTCATAAACACTGTACCTTTAGGCTACACTACATTTATAAATACTTATTTTTCTTTCTTCAATAATAAATTAACCTTAACTTATGGTAACTTATTTATTTAATAAATTTTATTTTTTTTAACTTTTTGACTCTTTTGTCTTAACACTTAGCTTAAAACACACCACATCGTACAGCTGCATTTTCCTTATATCCTTATTCTATGAGCTTTTTTCAATTTTTTATTTTTTTAAACTATTTTGCTAAAAACTAAGACACAAACACACACATTAGCCTAGGCCTATACCACAGGGTCAGGATAATCAATATCACTGTCTTTCCCTCCACATCTTGTCCCACTGGAAGTTCTTCAGGGGCAAAAACACACAAGTTGTCATCTCCTATAATGACAATGCCTTTTCCTGTAATATCTCCTGAAGGACCTGCCTGAGACTGATAGTTAACATTTTTTTTAATAAGTAGAAGGAGTACACTGTAACATAAGGATAAAAAGTACAATATGGTAAATACATAAACCAGTAACATAGTTGTTTATTATCATTATCAAGTATTATGTACTGTACATATTTATATGTGCTATTCTTTTATATGACTGGCAGTGCAGCAGGCTTGTTTACAGCAACATCACCACAAAAACGTGGGTAATGCCTTCACTATGACATTATGATGGCTACGACATCACTAGGCAATAGGAATTTTTCAGCTCTATTATAATCTTATGGGACCATCATTATATATGCAGTTTGTTGTTGATTGAAATTTCATTATCTGGTGCACAACTATACTTATATCATACAAAGGAGAACATCATGGGAAAAGAACACCAGCCTCCTTGTAACCACACATATTTAGATTCTACCTTGTACTAGTTACTGTTCTAGATGCTTTACAAATAAAATAATTTAATCTTATTATCAATTCTATGAGGTAGCTATTAGTAAGCCTTTATACCAATTATTTAATATTCTCTACATATTAGAGAATATTGCCAAAAAAACAAATTTCAGCACATTAATACAATAAAGGTTTGCATATCACATTTATCATCTAATGAAAGTGGGCAGAGGGACTCTGTTCCATGTAGTCACGCAAGCACCAAAATGCCATCTGTCTAGCACAAGATTTCTAGTAACAACAACATTGGTACTATTGACACTTGGGGTTGAATAATTTTTTTATTGTGGGCAACTGTGCTGTGCATGTAGAATGTTTATGAGCATCCCAAGTTTGTACCTTCTAGAGTCCAGTACTATCATCCTAGTTTTGACAAATAAAATTTCTTCAAATTTTGTCAATGTTTGCTGGGTCAGGGAGGGAAATTATCCCATTGGGAATCACTGGTATAGAGACTATGTCATGCCCTACAGTCCCAAAGACTTCACTGGTTTTGTTTTGTTTTGTTTTGTTTTGTCTGTCTAGCAGACCATGGAAGAAATAAATCATAGAATATTATATCAGACAGGTTAAAGGTCAAGTTCAAAATTGATGAGCATCAATAGTACACTCATTCTATTGTCTGGGACATAGTAAAATGGCCCTATCCATTCAGGAAGCATGGTAATTGTAGTTTTCCTATGTTCCAAAGAGGAGAATGAAACAGGGTTTGATGAACAAATAGCATTGTGGGGGGGCGGGGGGGAGGGGGTATCATCATGTGCCCTTCTTGTCATCAACTACAAGTTTCACTCTTTTCTCCCTGTACATTAAACTTACTCTGTTTACAAAGAAAATAATCAAAAGTTTCATTAGTAACTGCAGCCAGCTCTGGTTCTGGTTCTCTTGGTAATACGCATTATTCTGCATCAGGTAAGGAAGTGCCTTCATGGCCCAGTGACCTTGGAGTTCAAAAGACTTTTCTTGCTCTGCCCACCCTCCCCCAAGCAATATACAGTAGTGGAACAGAGACAGCTTAATGACAATAAGTCCTTCATTTCGAAAAGAAAGGGATGGGAAACAGATCAGTGATTGTTCTACAGAACAGTGAATGAGGCAGGGAAAATTCCTTGATTAGATTTGTCCATTATTCTATGAGACTGTGGAATTTAAGTTCTGTGATACTCTTCCCCGTCTGCCATCCTCCTCAGCCACATCTAAAGTGCCATGGCTTGGTATGCTTCTTTTGATGTTGCCCAATCTTCTCACATTCCTTCTTTGCAGAAGCTCATCAAACAGTCAGAAGCTTGTTAAACAGGTTCCTTGTTTCTTTGGCACTGAAATTCCCTCAAAAGACTCAGTAGCTTTCTTGCCTCTTTATTTCTCATTAGTTCTATGTACCATTAATCACACACACACTATTCTTTTAAGAAAAAAATTCTCAAATTTGGTTAATATCTCTGATTATTTGCCTCCATGCTTCATTACATATTGTGAAACTTTTCCAAATTGTAAGTTGTTTGTCTTGGGCAGACTATACCCTTAATTTACTCTCTCACTTTGCATAAATTTAAAAATTCAGAAAGCAGTGAAAGAAAACACAATAAATTAAGAATTGTCAATGATCACGCACACATATACACACACAAAAACCATCAGAAAATTAAAGCTAGAGTAGGCAAGATGTAATTTTAGTATAAACATCAAATGTCCACACTTTAGGCTTATAATTTGAAATACCAGAATTAAATAAAAACAAAGAATCAATGCTAGTATTTGCAAAGATTGTCAATGACCTAGAAACAATATGAAGAAGATTTGGTAGATACAGATATGATATTACATGGTTGATAGAAGATAAAAATGGTTAAACTGAAACTCAATTACCAAAAATCAATAAACAAAGATGGCAGAGACAGCCCTATCTGCTTAGCAATAGGGCTATGTTAAGATAGGACTGAATATACTTGGACTCCACCTTTACAAGAAAAAAAAAAATGTTAAATAAATTATAGATACTGAGAGCATTTCCACTTTGACTATGGAAATTATTGCCTAGAAAAGGAATAAACAGACATATTTGCTGTGCTATTTTTTAAAGGAAAGACAGTGATGGATTGGTGAGACAGTTCCTATGGAGTGGTACTCTCAAAGTAAGTATAGTGAAAGACAGTTTTTTTTTTTATGAATCTATTTTGCCACAAATGGATATTTTTATAAAATTCAAAAAATTACTAAAACTAAAATAAAAAGATATTCAAAGTATAACCTCATTTTTTTGTTTTATTTATTCAGAAGACATAAAATTACTGTCATATAGCTATAGTTCTTTATAAATGCTTATTCCTACTTTCTGCACTTATCTTCTTGTGTACCAGGAATGGATTTTTTAGAATGGCACTGGTGTGTAACCTACTCTATTTTAGAAACAAAATAAGTTTGGTAATATTTATTGCCCCCAGAGTCTGGTTGACATCATTTGGCTATATTCTATTCCATTTTTGCAAGGGGAAGTTATATTGTACACTACCAAAATGTTCTTTACTGATTCCGTTACAAAATATTAGAAAATTATAACCTAGGTATGTTGCATATTAGCTATCATTAAAAGTGGGCCCCACATTAATAAACAAATATTAGGATTAATGGAGAGAGTAGCACTAAATACTTGGTTAGCATTAAAGCATAATAAGACAATGCAACAGACAACTCTAAGCACATGCTTCATCAACTTAGATGGAAAAAACCATTTTCTGGAAATCAAAACTACCGTGACACACCTATGGTAAAATAAATAACCTGAATCACCCTATAAAGATTAAAGAAATTAAATTTCTAATACAAACATTCCAAAACAGAAATCTCCTTGCCTGTGGAAATAACACAAACTTTATAAAAATCTCTCCCAGCAAATAGGAGATAAATATCTCCCAACTTATTTATAAGGCTTGATACCAAAATCAGACAAATATGTTACAGCAAAAAATCAATTACAGCAACATATAAAAAAAGACCAAGTAGAGATTATTCTGGGAATGTAAGCCTGGTTCTATATTTAAAAATCAGTTAATGCAATCTGCCATATCAACAGTTTAAAAAGAAAAAAACAAGTGATCACATCAATTGACACAGGAAAAGAATTTGGCAAAATTCAACATCGATTTGTGTAAAACTGGGAAATTTGCAAACTGGGAATAGAAGACAACCTGCTCAACCTGAAAAGGGTGTCTAAAAAAATGTACTGCTACTTAATGGTGAAAGATTTAATGCTTTCCCCTAAAATAGGGGACAAAGCAAGGATGCCACTCTCACCACTTCTATCCAACATTGTACTGGAAAGTGTAGCCAGTGGATTAAAGGAAGAAAAAGAAGTAAACAAATATATATGAATCAGAAGAAAAGAAATAAAACTATCTTTATTTATAGATAATATGACTGACTATTGAGAAAATTTCCAAGAATCTTCAAATTCCTTGAACTAAGAACTGAGTTTAGCAATGCAAAGGCAGCACATGAAAATCAATTATGTTTCTGTATATTAGCAATGAAAAATTGCAAATGGAATCTAAGAAAAAATACCATTTGTAAAAGTTCTATGAAAGAGTTATTTAGGTATAAACCTAATGAATCAGGTACAGGATCTATATACTGAAAACTACAATATGCAAATGAAAGAAGTTTCCATGGAACAAAACTGTACTTTTTAATCTATTTTTAAAAATAAAAGATAAACAAATGGAGAAATATATCATATTCATGGATTGGAAGACTTAGCATAGTAAACATGTTCATTTTTTCCAAACTGATCTATATATTTAACAAAATTCCAATCAAAATACAAGGAAAACTTTTTGTAGACATGGACAAGGCAATGCTAAAATTTATATGAGAACACAAAAGAACCTAAATATCCAAAAGAAATTTTAAGAAGAGAAAAATTAAAAAAAAAATCCCATTACCTGATTTTAACATTTGCTATAAGGCTACAATAATGAAGACAGTATGGTTTTAGTGAAGTGAAGGACAAATAGAAAAATGGAACAGCATATAAATTCCAGAAATAAACCTATATCAATGTGGCTAATTATTTTTAACAAAGGTGCAAAGGCAAGTGGATAAAGGAAAGATATCATGTTTAATAAGTAGTGTATGATCAATTGATCATCTATATGAAAAAAAAGGAACAAAAACTACATCTTCTATCTTATACAAATATTAACTCAAAATGTATCATAGATATTAGTATAAAACATAAAACTATAAAACTTGCATAAGAAAATGGATGAAAATCTTCATGGGTTAGAGCTGCACAAAAAGTTCTCAGACATAATATCAAAAGCATAAACCATAAAAATAATAAATTTGACGGCACTGACATTGAAAATTTTTGTTCCACAAAAGACACTATTAAGAGAATGAAAAATTCAACTACAGATGGTAGAAAATATATGCAAATCATGTATCTAACATAGAATCTGTTTTTAGTGTATATATATATACACACACACACACACATTTCAGATATAAAGAACTATCAAAATTCAATAATACAAAAACAATCAAATTTAAAAATAGGCCAAAAATTTAACAGTTTACTAAAAATGATATATGAATAATTATCAAAATCTGTAAATAACCCAGGTGTTCTTCAGTGACCTACAAGATAAAGAAACATGGTGCAGCCATACAGTGGAATACTATTCAGCAAAAAACTGAATGGTATGTTGACACATTCAGCAATTTGGATGAATCTCACTGTGGTTTGAATGTGCATCTCTTTCATGTTGAAATTTAACATGCACTGGGTGGTATTAGGATGTGAGGCCTTTTGGGAAGTGATAAATTCATGAGGCCTCCACTCTCGTGAACAGATTATAAAAGGGCTAGAGGGAACTAGCATAGGCACTTTTTGCCTTGCCATCTCTTCCACCATGTGAGTGCACAGTGTTCCTTCCCTCTGGAGGATGCAACAGCAAGGCACCATCTTTGAAGCACACAGCAACTCTCACCAGACATCAATACTGTCAATGTCTTGATCTTAGACTTCCCAGCCTGAAGAACTGTGAGAAATAAATTTCTATTTTTTATAGATTATCCAGCCTCAGATATTCTGTTATAGCAATATTAATGAATTAAGACAAATCTCAAATGCATTTTGTTGAGTGACAAAAGTCAGTCTCAAAAGGTTATATACTGTATGATTCCATTTGTATGACATTTTCAGATAGACAAAATATAGTGGTAGAGAACAGAGCAGTGGTTGCCAGGGATTGTGGGAGGTTGTGCCTACAAAGGATTCTCACAAGACAGATTTTTTTGGAAGATGGAAAAGTTCTATGCTAATTGTGGTGGTATGCGGTGGTAATCTACGAATGTGTTAAAACTCATAGAACTATATCACACCTCCCCCAAAAATAAGGAGAGAAAAAGTCAATTTTAGTGCATTTTACTATGAAAAATAAAATTTAAAAAATGACCCTCAATTAACAAGGCTGGTGTGGTACACTGAAATCTAACTTGGATACCTAGAATTTTTGACAAAAGATATTTAGTATTTTCTATCATAGAACTATAGCATAGTTGGGATATGTGACTCACAGTCCTCTAATATTATTAGATACAGTCCAATACAGAGACCCCCTGTAGAAGGCTAGAAGGGGTGACACCATATACAATTTTTGAGGCTTTTTGAGCCTTTTAGAGACAGAGACCTTTGGGCAAATAAATATCTGCTATTTAATGTCAAAAGATGGGGCAGTTGCAAGCTAGGTGGTGCCCTGTGCAGTAATGAACAGCCACAAAATTTTTATGTTAGCTTATGCTCCTGAGTGTCATGTAGATGATTTGTAATTCATTTCACACCATTGATTCATATAATACTTTGCCTGAAGCCATCTTATCTGGGGGAAAAATGCTTAAATCTTCAGAGGGACTCTAATGTTGGGGATTTAAGGATTTTATCGGTAAATAGAATCTTGGTCAGGTTGGCCTTTGGCTTCCTTGAGCCACATTACATGTTTCTCTTGCAAAATAAATACTGACCTTTTGGACAGTGTACAATTGAGCTCATCTAGAAGCATCCTATTAAAAAGGATCAGAATTTAATACAGCAGGATTTCACTTCCAAATTACATATTGCCTGATTGCTAATGGTCCCAAATGTTAGTCAGCGAGTTGTTGAAATTGAAAAGTCTATGCCAGCTTAAAAATAAAATGCATTCAACATTTTAAAGCCCTTATTTTAGAACATTTAATTTTAAAAGTTCTGACTACATATTGTTTCAAGGTAATAAAGATGCCTATTATTTTTAAGAAACACTACTTCATTACTGTTGTAAAATTAACATGTGTTTATTATAAAGTCAAACACAGCAGAAAACTTCAAAGGAAAAATAAGAACCCCGTCCAAACTACCAGCATATGTGTGTGCATGTGTATGTGCATGCATGTATGTGTGTGTGTGTGTGTTTGTGTATTTCCATTCGGACAGGATACTGGAGGGACTACACAGAGCAATCCGCACAGAAGAGTAAAACCCAGTTTAATTCAAAACTTGATTCAGGTGATCTTCCCACACATACTGACTGCATCAGCTAGAGCTCCTCATAAACTCTAGAAAGATCAACAAAGATAAAAAGAAATAAGCTATAACTCAACAATGTGAGGAATGAATTAGGGAATATCCAAACAGAGCCTATAACTATCAAAAGGATAATGAAGAGATACTACATACAAAATTACACTTTAAAATTCAACAACTTAGAAGAATTTAATTCCTTGAGAAAACATGGTATCAAAAGTCAGTCAAGATGATATTATGTGAATAGTCCTATAACTATTAAAGAAATTGAATGTTTAATTAAAGAGCTCTAGAAAATAAAATCTTTATGCTAAGATGGTTTTATTATATAAATAAGTTTATCAAACATATAAGGAAGAAATTAACGTAATTTTACACAATCTTTTCTAGAAAACAGAAAAAGAGAATATACTTCCCAACTCATTTCATGAGGTCAGTATTATCCTAATACAAAAATCAAAGTCAGCATAAAAAACAAACAAAATTTCTCATGAATTTAGACATAAAAAAAACCTTAACAAAATTTTAGCAAATTGAATCTAACAATGTGTAAAAACAATAATACACTATAACCATATTGGCTTATTTATTGCAGATAGGTATGCAAGGCTGGTTCTAAATTCAAAAATCAATAATGTAACCCACCATTACTGCAGGTCCAAGTAGAAAAGTCAATTAAAACAAAAAAGGCATTTCACAAAATTCAATTCTCATTTATGATTAACAATTTTCCTTATACTGGAATAGAGAGGAATTTAATGGTGAAAGACTGAGTACATTTTTCCAAGATCAGAAGCAGGGCATGGAGACTCTCTCTCACCACTATTTTTGGCATAGTACTTGAAATTATAGATGCCACAATAGTCCAAAAAATAAAATGCATGCAGGTTTTAAAGAAAGAAGGAAAAGGATTTCTCTTGGCAGACAATATGATTGTCTACGTAGGAAACTTCAAAGAATCTACAAAAGTGAAAACCATTTAGACTTAAGAAGTGAGTTACAGCTGATCAAGAGAAGTTAATTGTATTTTTAGATACCAACAATGAATAAGCATAAACAAAAATTAAGCACAATACCATTTATAGTTTTTCCAAAGAACATGATACATTATATATGTCTTGCAAAACATGTACAGGTTCTATATTATGAAAATTATGAAGTGCTAATGAAAAAAAAATCAAAGACTCAACTATTACTTGGAAAGACATACCATGTTTGTAGTTTGGAAGATTAAACATAGTAAAGTCATCAATTCTCCCTGAATTAATCTATGGGTTACACAGTTACTTACAAAATCTCAGCATGTTTATTATAGACACAGACAATCATATCCTAAGGTTTATATAGAAAGGCAAAGCCCCAAAATAGCCAAAATTTGACTTTAATAAATGTTGCTAAGCAAAAATAGACTACACATTAAAATGTAAAGCATAAAACTATAGAATTTCTAGAAAAAAATAATAGAACATACTTGGGACCTAGGACTCAGCAAAGAATTCTTAGACTCAACACCAAAACCGAGATCCATTAGTAGAACAATTGATAACTTGGAACTTACCAAAATTAAAAACTTTTTCTCTGAGAAAAAGATAATAAACTATGTGGTAGAGGAAATACTTTCTAGTCACACATCCAACAATAATTTCATATGTATAATATATAAAGGAACCCTTAAAACTCAACAGTGAAACAAACAATCCAATGAGAAAATGAGCAAAAGGCATGCGCAGAGACTTTACTGAAGAAGATATTGAAAATGAAGTTATGAAAAGATATTTAACCTCTTTAGCAGTTAAAGAAATGCAAATTAAAATCATGGTGAGATATGAATAAAAACCTATCAAAATGGCAAAAATAAAAAATAATAACATCAAATGATGGTGAGGACTTGGAACAAGTGGATCACTCATACATTGCTTTTGGGAATAAAAAATGGTACAGTCACTCTGGAAAACAGCCTGAAATTTCCTTTTGAAAGTAAAAATGGACTTACTGTACAACCTAGCAATTGCACTCTTGGGCATTTGTTGCAGAGAAATGAAAAATAATTTTCACACAGGGACTTGTGCACAAATTTTCTTAGCAGCTTTGTTCATAATAGCTGTAAACAAGAAACTCTCCAAATGTACTCCAGTGGGCAAATGCTTAATCAAACCATGACACATCCATACATACCAAGGGATAATATAAAAAATAATACAATAAAAGGAACAGGCTATTCATACACTTAACCACCTTGGATAAACCTCAAGAAAATTATGCTTACAGAATAAAAGAAGCCAACCTCAGAATACATACTACATGACTCCGTTTTTGCAACATTTGTGAAATAGCGTAAGTACAGAGAAGGAGAACTGATCAGGTTGCTAAGTGTGAGGGATGGTGTGGGAGGGGATATGTGTGTCTACAAAGGGGTAACATGAGTGAGCCTTGTGGCAATGGGTGGTTGAATATCTTGATTGGGGGGTGGTGGTACACAAGACTATATGTGTGATAAATTGTACACGTGAACGCACACACACACACACACACACACACACACACAAAAGAGTGCCTACACTGGGGAAATATGAATAAGCATGAAGGATTATACCAATATTGTTTTATAGGTTTTAATATTATACAGTTGTATAGCTGTATAAAATATTAACATTCGGGAAGACTGGATAAATTTTACATGGGACTTCCATATACATTTTTATACAATGTCCTATGAATCTCTAATTATTTCAAAATAAAAATTAAACAGTAAACAAATGAATTTTACTGTAGAAAATATCAGGTATCAGAATCTTCATTTTTACTTCTTATAGTGCATCTGAGCCTATCAGCAGCCTTAAGACCCTTTCATGTCATCTAATGTGTATTTATGGTGCTGAACTAATGGCGGACCATGGGACATGGAATCCTCCTGACTCTAATAATTCTCGCCCAACATTCATTTAACAAATTTGGTGAATGTTGGCATGCTCTTCTAGGTTCATCTAATACAAGAACAAAAACAAAAGCATATTTTCTTATATAAAGTATCTTAAGTGTTAATATTCAGAGTTTTAATCAGACACAGCTAGATTCTAATTTGGGACAGGATATAGACGAGATGCTACTCAGAATTCAATCTAGTTATTCAAACTTTCTAAAACTCAGTTCTATCATTTCTAAAATAAAAATAATTACATTTACCTTAGAGGATTGATATCAAACCTAAATGAGATAATGTGTGTAAAACATTTACAGGATGCCTGTGATGTAGTAAATGCTATATTGCTAAATAAACCAAAGTTGCTATAATTTATAATAGGTGCTGACTTGGCTCTGAGGCCTCTTGCTATCTAACCTAAATCAAGGGTTAGCATATTTTCCTGCAAAGGGCAAGATAGTAAATATTTTAAGCTTTTTAGACCATTCTGCAATGACTGTACAACTCTGCTGTTGCAGTGAAATTGCAGTCATAGATAATACGTATGTGAGTGAGCATGACTGTTGGTCCAATAAAACTTTATTTGTGGACATTTGGCTTGCCAGCCTTACAAAAGCAGGCAGTGAAAACAGAATGGTGGGGCAGTGGGAGGAAGGTGAGATAAAGCTGTGCATGAAAGTATAAAGTAAAAAAAAATTCTATACCATCCATAACTAAAGCACAAGGCAGAGAATGGCAAAAAATAGAAGCTGCAAAAGTGGTCAGGGGCCAGCTTGTGGAAGACCTTATGTGCTATGTGAAATGTAGAATTTGTCCTGTAATCAGTGATGGGGAGCCATTAAAAGGGTTTTAAGGTTTCTGAGCAAGCCTGTATCTAAGGAGATAGTTAAGGGAATCTTCAGAGTGGGAACACATCCTCATTAGGCTCTGCCTCTAGTGTAAGGTGACACTTGAATAGAACAGAGGAGAAAGTCATTAGGTTATCTATTAAAAAAAACAGAGATTGCCAAATTCTCGAGGCGGAAAATTTCTTAGTGTGATTGAACAATAGCAGCCCAGTCAGGTTAGAAGGAACAAGTCAGGGAGTTATGAGAGTTACAGTAGTGTGATAGGAGATGAGGTTAGTGAGGATCGGTTCTAAGACCTCATACGCCATGGAAGGGTCTTTCTGTTGTTGGTAAGTGTGGTAGAATACCTTTAAGTATTGAGCAGAGGAGTGCATGCTCTGATCTATAAATTTTAAAGATTATGTTGACTAGTGTGGGCAAAAACATACAAAGGGGAGACTAATTAGGAAGCTATTTCAGTAATCCAAATAAGAGATAATGACTTCCAGGTGTAAGAAGTTGAGGAGAGAGTGGAGGAAGATAGCCGAATAGAAACCTCCAACGATCATCTCTCTGCACGAACACCAAATTCAACAATTATCTCCACAAGCAAGCACCTTCAGAAGAATAAAAAATCAGATGAGCTATTATATTACATGATTTTAACATTATATCCAGGAAAGAGGCACTGAAGGGGGCAGAAAAGACAATCTGGGACTGCCTATGCCACCCCCTCCCACCCCCAGAAATGCTGCACCAGCACACTGAGTGGGGAGAGAAGTTGTATGCCCAGACAGGGAGAGTGAAGTGATTGTGGAACTTTGCAATGAAACTCAGGACTGCCTTGGCACAGGGGAACACAGCACAGGGCAGAATATCGTCAAGTCAGGCCATAAAGGCTGTAGTCCTTGGACAATTCCTGCAGCTGTTCTGGCTCAGAGCCAGTGGACTTGGTGTGCACATGACCCAGTGAGATAATCACAGTGACAGCCAAGCCAGTACCTGTGTCATGCCTCTCCCAATTACAGGCAGCAAGTCTCAGGGAGGGTCTTCTTTCACTTGGGGAAAGGAAAGGGCAGAGGTCAGAGTATATTGTTTGGTAATTTGAGTACCAACTCATCTACAGTAAAATAAAGTACCAAACAGACTTTGGACTCAGAGTAAGCCTCTGAGTCCAGGCCTTAGTTCCTGAATGGCATTTCTTGACCCACCTTGGGCTAAAAAGAAACATATTACCCTGAAGGGAAGGACCCAGGCAAGATTCACAATCTACTAACTAAAGGGCCTTTAGGCTTTGAATAAACATCACAGGTAGCCAGAAAATAGTCAAGTAAGACTGGGCTATCTTCAAGTGTGACCTGGTGCTGGTGGCCATGAAGGAGTGCCCACATGACTCTAGCACAGAGAATGAGTGAAGAGAGTGAGAAACTTTGCCTGATAATCCAAGGACTTGTCCAGTACCTTACCCAAGTCTACCAAGGTGGTACTACCAGGAGTCTGCAAGAGTCACAGCATTACTGGGCTTATGTCAGCCCCAGTGCTATTATGGCTGCAGTGAACAAAGATTTAGATCACAACCCTCAATTCCCTTTGAATATCTGGAAAGCCTTCTCAAGAAAAATGGGTTCAAACAAGTCCAGACTGTGAAGATTAAAATAAATATCTAATTCTTCAATGCTCAGACATTGACAAACATCTGTAAGCATCAAGAACATCCAGGAAAACATGACATCACCAAACAAATTAAATAAAATGCCAGTGACCAATCCTGGAGTAATAGAGATATGTGACTTTTCAGACAAAGGATTTAAAATAGCCATCCTGAAGAATGTCAATGAACTTCAAGACAATACAAAGAAGGAATTCAGAAGCCTATCAGAGAAATTTAACAAAGAGATTGAAATAATTTAAAAATAAAAAAAAACAGAAATTCTGCAGCTTAAGAATTCAATGGACAAACTGAGAAATACATCAGAGTCTCTCAATAGTAGAAATGACCAAGTAAAAGAAAGAATTAGTGAGATTGAAGGCAGCCTATTTGAAAATACAGACAAAAGAGAAAAAAGCAAAAAGAACAAATGAGAATGAAGCAAAACTACAAGATCTAGAAAATATCCTCAAAAGCAAAAATTTAAGAGTTATTGGCATTAAAGAGGAGTTAGAGAAGGAAAGAATGAGTAGGAAGTTTACTCAAAGAAATAATAATAGAGGATTTTCTAAAACTAGAGAAAGATATCTTGTACCTATTCAGGTACAAGAAGGTTATAGAACACCAAGTAGATTTACTCCAAACAAGACTACCTCAAGGCATTTAATAATCAAACTCCTAAACGTCATAAAGAAAGGTTCCTAAGGGAAGCAAGAAAAAACAAAAAAGCAATACATAAATGAGCTCTAACATGTCTGGTAGCAGACTTCTCAGTGGAAAACTTACAGGCCAGGGGAATGCGACATGATATATTCAAAGTGTTGAAGGGGAAAACTTTAACCCTAGAATATCATATCATGCAAAAATATCCTTCAAACATGAAGGAGAAATAAAGACTTTCTCAGATAAACAAAAGCTGAAGGATTTCATCAACACCAGATCTGTCCTATAAGAAATGCTAAAAGGCATTCTTCGATCTGAAAGAAAAGGATGTTAATAAACAATAAATCATCTGAAGGTATACAACCCACTAATAACAGTAAGTACCCAAACACAGAATTCTCTGTTGCTTTAATTATGGTATATAAACCACTTATCTCTTGAGGAGGAATATTAAAAGACAAACCCATCAAAAATAACTACCACTGTTTGAGAGATAGATAGTAAATACATTAAAAACAGAGGGATGAGGAAAGATATACCATGCTAATACTAAAAAAAACAAAGAAAGCTGACATAGCTATATATTAATTTCAGGCAAAGCTGACTTCACAGCATGGAAATCTCAGTTATGCAGAGGCATTACATAATGATAAAGTGGTCAATTCACCAAGAAGACTAGGCAATCCTTAGTGTGTATGCACATAAAAACAATGTGGCAACACAATGAGGGAAAACTCATAGAACTGCAAGGAGGACTACATGGATCCACTAGTATAGTGGAGACTTCAACACTCCTCTGTCAGTAATAGGAGATCCAGCAGGCAGGAAATCAGGGAAAACATAGTTGAACAACATCATTAAACAGTGTACTACTTCAACCAGCAACAGCAGAATATATATTCTTCTCAAATTCACATGGAACATTCACAAAGATAGCCCACATTCTGGAACATGAAACACATCTAATAAACATGAAAGAATCAGAGTAATACAAAATATGCTCTCAGACCACCATGGCATTAATCCAGAAATGATTAACAGAAAGATAGCTTGAAAACACACAAATACTTGGAGATTAAACAGCACAGATTGAACACATTATTCTGAATAATATATGGATCAGAAATTCCCAAGAAATATTAAAAATTATTTTGAATTAAATGAAAATAGAATGTATCAAAATCTGTGGAATGCAGCAAAAAATTACAGGAAAATTTATACTAATGATCACATACACCACAAAAAAAGAAAGATCTATAATCAATAATGTGTCTACTTAGAAAACTAGAAGTAGAGGAGCCAATTAAACTCAAACTATGCACAAGACAATACATAACAGAAGAAATGAATAAATTTGGGGATATTAATAGAGAAAAATCCACAGAAGGAAAACCTGGTCTTGTGAAATGAACAATAAAATTGACAAAGGTCTACTCAAGGTAACAGAAAAACAGAGAAGGCAAAAATTATTATGAAAAGTAAAAGAGGGGAAATTAAAATATGGAAACATTTGAGAAAATCCAACATCCATTCCACTAGGAATGAGGGAAATTTCCTCTTGTTGAGAAATAACATCTACAAGAAACCTGCAGTTATCATAGTGAATGGTGAACAACTAGATGCTTTCCTGGTAACATGAGCAAGAAGGCAAGGAAATCTCCTCCCACCATTTCTATTTAACATTGTACTGGAAGTCCTAGTTAATGCAATAACACAGTAAAAGGAAATAAAAGCTATACAGAATGAAAAGAAAGAAACAATACTGTCTTTGTTGCATATGACATCATTGTCTATATAGAAAATCTCAAAATGTTCAAGACAACAAAGAAAACTCCCAGAACTAATAAGAGAATATAGCAAAGTTGAAGTACACAAGGTTAATACATAAAAGAGAGGGATTGGAATGTTCCTAACACAAAGAAATGATAAATGCCTGAGGTGATGGTTACCCTAAATACCCTGATTTGATAAATTCACATTGTATGTCTGTATCAAAACACCACATGTATCCTGTAAAGATATACAACTATTATGCACCCATAATAATTAAAAATAAAGAAATAGAAATGTAAGAAGTTATGAGAACATAGAGTAGTAATTTTCCATTGATGTAACTTTTTAAAATAATTTTGATAAGTATTGCTGTTTTCACAAATCCACTTGGATTCTCACATATGCCAAATACATGTCTTAACTTCAAGTGTTAGGCTATTTTTACCCATTTGAAAATTTCTATGGCCGTTTTCATAGAAAATTTAATGTTGTAATATTAGCACTTGATCTTCCTTTACTCCATGATTTCTCTACTCTCTCTCTATATATATATAAATTAATTTCATTCATATTTTTCCTATAAGATTATATTTGCTATGTGGCATGTAGCTGGAGTTCTTGTGCCTCCACCAAATGTAGGCTCCCATTTGGAAATTACCACTGAGCAATCGGTGTTATTAAAATAATAATTACACCTGCATTTGGCTAATTTGAGGAGTAATTGCCCAATTTCAGCCACAATTAGTCACTTGGCTCTATTTTCCAGGCAAAATTTCATTATCATGAGAAACAAACAAACAAAAAAATCTATGGTAGCTGCTCCTTTTACAATTTGCCTACTAATGAGCCTGCCTTCCTAACACACTTTCTTCACATAAATACTTCAACAAAGTACTTGGAGTACCCTTGGGAATCTTTTGGATTGGTGAAGGAAAATAATTTCCCCATGTTCGAAGGTTTTAAAATGTTTTATGAATAGCTATAGTTCAATTAAAAATACCTTCTTTAGGCAGTTACATTGTGGATAGGAAGAAATTAGTGAATCTTTTGATTCTGAAAATATCAGAATTGTCTGTTTGTAATAATCAAGTTTGTTCATGTATCCACCTCACTAAGACAAATGATTAGAGAATTCAACAGTCAATTCTTAAATGTGTCTTTGATCCACATGACATTACATATTAAGTGACAATTTGGGGCTTTACCTTAGCTCTATGTTGTGGAAACCAAAAACGGTTAAGAAATATCCACCTTCCCAATCCTTTTGTGCTTAGAAACCAGCTAATCACTTCAAAGAAGCACCCTGCCCTCATATATTCCAAGTTAAAGCTGTTTCCATTTTTTCTCATGACTTCTATAAGATTGG
>CM052446.1:8528698-8546508 GCA_028533085.1 Varecia variegata | reverse complement strand
GAAGTCACCAACAGTATCCGGTACAGTCCACTCCTTGCACTGCTCATATACACCATATGTACTTCCTATTCACATTAAACTATTAATATATCTGAAAGGAGTAAACTTATGTCGCTGGTCACATCATCTGGGAAAACATTCAAGACTAGGGTTAGCAAGATAAGCTACATCCCTTATGGTAGGAGTTGGTCCTAATTCATCATCTCCTTTCTCCTCTTCGTATTCACTGGAATGGGGATTAGTGTGTGGCACTAACAGCATCAACTTCATCAGGTAATCAGACAAGCCTTCCCTTACCAGCTCATAAAAACAGAAAAACCTACATTTTTCCTGCATGCTCATTTTGATGTATTTTTCTCTACAAAATTATAATTCCTATAGATGCATACTTAATGGTTTATCACCTGTTTTCTCTCATTAGGTTGTAAGTCCATCTTGATAAGAATTTGACTTTTTTTTTTTTTATTAAGTACTTTATATCCACAGCCTAGAACATTTCCTCATGTATAATAACTATTCAATGAATACATTAAGATTTTTATATTTTTGTTAATAAATGTAACTTTCATTTTCTCTCATTTTAAAAATATAGTTTAATTTTTAGAGCAGTTTTAGGCTCACTACAAAATTCAATGGAAAGTACAAGTTCCCATATAACCCTTGCCCACACATAAGCAACACCTCCCAACTATAAACATCCCAACCTGATTGATACATTTGTTACAATGAATGAGCCTACATAGACACACCATTAATACCCAAAGAACAAAGTTAACATTAGGGTTCACGCATAATGTACCTTCTATGAGTTTGGACAAATGTAGGATGTCATGTATCCATCCTTAAAGTAGCACACAGTATTTTCACTGCCCTAAACATCCTCTGTGCTTCACTTATTCATTCCTTTCTCCACCCAACCACTGGTAACCACCGAACTTTTTAATATCTCCAAAGTTTTGCCTTTTCCACAATGTCATAGAGTCAGAATCAAACAGTAGCCTTTTCTCATTAGCTTATTTCATTTACTAATGTGCATGTATGTTCTTCCATGTCTTTTCATGGCTTGATAGATCGTTTCTTTTTGGTGCTGAATAATATTTCATTGTCTAGATATATCACAGTTTATCTATTCACCTACTGAAGGACATCTTGGTTGCTTCTAAGTTTTGGAAATTATGAATAAAACTGTTATAAGCATCCATGTTCAAGGTTTTGTGTTGAAATACATTTTCAATTCATTTGGGTAAGTACTAAGGTATGGATTGTTGGATCACATGGTAAGAGTACGTTTAGTTTTGTAAGAAACTGCCAAATTATGTTCCAAAGTGGCTATACAATTTTGCATTCCTGCTAACAGTGAATGAGAGTTCATTTTCTTTTTTTATAATATCTTTACCCGATTTTGGAATTAAGGTTACATTTATCTTATTGAATGAACTGAACACATTTTTGGTGTGTTGCTTTTCAGAACAAGTTGAAAGGAATTTGCCAATGGAATCATCATGGTCTGAAACTTTAGGGAAGATATTGTTAACACTAAACAATCTTTAAAACTTAGAGACCAATGTAAGTTCCCAACGTCAATTTGGGCATTTTTTTACAAAGTTTATTTTCCTAGAAATGTAATTATTTCATTTACATTTTCAAACTTGTATTATACAGTATAACCATCATGATATTCCTTTACCATCAGCATGTTTTTAATGGTGTAATCCAGGGGTCTCCAACCTTTTTGGCACCAGGGATTGGTTTCATGGAAAACAGTTTTTCCACCAAGTAGTGGGGCAGGGATGGTTTCGGGATGATTCAAATGCATTACATTTATTGTGCAATCAACCCTCTCTGGTAATGATAATCTGTTTTTGCAGTCACTCCCCAGTGTTGGCATCACTGCTTCAGCTCCACCTCAGATCATCAGGCGTTAGCTTCTCATAAGGAGCCCGCAACCTAGATCCCTCGAATGTGCAGTTTACAGTAGGGTTCACGCTCCTATGAGAATCTAATGCCACAGCTGATCTAACAGGAGGTGGGGCTTAGGCAGTGATGCAAGCAATGGGGAGAGGCTGTAAATATAGATGAAGCTTCACTCCCTGCCCCGGCTCATCTCCTGCTGTGCGGCCCAGTTCCTAAAAGGCCAGGGACCACTAGTGGTCGAAGGCCCTGGGGTTGGGGACTGCAGTTATCATCTATCTTCTCTTTCTTTTTCTTTTTTTTGTTTTCTCTATCTCTTCTGATGGAGTCTATATAACTACTATTTAAAAAAAAACAGGTCTTGGTTAAATTTTTCTATTTTTTTCTCTGTATCATTAATTTATACACTTTCTTCTTGTTTCTTTTAATTTCTTTTGTATTTGTTGAAATTTCTTGACCTATATTCTGTTACATATTTAAATTTTCAACTGGTTTGAAATTAGTCCTACTCATTTCTTTATGCATGTATTTCATTTTCTTTCTAAATACTGTTTTAATGTGGGTATCATAAATTTATTTATAAGTATATTTATATAATTGTTATTTATGATCAAATAATTTATAATTTTTAACTATTTATTATTTATTTGTAGTTAGTTAAGTGTTATTTAGTAGCTCATTGTTTACTTTCAATTATGTAGAATTGTAAAAGACATTCTTTTATTATTGTTTCATACTTTCATTATAGGCCTACAACATAGTCTTATCATGTTAATTCTTTGGAATTCATTCTAGCATGCTTTATTGGCTAATATATGGTTAAATTCTGTGATGATCCATCCATTTGTGCTTCTAAGGAATGTTTTTTCTCTGTTTAGAGAAATTATCTTTGATGGTGCAATAGGTACTCCTTTTGCTCATGGATACAGTCAGATACATGAGATAATCTATCAAGGTTTTTATCCCACTTTCATGAATGATTAATAGATAATTTCCTCATTTATCAAGAGGGATAAAAAACATTATGATTTTAGAGGTCTGATATAAGAAGTAAATTAGTTCATATCAAGTATTCACAGATAATGTTACTTATTATTACTATGAAATATATTACTATGGTTTAATAGAAACTAGCTTTTAGTCTGAGAGTATGCAAGTTATCTACTTTCTTGACTTTCTTGGATAACGAAAGGTGAAAAAAATGATTTTTTTCATTGTGGTGCACAAAATTAAGTAATTCAAATTGTCATTAATCCTTAGGTCTTTCCTTTATTATTACCCATGCACTGCTTTATTTTGTTTTCTTATATCTATGTACTTTTTAAAAAATAATTTTTATTTTGGAAGTTCTGCATCTGTACTTATACATCATTTAACCTCTCTCTTCCTGGTAAACATTTAGGATTTCCATTCTAATTTTTTTGTATTATATACCATTTGCTACTATACCAAATTGTTGCACATGTTTTTGATTAGTCCCTTAGGGTGAATTTCTCTGAGTAAAATGGAATGAACATTTTCAGAACTTTTGATAAATATTTCTAAATTGAACTAAAGTAAGTTTCCAGCAATTAACATGCCTGTCAGCAGTGATTGAATGTGCTCATTTCTCCTCACCTTCCACCTAGTGAATTAGGTTTTTAAAATTCTTTTCAAATTCAATAGGCAAAAAATTGGTTTGCATTCATGCTAAAATTGCATTTTTTGATTGCTAGTGAGTTTGAATATTTATGCCTACGTCCATTTGCCATTGGTATTTATTTTAGTAAATGGCCTATTATAGGCTTTGTTAATAATTCCAGTTGTGTTTTCATTTTCTGATTAGTAATTTTAAGAGTACTTTATAAATACCCCATCATCTGTTTTATTTACTTAGTTCTTTTCATTTTACATTTGTCTATGCTAAGTTTTGAAGTGCAGACTACTTTAAAAATTAAAGTAGTGAGATTTATCAATATTATCTTAATATTTCCTGTTTTTCTTCTAATGTTTAGATGTGCTTCTTCTGATGCTATGAATTAAATATGTGCCAATCCACTTTTGTAGGACTTTAAAAATAACATTTTTAATAATTTTCTTCTTATGGTCTCCATATATTTCCTATTACATTGTAACTATGTATTTTATATTTTTGTTTTAATAAAATAATCTCACTTTTAGTAAAAGCATCTTCCAGAACAATCTTAACTGATTTTTACTAGATTAAATAAGACCTGTTGACTTTCTAAAATATATACATTTTAACACATTTCCATTTAAAATCGCCTAACAGTTTCTAGGGGAGTCTCAATTTATTTTATTGGTTTATTGCCTATATTATTATATATATCATATATAATGAACATTGAGTCAACTTATTTAAAAAATATAATTTTTTAAATGTCATTTTTTGGGTTGTAGAGTAAGAGTTCTAAACTCTGTCAATGTATTAAAATTTTTCTTGAATTTTTGAAAAACACAGAGATATACAGATGACAACCACAGGAACACTGATGCTTTGGTTCCAGTATGGTGCAAAAGCCTCTTAAATTTTTGATGCTCCCCTAGCAAAGACATTAGACTCAACCTTCCAAGACAGTATAATAAAATAGAACTTTCTGGCTGGTCACAGTGGCTTACATCTGTAATACTAGCCCTTTGAGAGGAAGAGGCAGCAGGATCACTTGAGTCCAGGAGTTGGAGGCTGCAGTGAGCTATGATGACACCACTGCACTCTAGCCAGGGTGACAAAGCGAGACCCTCTCTCAAAAAAAATAAAAAAAACTAAATAGAACTTTCTTTATTCCTTAATTGAGTTAAATTACTTCTTTTACTTCACCATTAACAGAATGCTATGGAATGCCTTATTTAACTTGATTATTTAAATAAAAATGATAATTTTTTAAAATAAAGTTTCACTCAAATATAAATATTTATGGTTAAATATGTGGTTAGTAGTAGCATATGTAACCTTTTTCATCTTCCAACTAAAATATTTATTAATGAAAAATAGAAGATACAAATAAAGAGAAATAAGACATATCAACAAATAAACTACTATAATAATCCATATGAAATTATCAATGCTATAAATTGTAACAAGATTGAAATTTTTTTGGTGAAGTTTCACTGAGTTAAATAGAAAGTACATCAAAATACAGGATGTTGGAGAAAAGTGAAACAAGATGGAGAATTGATACCTACCTCCCTTCCAACCCCAATGCCTAAAAATCTATATTTAAAAAGATATAAAAGGAAAATATTCCTGAAATATTAAAAATTATCAGTTAGTTCCACGGAACTTGAAGGGAATATGTGGATTTTTATCTCTACTCTGTGATTAATCTGGCCAAGATAATTATCTTTGTTGTCAGTAACAAAAAATGTTATAACAGGCATTTCTTCCTGTTAATATTTTTACTTAGTATTCCTCTGACAGTCAATGAAGAGGCTTTGGCACTGAGATATTTCTCTCCCAAATATTTCTAGGATAACATAGCTTAATTATTTTCATTAAAATCCCATAATTGGACAGCTTTTCAGTCTCTGATACACTTATACATTACAACATTTTAAACATAAAATTAAATTTCTATTACACTTAAATGTAATTATGTTCCACATAATGACTACGAAATAGTCAGACTGGCTTCATGAGTTTGAGATTTTATCAAACTGTCTCACAACAGGGAGATGATAAGAGCTAAGGCTATGATTTTTGGTTCAGTTTCTGAGAGTTTCTTTTCTATGCTGTGACTGTATTATTTTGAAGAACATGGTCTTTGCCTTTCAAATATCAGAAGGGGAGCTTACATCCCATTGTGTTTCGAAAGACATAGTGATTTATCATTTTCTTTCAAGTGTTTTTTCTCCTTGGGTGATCAAAGCAATCTGTTGGTTGGCATATTATTACAATATGATCACTTTTAATGACAAAAACTAGATATATAGGAAGGTTGGTGATATCATCAGGTCAAATAAAATTGCAAAATTAAAGGGAAGTCATTTTGTTCAACTCCCTAAATTATTAAATACAAATGGAAGAGTTAGTGACTCAAAGAACAGAAATGATTTGTTCAGGTCACTCCAACCAAACAGTGGCAGAGACTGGAACTCACCCAAACCATTTCCACTATTGAACTGTGCCTCCTGCGTGGAAACAGGCCACAAAATGGGAGCAAAAACCACACTCTAGGTCTGGTAATCATTATTCGTGGCATAATATGGAATGCCGTAATCCATACTATTCAGACAAAATAATTTACTCCTTCCTTCTCCTTTAAATGTGTCCCCAACCACTGAACTCCCCTATCCCAGACCTTGAATTTGTTTTTCTGACTTGACTTCTTGGTGGGAAAAACTATCCCTCCACTCTTTATGGACTTTTATTTGTATAATATTCTTACTGATCACAAACTATCAAGTATCAAGCTTTTCAGATAAAGCATAATATTTGGATAATGCAGAAATGGAAATTAGATACAGGCAGTGGAAAGATAGTAGGTATGTCAGCAAACAGATATGGATTCCAACATGGCTGAAAATTTACTGATTGTGCAACTTTAAATATGGATCTTTTCTGCTCTCAAATAATTTTCAGGAACCTGAGGGACTCAAAATAGTGTGTGAGCAATAATTTACATACAATATGTGGTCAATGAATGTTAATCCTTTTTGCTTTCTCGTACATCTAACTCTATGTTGTTCAGTGATAAATAACCTGTGATGTAATTTGTTTAATAAGAGGACTTCAAGGTAATTATCTTCATTATTTTATTGATAAGGGTAGGAGCTAATATATTTCAGAATCTTTACTATATTCAAGTTCTTTGTATAAACAAAATTAATAATTATCCCTTGAAAACATCTAAGATATAGACACTTTCTAACTCACAGATATGAAAATTGCAGTTCCAATATGAAATTTATGTAAACTGAAGCAATATCTACAAATACATGGCTTACATAAACTGCATAAAGAAGAAATAAGAAACAGGAATAGCTCACTGTAGATTAAAAGTTTTAATTCATATTTCAAATACAACATGCGCACACGCATAGACACACATATATACACAAATATAGGGACTTGGCAGTTAAATTGAAGATTCCTATCAAATACTAAAAATAAAAAGAATAACTTCAAAACAGTTTGTTTCAGAAAAATAAAAGAAAGAATATTCCTGGCCGGGCGTGGTGGCTCACGCCTGTAATCCTAGCACTCTGGGAGGCCAAGGCCGGCGGATTGTTTGAGCTCAGGAGTTCGAGACCAGCCTGAGCAAGAGCAAGACCCCGTCTCTACTAAAAAAAATAAAAAGAAATGATCTGGACAGCTAAAAATATATATATTATGTATATATATATATAAAAATTAGCTGGGCATGGTGGCGCATGCCTGTAGTCCCAGCTACTCGGGAGGCTGAGGCAGAAGGATTTCCTGGGCCCAGGAGTTTGAGGTTGCTGTGAGCTAGACTGACGCCACAGCACTCTACTCAGGGCAACGGAGTAAAACTCTGTCTCAAAAAAAAAAAGAAAGAATATTCCTAAATAACATAACAAACACACTGAAAGATATTTACTCATATCTTAGAAGTCCTATATATTAACATAACAAAGCAAGTTCATGTTGTAAAAATGCCGTAAAACTGAGTGAAATAAAATCCAAGATTATAATTTCTATTATGTTACATTATTTATTTCATGTTTTATTTTCCTTTTATATAAGTGATTATAACTATGTAATGTCCAGAAAGCAAAGGTAAGATAGTGATATTCCTTGAGTGCCTGTTATGCTTCTAATACAGTAATGGGCTTTTGAAATTCAGTATTTCATTTATTTAACACAATATCATATTGTAATGTGAGTATCATTATATCCTTTAATGATATATATTTTAGTGTTTTTGTTGTGTGAAGTATCATAAAACTATTCAAAATATTAATAATAACCCATATAAATTTCATGCATATGAACACAATTTTAATTCTGTAGTAAAATGATCTTAAGCACCTATAAGAGGGGTATTCAAAATGGCAAATAATTCTTTACAGAAACTACACACACAATAGGCCTTAGTACAAAGAAAAATGTAAGTGGGAGAAAAAGTAGATTTAGATTTGTTAAAGAGCAGGCTGCTGCTTCCTGCATTAGTGAATTAAACTGAATATTCTTTAATCAATGCTAGCAATATATTTAGAAACAGAGTAAAGTATGTTGCCCATCAGATAGCTGAAAATCTCTGCAAAACATACACCCACAGATTAAATAAAACAACAGCAAAAATCAAGCACTTATTGCATCCACATCAATTTTCCACCCTGTTTATCAATCATTGTGATTTTTCCAATAAGTTATGCTAAAATAACAAAAGTACGGCTGAACTTTTATTTATATAGAAATGTAAATCACTTATTTTTTGAAATGGATTAGGAGTTTGATATACATAAGCAATGTAAAGACCTGACAGCGGTAAATTTGTCTCATTATCTTCTATCTCAAATTTCTGAGTCACTTGGTTCACAAGAGCTGATCTTCATTAAACATTGCTATGAACACCAGAGCTAAGATTTTCAAACTCCATTAAAAACAAATAACTGTTTCAATCTTGCTAAATTACTGCAAATGTATAGACTTTAAAAGACATGTAGAGTAGAATTTTTGTTTAAGTAGCTTATTAGCAGATGGTAGAATCAGCTTTCTTTATAATTTTAGGGATAAAACAGAAGACATGAATGTAAAAAAAAAATGATTTTTCATACCATTTCACACCATCTATTCTTAAGTACAGCCAATGTCCTAACATTGCAATGGGTTCTTTGGTTTTGTTTCTGGATGGGAGAATGAGATTTTTATTATTTTCTTTAGTTTTTTATCATTAGACATCATAATTAAACACATTAACATTTTATAAAAATCTTTTGGGTTAGAGTTCACTCTGCTGGAACCTTGCAGAGATCAACCATTTAAGACTTGGCATCTTAATTTTTTTAAGTGTTGTATTCAACTCAAATCTCCATTCTTTATAAGTTTTTCTTCAGAGGAGAATATTTTCATTGCCTCATTCTGTGGGAAGAAACTCAGAAGCATCTCTAAAAGAAAATGAGAAATGCAGGAACTTACAACTAATTGGAAAAATTTATGAATAGGCATTTACATTGAGTGTCTGAGATTACAGATAATTAAAGTATTCTAAGGTTTTTACCTTTGTAAACGGGATCAGTAGCAGAGTATAGTAATTTAACCATTTTGCTATATTGAAAAATATTCTATAACAGTACCATATATTTTATTAGAGACAAAGATAGAACAAACATTTCTATTCACAAACACCATTATTTTCTACTAAATTATTCTGCTATACATTTTAAGGAATAGTATTATTAATAAGTAAAAATATAAATACTTTATAATTATTAAAATGTATTGTTAAATTGCTTATTCCAGTTTAGACACTGAAAATATGTAAAATTACATCACTTTCCCTAAGACTCTGTTATTCTGTTGAGTTGTTTCTTTTGTTTTTGAATTGGTTAATATTTTACCATAATATTTGAACTTGTATTTTTTGATGGCTGGAAAAGTTCAATCTCTTTCCATTTGTTTGGTTTTGCATTTGTTTTTCATACATTAAAGGTACATTTATTATTAGCAAATTAGAACATTCAGTCTATTACTCCCATGTTTCTTTCTGTAGAATATCTATGCCAAATTTATATGTCTAAGTATGCCTATATATTCATAAAATTAAGAACATTAATACTTGCATGACTTCTGGAGTTATTTATAATTCCAATCCTTAGTCCATATATTCTATGGTGGCAAAAAAAAAATTGATGTGTTTACTACTGTGTCTAATATATCTTGAATGAAATCAGACACATACGAATTGCTCAAAAAAGAAATTTAACTTATATGTTCACTATTTCATTATCACTTAAGTAAAAATACTTAAAAGAGAAAAAAATTTAAAAGTTGTCAGATCTTACTGACTTAATACAGAAAAAAAGTGTTGGATGTGAGGAAATTTTAATTTCTGGTGGAGTCACCGATAAGAAGAAAATCAATTAGTTTAGGTAGGAAGAGGAGCAAGTGAGAATTAAGAAGGAAATAAAAATTCAGAAAGAGTGAAAAATATATGGAAAAGATACAAAATAGGTATTTGTGGGGCTTTTAAATAGAGGATCAAAAATAAGACTTTCAGCCTTTATTGGGTTATGGAACCCATTTTAACTGTTGTGATACCTACCTAATAATTCCAGTGAGCTTAAATTTTTGCCACTTACAAAGAGAAGCTATTTAAACCTTTTAGGATTAGAGCAGATATGCCCTAATAAAATACAGAGGACCATATTCTTGAGGAGGAATCTATGTAAGATAGCACCTCTGCTGTATAAAGTTACATCCAAGGTAATAACTGAAAAATAATAAACTAAAGGTCCACTTAAAAAATTAGATAGATTTCTGCTTCCACTTAGGATATAAAATGTAGCAAGGAAAGATCACTACCAGCCTAATTACAAAGACCAGTGGATAATCTAAAAAGTTATAGTTATTTCAAACCTATCAGAGACCTGTGGTCACAGAGTAACCTCAAATCCAAGAGGAGATGAGACTCTGCTCAGAGAGACAGGCAGGATACACAGCTGCCTTCATCCTTGGCAGAGCAGCAGGAAGAGGAGACAGATGCCACAGACATGCCAAAATGATGACAAATTTTTAAAGACTGAGTGTGGGCTGGCATGGTAGTTTAGAAGGTCCCAGAACTCCAGACAAGAGGAATCCTTGCACACAACCACTGACTCTTTTTTTCATGAGCCTTCATCTAGTGCTCGTGAGAAAGACTGGATTTGGGAAAGAAGAACCGAGACAGAGCCGCTCTGCGGCACAGGTGCGGCGCGGGAGACCCGTGGCGACTCTCTTATACTTGGAGCCTTGTACTGAGGAGGAGTCAGTGGCCATCCACTGTTCGTGGAGCGACAGCAGGTGTGACAGAGGCCCTTCTGATGTACAGGTACACCAGGTACTATGGACTGAGAGATCCTGTACCCCCAAACTCATATGTTGAAATCCCAATCCCCAATGTGGTGATACTGGGAGAGGGGGTCTCTGGAAGGTTATTTAGTTCATGGCTGTAGAGCCCTCATAAATGAGATTAGTGCCCTTATAAAAGAGGCCAGGGAGCTAGCTCGGTCTCTTTCTGCCATGTGAGGACACATGAGGAGTCAGCAGTCTACAGCCCAGAAGAAGGCCCTCACCGGAATGGACCAGACTGGCACCCTGATCTGGACTTCCAGCCTCCAGAACTGTCAGAAATAAATTTCTGTTGTTTATAAGCCACCTGGTCTATGGTACTTTGTTAGAGCAGCCCAGACTGACTAAGACACCAGGACTTCTATAGTGTAAGAGAAGAGCAGGAGAAGGTAGAGAAACCAGCTGTTATTTGGCTTCACACCAAGTGCCAGGCAGCAGATACCTCCTGATGGCAGTGGGGCAGACAGAGCTGAGTGACAAGGCCTCTGAGGCACAGCAGCTCCAGGCCTCCTTGCTCCAAGGGTGCAGAAGGACAGTACCCTTCAGGCACTCAGATGCCAGCCTTGCTAGGCAAAACTGTCAAGTACTTAGAAGGCTCTGCTG
The DNA here is from genome assembly GCA_028533085.1 of Varecia variegata. Lineage (NCBI taxonomy): Eukaryota > Metazoa > Chordata > Mammalia > Primates > Lemuridae > Varecia > Varecia variegata. Next base: position 8,534,984 of record CM052446.1, on the reverse strand, counting down.
AACTGAAGGTAGCCGAAGCAGCAAGAAAGCCCAGAATCATCGCAACTGCAGATTAGATTCTTCTCGATCCTCCTACATGGGCCACATACTATTGTCTGATTAAAAAAAAAAAGTGTTTTTTATCTGAGCATAAATACCATTCACCTCAATATCTGCTACTTTTTCTATATACAATATTTAGCAATTCAATAAAAATTTCAAGACACATAGAAAAGAAACTCAAGAAAATATGAGTCATCATTACGTAAAGAATACATCAATAGAATCAGAGATGGCACAGATACTGATATTCTCACACAAAGGGAAATCAAAATAATTAAGATAAATGTATGAAAACATCCAGTGTAAATAGTGAGAAGCATACATGAACAAATGGGGAGAACTGCAGCAGAGATATGGAAAGTGTAAACAAAAATAGAAATACCTGAAATGAAAATGCAAGGACATAGGGAGTTTTTCATTTGTTTTGTTTTTTGATGGGCTAATCCCTAGAACGGACATAGCAGAGGAAAGAATTATAAACCTTGAAAACAAGTCAGTAGTGAAAAAAATACAATACAGCATCAGCGATCGGTGGAACCACATGGTTTTAAAGAAGTGTTTATATATCCCAGAAGAAGCAAGAGAAAATGGGGAAGAGAAAATCATTTGAGAGAGATAACTCATACTAATTTTCCAAAATTGAAGAAAGATATCAAACCACAGAACAAGGAAACTCAGAGGACCTCTAGTAGGATAAATACAAATTTTAAAAAGCACCAGAAATATCATATTCAAACAAAATATGATAAAAAGGAAAACATAAAGAAAACATCTAGAAATCAGCCAGGAAAAAAAAAAAGACAAAATTATGTCATAGGTATATGTGACATTGTTTACTAACAGGTGTGTTATAGGAGATTCACTGCAAAAGAAATGATTCTGCCTTTATAGTTATGAGCTAAATCAAGTGAAGATCAGTATATTTAGATTGCTTTGATTGGGTTATAATATGGTTTTTTTTTTCTCTTTAGAAAAAACCTTAAACTATATACTAGAATGTTTATGGTGGTTATCACTGAAAATAGTAGTTATACTGTAATTAATGAAGACACTATTATGCCTTCATTTTCTAAATTTTTTTATAAAGAACATACATTTATTGCACCATAGTTCAAACACACAAAGAAGAAAATGTAAATCCTAATTGGTTTTTTCAAATACCAAAACCTGAGCCATTTAACTTATCGTTAATGAAAGGAACCACAGGCCACTTTAGCAAAATTCTCATTCTTTTATGAGTGACTGTTTAACTTCTGTCAAGTATTCAGCTTCACGGGTAGAAATGTGCTAGCACAGAGTGACAGGTTCATTGATCCATCCATTCTGTCTCTGGCACACCATCATCACATTGTCTATAAGTCAGAAATAGAGGTAAGTTATAATGGGCAAACTATTTTCTGATTATAATTACTCAATTCATATTAGCTGCTCAAGAAATATTTGCTGAATGAATGACTATATCCAGGCATTGTGGTTGGTAAAATATTAATAAATGAAAATTAGATAAGACACATTCCTAAGCTTGTATATTTTTAATGCACACAAAACGTACTAAATAGTTTTGTAAGTAATAAATCCATGGTACAGAAGAGGGATTTAATAGTTTTGACAGGAGTTGTGAAGTTATGGAGGGAAAAATATCAAAGATTATATTATAGAGAGAATGATTCCACTGAATTTGAAACATACATTAATTCACCCGTTTAACAAACACAGTAGAGGCTATAAACACGAAAGCATATGGCACTGTTCTGGAAGAGTATAAAGGATGATGAATATAAAGCAATGATCAAAACAGACAGGTTCCCTGACCTCAGGGAATGTAGAGTATAGTAGGAGAGACTGGGAGTAATCCAATGATCACCCAAATACATAATTATAAAATATGAAATAAAGCTACGGTGAAAGTACAGAAATTTGGAAGGTTCAATGTGCCTTTCAGACAAAATAACTAATCTGCCAAGTATAAAGGGTGAAGAAAATGTGTTGTTAATTCTGTATTTACTATCAAGCATCAGGTTCATGGAGATGAGTGGCGGAGAAGATGTTGGAGAGAACAGCAGAAGTTGGATCCTAACTTGTCATATATTCCATTTAAAACATTTAATTTAGAAATGAGAACGAGTTGAACTATTTCAAACTTTAAATAAGTTATGAAATTTTTGAAGAAACCAACAAATCATGAGCAATATTTAGGCATTTGGACCAAGCAACCTTAAAACTTTCCTCCCTTACACAGATTCCATGACTCTGTGTAAACTCAACTGGCAGCCAAGAAGTGAAGAGTAAGATAGACTTTATTTAAGGTTGTCAGTGGTAAAAATAAGGCAGCAAAGTGCATGAGACAGGTCCTATATAAAGAGGGGAGACATGTTCTCATTGGATATGATACCAAGTATGATGTATAGCCCAGACTGGGAAACGGTAACTAGAATACATTTGTAAAGCAGTAAGGACATGGAAAAAAATTTAGAAGGCTGTTTGCAGTAAATGTAAGCAGCTTTGTTTTTTCCGTTTTTTTTTTTTTTTTTTTGTTTGTTTGTTTTTTATGAGCTGGTCATAGTCTCTAAGGATTAAAAGGAAGCTCTGTTTTAGTTTCATACCTAATTTCAAAATATTACAGGACTGCAAAATTTAATTGGATAAACACAGTTCCATGGATTTGCTGAATATTATTGCTATTTATAGAATTGTAAAATGTTTCAACTAGGATATTAGTGTAATATAAGTTTTTGTTGAAGAAACTGAGGCACAGAGAGTAGCAGTAATTTACTCATAGTCAGTGAAGGAAATTACTGTATCTGAAATATAATATAATGTGGACCTCTTTACTTCTAAACTGCCTTGGGTAACGTTAGATCATGAAAAACAAAACAAATCAAACCAAACCAAACATACAAACAAAAAACAGATATTATTCCTATTATAGGAGCATACATTTGAAGTTCAATATCCAAGGAGCACAATTTTAAAAGAATATCTCTTATAAAGAAGTGACTTGGTAAACAGAGAGGTTTTGGTTCAGGAACCACAAGATTTTTGGTCTTTTCTTGTCTCAGTCACTTTAGCTTTGTAATATTAGGAAAACTTTCATATGAGATCCAGTTCAGTCTCTTTAAATGGTGGGTATGAACCATGATGAAAGGGGAGAGAACTGATATTTATTATTAAATATATGCAGTTCTTATACTAAGCACAGTTTTTAGGGTGCTTCTGTTCAATTAACCATGCATCCATTTATATTCATTTAACTGTCACAAAAGATCCTGGCAAACAAGGCAGACGCAATACCAATGAAAGATTTTAAGCTGAGGAGTGGCATGATCTCACTGAAGACCAAAGCATCATGTAGTGTAATGTGTTGATGACAGGCTCTGTGTGTGTTGGGCTGGGGGCTAGAAAAGGTGCAAAGTAATGAGTTAGGAGGACTGTGCAGGAATCCAACAGACAAATAGTGGTCCTTGGACCAGCATGGCAAAATAGAGATGATACAAAACTGCTGAGGGGTTGTACTTGGATGCTTTGAAAACAGTGCTGACAAGGTCAGCTGATGGATTGGCAGTGAGTCTTTGCAGGATATGTCTCCTTCTTAAGCCCCTGGGAGCTGTGGTAGAATGTGAAGCTTGTGGGATTGAAGTCAAATCTTCCTGCTTTAAGGCCACGCTCCACCACTCTTTTTTTTTTTTTTTTGGTGAAAACTTGAGTTACTTAGTATCATAAGTGTTCGGTTATTTCATATGTAAAATTCAAAAGATAATTCCTATATCACAGAGCTGTTTGTGAATCAAATGAGATTATGTATAACAAGTGCTTTAAGCCTTTTTTATACATAGCAAATAATATATAATATTCATTAAGTGGTTAACGTGCACCAGGTATTATACAGGTGCTTTACGTAGATTAAATCCTCACACTATCCAAGACAATTTCTTCAATTATCTCTCATTTTATTCACTAGGCTTCAAGATTTTAATTAACTTGTCTAAGACCCTATAAATTATATATGATGTAACTACAGACATATAACACTCTGCACATGGTACACAGAGAATCAGTGCCTTAAATATACTATAGAGATTTTCCTCTACAATGAGTCTTTCTTAAAAATTCCATATGGTGCAACCAATATTCTGAGCTAAATTTAAACAGCTGCCAACAAAAGGGGAATACTCTAAACTGAGGTTTTCAGATCTTCAGCAAATAAACCAACCAATAGTTTTTTGGGTTTTTTTCACCATCCGTCCATACAATGGAAAGCTTGACAAGAATGGTAAGGAATGGATAATGGTAAATTTAGAATGTATAATTGTGTATATGTGTGTATAAGTACACATACATACATATTATGCATTTAGGTGTGTGTATATAATTATTATACATATGCATGAATACCTAATCAAGCTATGTTTTTATCTCAGTTGTGGGATTTATTCATAATGCACAGCATATTTTGTGTGCAAATAGATCATATTTCACTGAACAATTATATTCATTTCAAGAAAACTGACTTCGCTTTAATCTAAGGATTAAATTTTTGTTTTCTTATAGCAAACGTAATTAAAAGCTTTGCTTGAAACAAGTGTTTTTCACATCAGTGGCTATTATCTCAAACTATGTGGGCTTTCTGATGATGCAGAAAAATGGAAAAACATAGATGAAGGAGATGGAAACAAAGTATCTCCAGACGCTACAGAAATACCCATTATAACAAAAACCAAATAATAATAATTAAAAAAAAAACTTCCAATAATCGTAGTGGAGATACAATGATGTGGTAAATTGAACAGATATTATGATTTCATTAGCTCTGGCATGGAAAACATTATCAGCATTGCATGAATTATATAAATTTTATTTATAAACAAAGTGAAATTGGAAATTAAAACCACTTTTGGACATTTTATAATACGGACAGTTTTAATAAGTATAGGAAAATTTAAAAGAAACACTTATTTGCTTTTATCTGCTGCCTTACATTATGAGGGCAGATGCTGTGGGAAATACTTCTTTGTAGAGTCATCTGGCAGCCCGCTTGCAAATACCTGTGAAAGAGCCACACTGCTGATTGATCCCATCTTGCCTGTTCACCCTCCAGATGCAGCTCTGTCTGCCACACAAGCCAGTCTGGGCCTGAGCAGGAATGCTGGTGAGAGCATTCCCAGACCCCCGGGAGTGGGAGACACTGGGGGAAAGAGACATACCTTCTCCCTCTCACCAGGTCCTCAGGGCAGACAAAAGCCTCAAAGCCTCACCACAAAGGAACATGGAGAAAGCCTGAAAGAAACATTTATGTGTCCTGTTTTCTCGTTTGGATTTTTTCCCCCCCAAATATACATATTTTTAAAATTGAGATATTTCTTAAATACAAGCAGACTAGTAGATGCAGTTATCCTAGTTGGACATACGTGGTATCTGTTACAGAATTGTTTTCTTTTCCCCTTCAAATAAAACTTTTAAATATTCTCATAAATTTTTCATAAATATTATAATCTGGATGGATCATCTTTTTCTCCAGAATCCTGTTGTAATGATTAAAGGCTATATAAAATATGAAACTCTTTATCAGCCAAAGATCTAGGCATCACACACAATTTGCAAATTTTAAGGCATTTGTATGTGACAAGCAAATAAGCACTGATTAAGAAAGGAACGCTCAGCTATTCAATACAAGGGGAAGAGTACTTTCCCTGAGAAGAAGAAAGAGACTACCTTCCACAGACACACTCCCACAGTGCCTAATTTGGCGTGGTCCCAGTGATTCTTACTTCCTTGTGTTCGCATCTGTGTGATCTCCTTCCCTTGAGTGTGGGTGAACCTGTGACTTGAGAAGGTGAAAAGATGTATGTGATTATGTGTACACGATTACATGATTGTATTATATAAGATTGCAACACCTGTCTTGCTGGCAGCACTCCCTTTCTCTCCCTTACTGGCAAGCAGCCATGCTGCAGAACTCCACATGGCAAGGAAACATAGGTGACTTCCAGGAGCTAAGGATGACCTCCAGCTGACAGCCATGGAGAAACTGAAGCCCTCAGATGTGCCACCATTAGGAAGTGAATGCTGCCAACAACCATACAACAAGGGAAGCAGTTCCTTCCCCAGTTAAACCTCCCAGTGGGAACTCTGCCCTCACCTACATTTGATAGCAGTTTTGTGAGACCCTAAGCAGAGGAACCAGCTAAGCCTGGGCTCATGACCTATGAAGCAAATGTAAGATAATAAATGTATGTTGTTTTATGCT
>CM052446.1:8503852-8528198 GCA_028533085.1 Varecia variegata | reverse complement strand
TATCTCAAACAAGAAGCAGTACAATTAATCAAAGTATTCACCTAAACTATTGACAGTTTTGCCATCTTAACAGTAGTTTGTTTATGCCACCAGAGAAGAAGCCTGGAGAGAGAGTGGTGATGAAATTGCAAAAGGTGTTTTCTACAGCTTGTTGAGAATTGAATATTTTTCCTTGCAAGAAGTGGTCCAAAGCCTGGAAGAAGTGGTAGTCAGTTGGTGCAAGATCTGGTGAATATGGTGGATGACAAAGAGTTTCCAAAACCAGCCTCTGTAGTTGGAGCAACATTGTTTGTGAGACATGTGGTCAAGTGTTGTCTTGCAAAAGGATTAGTCTGTCTCTATTGACCAATTTCAGCTGCATAATTGCAAGCATCCTCATCATTTTGTCCAAGTGTTTGCAGTAGTGACCCGCTGTAATTGATTGACCAGGTTTCATGAAGTTGTAGGGGATAATACCAGCACTGGACCACCAAATAGACACCATTAGCTTTTTTTGATGAATATTCAGTTTTGGACTGTGTTTTGGCACTTCATCTTTATCCAACCATTGTGATGAACACTTGTGATTGTCAAAAAGCATCTATTTTTCATCACACATAACAATACGGTGCAGAAATGGTTCACGTTTATGTCGTGACAGTGATGAAAGGCAAGCATTGAGATGATTTCTTTTCTGATGCTCGTTTAATTCATGTTGAACCCATCTATCCAGCTTCTTGAACCTTGCCCATTTGTTTCAAATGGTCCAATATTGTTGGAATAGTAACGTCAAACCTTGTTGCTAATTCCCACACAGGTTGAGATGGATTCGCTTCCACTATAGCTTTCAGCTCCTCATTATCCACCTTGCTCTCAGGTTGCCCACGTGGTTCATTTTCAACATTAAAATCACCAGAACGAAACTTCTCCAATCATTGATATACTGTGCGTTCATTAGCCACATCCTTCCCAAACACTGTTGATTTTGAGCTATCTGTGCTGCATTGGTTCCACGATGGAACTCACATTCAAAAATAACATGAATTTTTGACTTATGCTTGTCTTTGCAAAAATTGCTCTAAAAAAAAATTGAAAGATAATCACAAGCCAAACTGTATGTTTGAAAGACTGAGGATGTACCTTCACAATAAAAATAAAACTGGAAGTGTCAAAGTGAAATGTCAGAGATATCAGCTGTCAAACTTAGTTCTTCAGGAAATCAGATGTTTCATACTTAATCTAAATACAACACAGGAGGAAATGAAAGTAAGAACCTTGTAGCAGGGAATTCATAAAGGCAGAAGGATGAGAGCAAAGCCATGTTCCCTTAGGATGCAACTTACTAGCAAATAAGCTATGGGAAGGTTCTTCAGCACAAAAGCAAACGTCTCTGTAGCCACTGCCTCCAACCATAACCCGGTTTGCTTATGATTGTAGAATCTCCTATGTAAATAATTGCCTACTTTTATTTCTGACATTATCAGATCCTAAAAGATAATATATAATGAAAAAATGACATATCCAGCAGAAGTCTCTCTGTTTACAATAATAGGAAACTTCCAACTTCCTTCTCTTAAAAAGAAGTAAACAAATAAAAACATATTTGAACACTGTAAAAATAAAAACTACTCAGAAAAAGAGTCCAGTCTGTGACCCTATGAAAGCACCCTATGTAATGCCATAAGAAGGAGGAAAATGACTTTAGCTAATTGCTAATTTTAATCTCAACAAGATTAAAAGAACATAGCACTAATGAAACTAGTTTAGACAGGCATAACAAATGAACAGTTTAAAAATTTTGGCAGACTTCATAGAAAAAGACACAATTGAGAAATTAAAAACCATAAATGGCTTTGAAATGACATGAAAATTTGTTTAGCATGCATTGATAAATTTTAAAGTAGCCTATATCTATACCTACCTATTCATATATGAATAGAAAGATTTGGGGAACATATATACTAACAACTGACAATGTTTCTCTTTGAGGCAGAAACATATGTGCTTTTTCATTAACTTTTATATTTTTATCAAATTAGAAGACACATATGATTAGTTTTTCCTGCAGGTTTCTCAACTTCCTGAATATTTTTTTAAAATTTACACACAGTTAAAATTCCCTCTTTGTGGTGTACGGTTCCATGGGTTTTGACAAATGCCTATAATCATGAATTATACAGAACAGTTCCATTTGCCCTAAAATTCTCTTCTCTTGTCTTCTGCAGTGAAGCCATTCCCACGTCAAACCCTGGCAACCACTCATCTGTTTCCATCTCTATCATTTTTATTTTGCCTGAATGCCACAAAGATGCCATTGGGATCTGGCTACCTTAACTTAGAAAAATGCCTTGACATTTAATTCCTGTTGTTCTAGGAATAAATAGGTTGCTCCACTTTTATTTCTGAGTAATAGTCTATTGTACAGATGCAGCACAGTTTGTTCATCCATCCTCCTGATGGAGGGTGTCTGAGTGTATTTTAGTTTCATAGTGCAGCAGTAATAAATTACCACAAACTTAGTGGCTTAAAACAACACCAATTTATTATCTTTGGTTTCTAAAGGTCAGAGGTAACAAACTGGGTCTCACTGGGCTAAAATCAATGTGTCAGCAGTGCGGTATTGCTCTCCGGAGACTCTGGGGAGAAACCATTTCCTTGCACTTTCCAGCTTCCTGAGGCCGCCTACATCCCTCGGCTTGTGGCCCCCTCCTTCCCTCTCACAGTCAGCGATGTCGGCTGATCTCTCTATCTCTCTCACACTACCCTCTCTCTGGTGTTGCTTTCCAATTTCTTTTCCATTTTTAAGGATACTTGTGATTATATTGGGCCCACCTAGATGATCCAGGATAGGTTTCCTATTTTAAGGTCTGCTGCTTAGAAACCTTAAATCCATCTGAAACCTGAATTTCCCTCTGCCATGTAAATGACCATATATTCACAGATTCCAGAAATGAGGATGTAGACACCCTTGGGAGATCATTTTTCTGCCCACCAAGAGTTGTTTCCAGTTTCATCTGATTATAAATAATGCCATATGAAATATATTTACCCATCATTTTAATCAATCAATGTCTTTATATTTTAAGTGAGGTTCTTTTTTTTCAAGAAAGCATATACTTATGTCTTGACTTTTATTTATTTATTTACTTTTTACTTCAGAATATTATAGGGGTATAAATGGTTTGGTTACATGGATTGCTTTTGTACTGCTTGAGTCAAAGTTATAAGTATGCTCATCACACAGATAGTGTACATTGTACCCATTAGGTATAACTTCATTCATCCCCTCCTTCCCCCTCACACCTGCTTGATTTTGATTTTTTTTAAATTTTAGAGTATTACAGTGGTACATATGCTTTTGTTATATATATTGCCTTTGCACTGCCCGAGTCAGAGCTACAAGTCTGCCCATCCCCCAGACAGTGTGCACTACATCCTTTAGATGTAAATTTACTCATCAATTCCTCCCACCCACCTGCCTGACACCTAATGTATGCTACTTTCATATGTGAACATAAGTGTTGATCAATTAGTACCAATTTAATGGTAAGTATGTGTGGTGTTTGTTTTTCCATTCTTTGATACTTCACTTAGAAGAATGGGCTCCAGATCCATCCAGGGTAATACAATAGGAAGTTCACCATTTTTTTATGGCTGAGTAGTACTCCAAGGTATACATATACCACATTTTATTAATGTACTCAGGTATTGATGGACACTTGGGTTGTATCCACATCTTTGCAGTTGTGAATTGTGCTGCAATAAACATTCAAGTGCAGATGTCTTTATTATAGAATTCCTTTTGTCCCTTTGAGTACCTACCTAATGGGGTTGCTGGATCAAGTGGTAGTTCTACTTTTAGCAGCATGGTACTGCCACAAGAAAAGAGAGAGAGACCAATGGAACAGAACTGAGAACCCATATATAGAACCATGCTCACAGAGCCATCTAATCTTTGACAAATCAGACAAAATCATACACTGTGGAAAAGAATCCTTATTCAATAAACGGTGCTGGGAAAATGGGATAGCCACACATAGAAGACTGAAACAGGATCCACACTTCTCACCTTTCACAAAAATCAACTCACGGTGGATAACAAACTTAAACCTAAGGCATGAAACTATAAGAATTCTGGAAGAAAATGTTGGAAAAACTCTTATAGACATTGGCCTAGACAAAGAATTTATCAAGAAGACCCCAAAGGCAATCACAGCAACCACAAAAATAAAGAAATGGGACCTGATCAAATTAAAAAGCTTCTGCACAACCAAGAAAACTATCATGAGAGCAAACAGACAACCTACACATTGGGAGAAAATATTTGCATACTACACATCCGACAAAGGGCTGATAACTGGACTCTATATAGAACTCAGGAAAATTAGTAAGAAAAAATCAACCCTATCAAAAGTGGGCAAAGGACATGAACAGAAACTTTTCAAAAGAAGATAGATTAATGGCCAAGAAACATATGAAAAAAATGCTCAGCATCTCTAATCATCGGGGAAATGCAAATCAAAACCACAATGAGATATCACTTAACTCCAGTGAGAATGGCCTTTATCAAAAAGTCCCAAAACAATAAATGTTGGCATGGTTGCACAGAGATAGGAACACTCATACACTGCTGGTGGGACTGCAAACTAGTACAATCTCTGTGGAATGTAATACGGAGTTATCTCAAAGAGGTACAAGTAGAATTACCATTTGATACAGCAATCCCATCACCTGGCATCTACTCAAAGGGAAAAAAGACATTCTGTAAAAAAGACATCTGCACTAGAATGTTTATAGCAGCACAATTCACAATTGCAAAGATGTGGAAACAACCCAAGTGCCCATCAATACATGAGTGGATTAATAAAATGTGGTATATGTATACCATGGAGTTCTCCTCAGCCACAAAAAACAATCGTGATCTAGCACCTCTTGTATTATCCTGGATAGAGCTGGAGCCCATTTTACTAAGCGAAGTATAACTAGAATGGAAACACAAGCACCACATGTATTCACCATCAAATTGGTATTAACTGATCAACAGTTATGTGCACATATAGTAGTAACATTCTTCAGGTGTTGAGGGGGGAAGAGGGAATGGGTATATACATGCCTAATGGGTGCAGTGCACACCATCTGGGGAATGGACATACGTGAAGCTTTGACTCGGGTTGGGCAAAGGCAATATATGTAACCTAACATTTGTACTCCCATAATATGCTGAAACAAACAAAAAAAGAAAACCAATGCAAAAATCTTAAACAAAATATCAGCAAATAGGACCTAGATAACACGTTAAATGATTATTATATCACACTTCACAGAAATTTTAAAAACCTCTCTTCACAACTAAGCAGTGATATTTTATTACTACTAAGGGAGGTTTTCCAATAGGACTTATAAGTTCCTTGATATTAAGAAATTTAATATAGTTTATCATATTAGTTTAAAAAATGGGCAAAAACTGTATGCTCATCTCCATAAATGCCAAAAAAGTACTCAAGTTAAAATTTAACATTAAGTTCCTAATTAAAAGGAGGAATAAAGTAAAAAAAAATAAGTAGTATAAAAGAATGCATGAATGACTGAGCAAAAAGTGTAATACTTGTAAAAGCACAATTTACTTCTTAAATGATTATGGAGAAGTTCCTCATACGTTTAAAAGGGGTGCTGAGACCAAAGAATAATGAGATCCAATTCACAACAGCACAAGGACTCCCAGATTTTTAAGAATATTCTGAGACGCAACTCACTGACTCTAATCATAAAAATGTATTATATTTTGTTCTATTGCTAACATCACAGCAGGCTATTTATAATAGAACTAAGAAAGAGTTCTTATTCCCTAGATTTTTGCAAATATTTTAAGGAAAGATATCTATTTAAAATGAAACATTTAGTGTATAATAAAATAATATTATCAAAACGTAATTTCAATGATTGAAAGTTTAATTGGACAGCGTATATGTTAGAATAAAAATTGAGACCAATCAAGAACATTTGAACAAGGTTCATAGGTTAGGTAGGAATTGATATAGGTCTTGGTGAAATATCATTTGAATATGAAGAGAATAAAAATGTGTCCATAATAATACAGAAAGGATTGAGGATATTTGAAAGAGAGGAGAGGAATTGACGGAGCACCAATTCTTTGCCAAGGCACTGGGATATAATTGGCAGTTAGATAGTCAAGCAAAAATAGAAACATACCCCAAACGCTGAAGTAAGCAATTTTACCTCCATTTTACAGGAAAAACAACTTTCTAAGTTTTACTCAGTAATGTGCCCTAAGATCATAAGATCAAATAGCAGAAAATTTGGTGTTTTAACTTAAGTAATTTTTAAGCATACTCTTTAGCAACATGGTATTAGCAGACTGTTTTAAAATGGATAAAACAAATTCACTTCTTAATTTGATTTTGCCATTGCTAAATGAGGAAGCATATTCATGCCTACGTTACTCTACAGAAACTGTGACTGAGAAACATCTCAAGGTTATGTGTGCGCAGGCTCAAGTTAGCACAGTGACTGTCACACTGACACCTTCCTACCTCACATGTGTGCATTATTCATCTTTATTTATGTCATGCTTGTGCTTTGATACCAAAGGCATTTTAAGTCCTTCATGTCAGGTAGGAGAACCACTACATTCTAAACTGGCCAAATTGTATTTCTCACATATATCCTTTGCCATAAGCCAAAGGAAGAATGCATTTCGAATAGATTTTAACAGATTTTCAAATTTGTGAGAATGTGTTTCAGAAGCTCCACCTTGATTGCCCAGATGGAAAACCTTAACAAGTATATTCAGTAATTAAGGATTGAAATTGAGTATAGTACACTGCTAAAATAATCACGAGTATAGAAACTGAAAAAGTTACTTCTCTGACTCAGTTTGAATCTTTTCTTTGGCTGTCTGTGTAAATCACCCGTTGCTTCCATTCCTGGTGTTGGGGACCGGCTAAGGGGAGTATAACTGCATAGTGAGGACAGCTCAACGGGCTGAGAGATAAGTTCCAGAAAGAAGTCCATACAGTGTCAAGGAACTCGCATCCTAGAACATCATGCATCTTAAAAGCATCAGTGTCACACTAATTGCCAAGCATATTATAATCATCTGTGTAATGTTCCCTCAGTTACAATTTTTCATACCAAATGCAAACTTTTATTTCAAATTTTTCAGTTCCTGAGCTGTATATCTGGGACTTGGGTAATGAATGAAAAATTCTGAAATGGTGCTGGCCAGGATGTTTGTGGGACCCTTATCAATGGTTTTGTAGACTGTCATATATGGTAGTGCAACAGAATGATCAAGGACTCAGCTTCTGATTACAGCTTTTATTAGCTTTGTTATTATGTTTGTGTTCCATACTTTTTGAATTTTCCTTTTCCTTACAACCAATTCTTGTATCAGTTATTTATTGCCACAATAATGCTGGGTAAAAATCACCAAATTTCAGTTTCACACATTAATAAACATTTATTTTTCTTCATCAGTTGTGGAATCATCTTGGCCGTTTGGCCAATATAAACTGGTGTTGACATGGCTTGCCCATGCATCCCTGGTCAGCTGTGTGTCAGCTGCAGATTAGCCTTGATGCTCTTGGCTGGGTACTCTCAGAAGTTCAGAGCCTCAGGTGGAACCACAGAGCTTACTTACTCTGCTCTGCTCCGTGGTGTCTCATTTTCCAGGCATGTTCTGTTGTCAGAGGGATCCAAGAGAGAGTGGGAGTACAAGGCCCTTTGAGGCCTAGGCTCAGGATGAACACAGTATCATTTCTATCACTTTCTATTAACAGAAGTAAGTTACAAGTTTAGCCCAAGTTGAAGGTGTGAGGAGATAGACTCTATAGCTTCTCAAGAGTATCTGCAAAGTCACATTACAAAGCTTGTGGAAGGATAGACAGATACTTGAGGCCATTTTTGTAATTAAGGAATGATGACATGAGTATTAGTAATGAGTATGAGCTAGATTTTAATGTTTAAAATAAATAAGGGGTAGTGACCAGTAGACTGGTTTAGACTGACACAAAGAGAATAGTTTTGAGGGAAGACAAAGAGAAATAATATAGACGGAACAATGAAAAGTGAGAAAACCTATTCTATCTTGACACCTTTTCACAGTCCAGATGTTGAAAAGAACAAAACACCCAGAGCTTGGGAGAATTACCTCTAAGTCTATCAAGGCTCGCAAGGGATAGTGAGAATTCACTTAGAACAAAAAATGAAGGAAACCTTCAGAGAAGATACACAATGTTGAATAAGTACAGAAATAAATCTTATTCTCCAATGAAATTAAAAATATATTTTTTCTATTTTTTTCTTTATTTCGGCATATGACAGGGTTACAAATGTTTAGCCAATATGTATGGCCTTTGCCCCATCCAAGTCAGAACTTCAAGTGCATCCATCCCCCAGATGGTGCTCACCGCATCCATTAGGTGTGAATATACCCATCCCCTCTTCCCCCCCAACTGCCCAACACCCAATGAATGTTACTACTATATATGCATATAAGTATTGATCAATTAATACCAATTTGATGGTGAGTACATGTGGTGCTTGTTTTTCCATTCTTGGGATACTCGCTTAGTAGAATGGGCTCCAGCCCTATCCAGGATAATACAACAGGTGCTAGATCACCATTGTCTTTTTTGACTGAGTAGAACTCCATGGTATACATATAGCACATTTTATTAATCCACTCGTGTATTGATGGGCACTTGGGTTGTTTCCATATCTTTGCAATTGTGAATTGTTCTGCTATAAACATTCTAGTGCAGGTGTCTTTTTATAGAATGTCTTTTTTTTCCTTTGGGTAGATGCCCAGTAATAAAATTGCTGGATCAAATGGTAATTCTACTTGTAGCTCTTTGAGGTATTTCAATATTACTTTCCACAGAGGTTGCACTAGTTTGCAGTCCCACCAGCAGTGTATGAGTGTTCCTATCTCTGCACAACCATGCCAACATTATTGTTTTGGGACTTTTTGATAAAGGCCATTCCCACTGGAGTTAAGTGATATTTCATTGTGGTTTTGATTTGCATTTCCCTGATGATTAGAGATGTTGAGCATTTTTTCATATGTTTCTTGGCCGTTAATCTATCTTCTTTTGAAAAGTTTCTGTTCATGTCCTTTGCCCACTTTTGATAGGGTTGTTTGATTTTTTTCTTGCTGATTTTCCTGATTTCTATATAGAGTCCATTTATCAGCCCTTTATTGGATGTGTAGTATGAAAATATTTTCTCTCATTCTGTAGGTTGTCTACTTGACCTCATGATAGTTTCTTTGGCTGTGCAAAAGTTTTTTAATTTGATCAGGTCCCATTTCTTTATTTTTGTGATTGCCTTTGGGGTCTTCTTAATAAATTCTTTGTCTAGGCCAATGTCTTTAAGAGTTTTTCCAACATTTTCCTCTAGAATTCTTATAGTTTCACGCCTTAGGTTTAAGTTTGTTATCCACCATGAGTTGATTTCTGTGAGAGGTGAGAGGTGAGAGGTGCAGATCCTGTTCCAGTCTTCTACATGTGGCTATCTAATTTTCCCAGCACCATTTATTGAATAAGGATTCTTTTCCCTAGTGTATGTTTTTGTCTGCTTTGTCAAAGATTAGATGACTATATGAGGATGGTTTTATATCTGGGTTCACAGTTCTGTTCCATTGGTCTATCCTTCTGTTCTTGTGCCAGTGCCATGCTGTTTTAGTTACTGTAGCCTTGTAGTATAGCTCAAAGTCTGGTAAATTATTGCCTCCCAATTTGTTTTTTTTTTTTTTTGCTTAAGATTCCTTTTGCTATGCAAGGTCTTCTCTGGTTCCATATGAAGCATAGAATTATTTTTTCTAGATCTGTGAAAAATGATGTTGGTATTTTAATAGGCATTGCATTGAATCTGTAGATCACTATGGGTAGTATAGACATTTTAACAATGTTGATTCTGCCAACCCATGAGCATGGTATGATTTTCAATCTGTTTACCTCCTCTGCTATTTCCTTCCTCAGTGTTTCATAGTTCTCCCTGCAGAGGTCTTTTACCTCCTTAGTTAAATATATTCCTAGGTATTTTATTTTCTTTGTTGCTACTGTGAAGAGTATTGAGTCTTCGATTTGGTTCTCAGTCTGTTGCTGGTGTATAGGAATGCTACTGATTTCTGTGCATTGATTTTGTAACCTGAGACTTTGCTGAGTTTTTTTTTATCAATTCCAGTAGTCTCATGGCAGAATCTTTGGGGGTTTCTAGATATAACATCATATCACCAGCAAAGAGTGATAGTTTGACCTCTTCTGCCCCCATTTAGATGCCCTAGATTTCCTTCTCTTGTCTGATTGCTCTTCCTAGGACTTCCAGCACTATATTAAATAGAAATGGTGATACAGGGCAACCTTATCTGGTTCCAGTTCTAAGTGGGAATGCTTTCAATTTTTTCCTGTTCAGTGTGATGTTGACTATGGGTTTGTCATATATGGCTTATATCGTTTTTAGGTAAGTCCCATCAATGCCTATTTTGTGAAGCATTCTTGCTCATAAAAGGGTGTTGAATTTTGTGGAATGCTTTTTCTGCATCTATTGAGAGGATCATATGGTCTTTGTTTTTGCTTCTATTTATGTGTTGAACAACCTTTATAGATTTGCATATGTTGAATCATCCCTGCATCTCTGGGATGAAGCCCATCTGGTCATCACCGATTATTTTTTTGATAAGCACCTGAATTCGGTTTGCTAGGATTTTCTTGAGAATTTTTGCATCTATATTCACAAGGGATATTGGTCTGTAGTTTGCTTTTTTTGTTGCATCGTTTCCTGGTTTTGGTATTAGGGTGATGCTGGCTTCATAAAATGTATTGGGGATGATTCCTTCCTTCTCTATGTTGTGGAATAATTTCTTCAGGATAGGCACCAGTTCTTCTTTTTAGGTCTGGTAAAATTCTTGTGTGAAACCAACTGGTCCAGGATGGGTGTGGTGGCTCACGCCTGTAATCCTAGCACTCTGGGAGGCCAAGACAGGAGCACACTTGAGGTCAGGAGTTCAAGAGAGTAAAAATATTAATCTGCAAATTGAATGCAATTCTCAATCCAACCCAAGGGCATACTACATATACACTAATAAATATTTAAGAATTAGCAAAAACTTTAGAAAAAAAGGTTTAACTCACAACCTGAATCATGATATTATTATCCTTATTTTATAGATGGTAAAAGTTTGATTTAGTGATGTTAAGCTGTCCAGTTTAATATACTTAGGAAATGACAAATTCAGTAATAAGTTATGTCTGTAAAACTCTAAAAACTATGCTTTTTTTTTTTTTTTTTTACCAGATCATAGTTTCTTCTGATAACATCTAATGAGGTCAAATCACATATAAAAGTAGCTTGGTTTAACTGGTATAAGTAAACCTTGTAGCATAAAATTAGGGGTGCTCTCCCTGGACTATAAAATCCATGCTGATTTTTTTCAAGTGTACAAAGAAGCATAAGGAATAAAATATGTAGAGCTACCTTTGTAATGAGACAGCTGTTGACTGTTCAGCTAGTGAACAGAAAGCATTGGGAGTAATCATTTTGCTGGGTAGATCCATAATGGTATCCTCTGCATCTAAAATATGGTTTTAGGATTGACTCTGAGTCACAATGTAAATGAATCCTCAAAAGTGCAGAATTAAGAGTACTCCGAGGATAAAGCAAGCTTTACACATTTGAGAAATAGAGTTAAGAAATCGTGCAGTGTGTGGTTAAAATGTTTTGTGAGAGAACTTCAATTCATTGTCAAATAATATAAAGGAAAAATAGCATGTTGAGATTTGTCAAGTAAATTAATGATTTGCTTTAAATGGGAAAAATATAGACAAAGTGAAAGTATTGGGGGAGGTCATATGTGTACATCAAACAACAGCTTTCTTTACAATAAACTGATGATCCTGATAACCTGTTACCAATACTCTTCTGTGATACTGAAAAGCACAGGAGAATACTAATGCAGTTGAAGACCACTAGGGCATTGAAATTTTAATTTTAAAGTTAGTTAACTGGTGGTAGATGCAGTGAAGTCTAGAAGGAGGCAACTAGTTCTGTTGTATGACCATTGAATTTTGTAAGTTACAAAAAAAGGTTGGGTGTGCACTGAAGCCAGAGAAGATATTTATGGTCATTATTTTTACTGATGCTGTACATGGTTCAATATGACATCCAAAGGAAAGATAAAACCATCAAGATAAAACACCATCAAGGAAAGACAAAAATATGGAACAGAAAGTGGTAAGCAGGAATTAAGATAACAAAGAATAGCAATATAATTTGATGCCTCATAATAAATTTTTATTGTGTTATGCTGGCCTTATTTTTTGTCATATTATCAGTTCTTAGAAAAATGCCTGGCACATTATAGGTAGAAAAATATTCAATAAATGTATATCAAATGAATGACTTGTTTCCTACCAAGGAAAAGGCTAGGTGAGGATGAGAGGGGTATTAGTGTTCAAATGTAAAATATTTGCATGATATCCATATAAATGCCACCAAGATTGTGGGGGAGTTTCTATATTCAAGGTAGATATTGGTAGAGTCAATCATTGTCAGGTATAACATCTATGTTTAGATAAAAACAACAGTTTCAATAGTTTTTTGGACTCCGATCTTACTCCTTTCAATTGATTCTCTATCAATTGGCCACTTCCCAACATGTTTAATGATCTCGCTAACACATAACATTCACCATGTCACTCCTTTGCTCAAAATCAAGTCTTTTTCTGCCTCCGCTCCCTGACTGGCCTCAAAGTAATATCCAGACTATGCAGCTTGTCACAGGAATACTTTTGTTTTTGCCTCTGTTTGCAACTCTCTCCTTAACTACCACAACAATCCTACAGGCTAGAGCAAACCGTGTTACTTGCAGTCCACTACTCCACATTCTTTTATGCCTCAAGCACATTATTTTCCCTGTGCACACTTTTTTTCTGTCTCCTCGACTGCCTAATTCTTTTATAACCTTTGAGACTTTGGGCATGCTCTTGGAAGCCTTTCATAAACCTACTAAACTAAGCTTGGTTTAATGGCCTACATCTGTGCTCCCAAAGGGCCCTAAGTTTACCTCTAGCCCCAATACTAACTGGATCCTCCAGGTAGCTCAGTCTTTGCTCAACATCTCATTCATGGAAATGAAATCCAGCAACTTTATTAAGGTCTCTGCTCAAAAATCTTCTAATCACAGAAGGCTTACCTGATTATCTTTGCAGAAAAGAGTACCCCCTCCTTTCCTCACTACTCCGTTAGTCTGCTTTATTTCCATTGTTACACTCAAACCAATCTAAAATATTATTTAACTACCTATTCATTTTCAAATCACTTGTTTATGCTATGTAAATGCCAGGGGAAAGTGAGGTGTTTGCCTATTTTGTTTACTGCCATATCCTCCATGACTTGAAAGGTGCCAACCATAAAACATGAACTCAGTCAATATAGTAGGTGAACAAGTAAATAAAATTGGAATTAGAATCTTTATTTGTGACTCTCTGGGAACATAAATTGGTTCCAATTTATAACTCAGAGGAAATACCCTTTAAGAGTCCCTTTCCCTCTGGTCAGCATCTTATACAGTGCAGCTGCTCTCCAGACCTTATTCTATTACCTCCTCCGCTCCTCAGCCTCTATCAACTTTTCCAGTATCCAGTAGACATGGCCCTTGCCATTTGTTCTCCCTTCATTTCTTTCTGTAAACAATTTTCTCTTTGTCCTTCTCCTTTCTTACATACCTCATAGCTAGAGAAGAGACAGGAAAAAGAGGAATTTTCTTACGAAGTAAGACAAGTAACAGTGTGGGAAAAACAGATAGGATCAAAACAAAACAAAACAAAACAAAGCAAACAAAAAATAAAACAGTTCCCCAAAGCAGCAAGAGTGGAGGGTAAGAAAAAATGGGGATGCCAGCAACTATGAATATGACACTAACATAGTTTAATGCAATTGTCACTTTACAGTCCTTGCTGTGAATGCTGTGAGGGCAAGAACTTAGTCACAGTTGTATTTCTAGATTTTAATGAACTGGTACAAGCTGCAAACTAGTTCAAGTGTCATTAGGTAAAAGCCAATTTTCTCTGATAAGATACATCCTCAAAACAGATAAAGTTTCAGTCACCAAATAAGAAAGCAAAGAAAGAAAGAAAAAAAAAAAAAAACCACACACACACAGACACAAAGGAAAATCCTGCCCATTATTGAGAGATAGCAAAATCAAGAAGTAGAAGATTTAGGTCAACAGGAATTTCAGATAACCCAGGCAATGAAATTACCAGATACAGAACATAAAGTATGTACTTTAAATCAAGTATGATTGAAAGAAAATGATTGAATAAAAAATAGTAAGCAATAAAATATATTAAAAATGAAGAAAAGACATGAAGATTCAAAAAGTCAACAGATACAAATGTGAAAAACACAATAAATGAAGTGTTAACTTCCAGACAAGAGGCAGATAAGAAGAAATTTGCTAAACAAAAGATAGAACTAACAAAAAATTACTTTAGAATACAGTGAAGATTAAAAATGATAGAATAATAAAAGGAAGTAAACAGATATGGAACACAGAATAAGGTCTAATATAATTGAAGTCCCAAAAACAGAGAATAGAGAAAATGAAGTAAATTCAACATACAAATGGTATTGGCTTAGGATCCTTCAGAAAGTGACATACATGTTCAGTATTTCAAATATATGAGGCATAAATAAAAAATTTCCATGCTTATATATAACATTGAAAAACTTCAGACACATAAGAGAAAAATACTATCTAAAAAGTAGCCAAAATAAAGGAAAAATTACTTACAAAGAAATAGCACATAGATGAATTGCAGAAAAAATTGTAAAACATGGACATAAAGGTAAATAAGTATTTATAAATATAAATTATAAAACAATGTAACAATATCTATTTGAAGACAAAGTAAAAAAACACACGAAGTAAAACTAAAATATTGCAACACTGGAGCACTATTTGGACTTTATATCAACTAACATCATATTTTTCATGAGAGTTTAATCCATTATGATAAACTTTAGATTTATTAATTTAGCAGGTTCATGTTCTAAGGGGAAACACAAAATAACATAAATACAACTTTATACTTTGAAAATGATAGAGAACAAAAATTCAATAAAACATCAAGCAATTCAATAATAAGGAAGAATTTTAAGTATAGAAAAACAGCTTAAATAGAAGGTACAAAATAATAGGAAACTAATAAAAACAAATACAATTACACTCAGCTTGATGTATAAAAGACAGAGAACTACCTTTTAGACCAAAAAAAAAAAAGCATTCCCAGTTTAATAAGACTCCCCATCACATAAGGATACAGAAATATTTAAAAATAAAAGATTGCAATTAAAATATACCAGATAAGTATTAACCAAAAAAAGTTGGTGTTGCTGTATTGATATCAGAACAAATCTAATTTAAGGCATAATTATTAAGAACAATTCACCATAAGATTATAAAATGTAAATTATCACTATGCTAAAATAATTCCATTATAATTATGTAAGTTATAAAAATTACTCAGAATAAAAATCTGACAGAATTACAGGAGGCATGAATAAACTACACGTGCAACTTCATACTTTTAGATACTTATTAAATTTTAGAACAAGTAAAAGTAATAATAAAAATAGAGAGAATTTTAAAATACAACAGTTTGAATGTGATAAATATACAGGGAAACTTGTATCTGCAATGGACGTCTATGTTTCTGATTTCTATGCATGAAACTTAAGTAAAAACATTGATTTTAAAAACACTTCATAAATTTTGAAAAACCTATCCAAATAAGCATAGATACAAGAAAAAATTAAGAAAATATTAATATATAAAAATAAATAATAAAATTATAGAAAATATATAAAACAGTACTCAGCAAAATTTGTGACTCAGAATACTTATATTCAAATAAATTAGGACAAAGAATTAGTGAGGCAAAGATCCATCTCAAAACCCAGAAAAAAATGCTAAATGAACTCCAAAAGAATAGAATAAAGAAAACAATAAATATATAGCAGTAATTTTGAAACAGAAAACAAATCTTCTATTAAGAGCACAAATGGCCCATAAATATGAAAGGATACTCAATCTTATTAATAACTAGGAGAATTCAATTTAAATCCACAGGGAGATTTTACTTTCCCCAATCACATTGACCAAAAATTCCAAGATCAAAGAATATTAAGTATTGAGTAGAATGTGGAGCAAGAATTCCCATTCACTGCCAGTCTGGACAAGAATTTGATATTGCCTAGTAAAGTTGAATTGTGCATTCCCTATGACCCAGTAATTTTACTATGACATATAAACCCCAAAGAAATTCTTCCACGTTTTGACACGCATGTGCAAAAATATGTACATGGTCATTGTTTGTAACAGCAAGAAATAAAATAGTACAAAAAATGGAAACCACCTTAATATCCATTAACAGTACAGTGAATAATTATGTAAAACAAAACTCAATGAAGATAAATATACTACCGTTACACATATTAATATACTTACATGTGGAAAACATAATATCAAGGAAAAGGAGAAAGTCACAGGAGAATATATGCAGTATAATTCCATAGGTAAATTATTTTAAAAAAGAGGCAAAACTAAGAGATATAAAGTTAGGTGTTAAAAAAAACTTTAAGGAAAAATCAAAGGCATAATTAACTTAAAATCAGAACAGTGGTTAGCTGTGACAGGGAAAAAGGGAGATGGAATTGAAAAAGTTTACAGTGGGGCTCTTGTGTTATAATGTTTTACTTATAACCTGAAAGAAAAGATACATATTTCTATCTAAAATACAAGTACATATTATGTATTGTAGTGCATTATATATTGTATTACTATCTAAATACAATATATGTATATTTTAAATATTATAGTCTGTAACTTCTATTAAAAAGTAAGCTGTATGTAGACAACTGTTTTTCTGTGTTTTCTTCACTACTTAATTTCAAGCACCTAAACAATGCCTAGCACAATAAATGTAGGTCGAATGAATGAATAAATAAACGAAAGGTAAGCACAGTGAATAGAGAAGTGCATTGGTTAGATAAGATCCAATATATTTTTCATATAATTCAATTATACATGGTTTAAGCAATTCTTAATATTCAATTAAAATTGGAAAGATTAATGTAAAGTTAAAAGTCAAATGACTCTTGAAAAATACATTGACAAGAGGCCAGCCAAATTGTCTCAGAATACCCTGGAAAGGCTCAGAAATTGGAGTCCTAATAGAAGATACCATAAAAGATGTGGGAGAGACATGCAGTAGGAAATAAAAGGATTGTGTAAAACTGAAGAACTTTGACAATTAGACCTCCTGATGCTCACCTCTAATATATATACAATCATGTCCCCACCACCTCCCCAACCTCTGTAAGAAACTGATGTTTTTGTGGGTTTTTTTTTCTATAGAGACAGAAAACCAGAGAAATTTTGGAATTAGGAGCACTAGTCACAGTGGAAAGCAGGAACAAGTGCTCTACCAAAAACAAGGTGATCAAATGTATACCAGCATGATCAACTGTTAAAGCACCCTCATGCCTTCTGCCTCGAAAAAACACACAGGTAGGGTTATCAGCGTCAAAAATGGGCTTCCACAAGTATCCCAGGAGGAAAACCAAGAAGCTCAGGAAAAAAAAAACAAAAAAAACAAAAAAAAAACCACTCTATATCCTATCCACAAGCCAAACACACAAATAGCTTCTAATCAGCATTTTAATAGCTCACTCTTAAAAATGTACAGGTAAATGCAATGGAGCATTTGAAGAAAGCCTGTAATTAAAATGAGTTTAAAACAAACAGATAAGCAAATAAGCCAAAAAAGGAGGGATTCAGAAAAACAAAGAGAAAGAGAGAAAGGGATTTTCACAGGAATTTATATAAATGGAGCAGACCTACATTGGAAAGGTTTTGAAGGCAGAACTACCAGAAGGGTCTGTATCCATATTTAACATAATAGGAAGTCAGTACAGTAAACCTGACATGGATTACTTGAGAACTATTAATATTAGTATAAGCATGTTAATCTTGTATGCAGGAAAATGGCAGAAAAATAGCAAAACAAGTTGAAAGTGTTTGTTTCAAGGCAACTGGATTGTGACGTCAGGAAGAGCACATTCCTGTCTTCACTGAGTCTTTTAACATGATTCAACATTTTAAAAATATGTGCGTGTATTTCTGTAAAATATATTTTAGAAGGTATACATTTAGGTCTGCATAAATATTAAACTCTGGCTAGAAATGTAATTGAACTCTATTGAGTGATTGGAGACAAGAAAGATACCTCTTTGTTGTAAATTTTTGTGTGGCCATATAAGGCAGATACCATAAAATAAACAAAATGTAGTTCATGCTTTAAAAAGTTTGCAGCCTCTTACATGTGAATGAGCCATGGAAATTGAGGTGGGAAGTAGAGGGGTGGACAAAGTGTTGATAGATTAGTATATGTACAGATTGTAATAGATGTATTTATATCTGTAACAATAACTGTGTATATAAATGTTATATACTTATAACATTTATATAAATGTTATAGGATTTCTGGATTTCTAACTTGGGTAACTAGGAGGATGGTATTGACATTCAAAAAGATGAGAAACAGAATGAAGAACTTAAAAAGAATCAAGAGATGAATACATTGAGTGTAAGGGACAGGCGTGTAATCAGACTAGAGCCATCAATCCCCTCGCATTTGAATTTTGAATGAAGATGTGGTAAAAAACCATAAATAAAAGATAATTCAGATGATGCCCTTATAAGATTACTAATTAATTCTTGCCTGTTACCTCCCTAAAGATTTTCTAGGCCCTACCAAAGCCCCAGCCTGTTTCTCAAGCTTCCCATTTGGTTCTGTGTGCCAGCTAACATTTTCATAGTAAGTTATCTTTCTTCCTACATCAGGCAGCATCAATTATTATTTTAAACTAAAGATCCATAAAAATAATAATGATAATAAATAATAATAACAATGATCTACATTAGTTCAAGAATGCAGAGAACATTTTTTAAGTGACATTTCATAAAAGGCATTTTCAAGGCATTTCAAATTCCTGAAATTCATGCATTTTTCAGGTTTATAAAATAGCAGATTTAAACATAAATAGGACACTCCAATTCCAGGGAGGAAATGCTGTATGATTTAATTAGTTCAATAAGTACCCATTGAGTGACCATTGCGTTCTTAGGCACCAACTTGGGCACTGGGCACCACAGTCTCATGTTAAGAGAAAAAAAGCTCTGGATTTCAAGCACTATACATTTGACAAATTCAGGCAGAGGCTGATAATATTTTGCATAAAACGTCATTTTCAAAAGGGAAAATTGTTCAACATGGAGCAATGCAGGGCATGTCGTGACAAGTAATAGAATAAATAACCAGTGAAAGGAACAGAACTTACAGGTAGGGCCAGAACAGAGGCACGATCCCAGTCTAGCACGTTGTAGTAAGATTTAAGAATATCCAAACAAAGGGATTATTTGATATCTTTTGTCAGCTACTTTTCCCAGGCACTCTCTGATTGGGACATTTTTTCCACTAGTGCCATAGTGAAAAGTATTCATAGCTGACTCTAGAAACTAAACCATCACTTCTAGTAGTGGTAAGTACAAGGGCCCGGACCTAATGAAGAAACTGTCACTGGAAGTCCCCATAGAGGTGTTCAGGTGGGAGGGATCGTAAATCCTGTGATCAGTCATCCAGATTCCTCCTTCAGAATCTCTCAATTTCATTTTTTACTTCTTATTCCCAAAGCTTCTGTGAAGGTTGTCACCTGTCAGCTGAAAGCTATCAGCCCTCTTTGGAAATAACCTGTGACTGAAGAAATCTGCTTCTCCCACGTCATTGTCACTTCCTGAGGTGGCCTGCATACAACCAGCGGCCAGTATAAGAGTTCAAAGGTCTCGCCCCCACGTCACAATGCAAGTGGACTATTAAGACACATCTGGCATCAGAGCCCCCTGTAGGATTGGATGAGGCTTTTGATGATCACAGCGCAACTTCTCCCTTTGCCCAATCCTTCTTTCTTCACTTTCCTTACAAAAAAGTTGATGCCAAGTGTATCCCTAATAAACATTCTGCACCCCACATCAGAATCTGCTTTGGGGAGAACCCGACCTGCCATAGGTCAGGATTCTTCTCCAAATTAGAGCAGGTAATTGTTCCAAGGTGGCCATCACTAAATGGATGATCAATACAACACATTTCAGAGACACCTCACCAGCTTATCATTGGTGGCTACCACCAGAATACAACTACCTAGTTTAAGCATTGGCTAAGCCCATGTACCTTTCCCTGTCATTTTAATCACTGCCTCTTGGAGCAAGCCAGCCAGTGGAGACTAAGCGGTGGTTACATTCAGTTTATCACACATCAGAAGTGATAACAATTCTGACCCCTTGATACAACCAGGTACCCTCCAACGGGATGGAGGAAGGCTGACAGTTTTAGAAAGCTTTTTCTCCCAGAGAGCCTCTCAGCTGTTTCTTCAGCAAGTCTGTCAAAGGAGTTAAACTGCCTACAAGTTTGAAACCTCCAAGCAGGTACTGACAGGAACTGGTGAGTTAGAAACTAGTTGCCAGGGGAACGCCATCTGCTGCCACGGTTCTCACTGCTAATACTTGCACAGAAAGACCAAGAAATCTGGCTTATGAGCCAAGATCTTGATAGTTTCCAGTGTACATTGAATGTAATTACAGAGCACCAACAAGGTAACAAAAATCTGTATTTTTTAACTGGTAGGAATTTGAAGAGTCTGAGAAAAAGATATTACTAAAATTTCCAGGTTCTATTTAAACTTGGTGAAAGGTTGCAGTCAATCAGGGTACTATAAGTTACTAAGCAGATGACCACACACTTAATACTAGAAGTGGTAGAAAATAAATTGAAGACAGAGCAGGAAGACTGCTTGCTATAAGAAAGAGACCCCCCAAACTATTACTTAAATAATATAGAAGAGTATTTTGCTCTCAAATAACAGTCTGACAAGTGGACTAGCAGGGTCATCTACTCCTTTTGGTCATTCAAGGACTTAGGATTCTTCTATTTTATTTCTTCACTTTTCTGTAGAATCATATTTTCAACTACATGATCAAAGCTATGTAATTCTAGTCCATACAAAAGGATAAAATGAGCCAGTATCTATATTTAGAAATGACCTGTGAAGTGTACACATTGCTTCTGTTCACATTACATGCAGACACCTACCTTCAAGAGAGGCAGACAAATTGAATTGGTAGCTAGGAGGTCACATGTCCAGCAAGAAGGAGGAGGAGAAATGGATTTTGTAGGAATAACTAGCAAAGTGGTCTGTCAAAAATAGAAAACACCGTAGATGAAGGAATTTCAGCACAATGTAAAAGAATTGGGAAATGAAAGAGAGAAGAGAAGGTAGTAAGCATTCCTTATCAAACAAGTCAACACTGTGGACAACTGGAATTTAATCTTATTCCACTTAGGGATGAGGGAACTGGGGTTTTTTATCTATGAGTTTCTGCCACCTATTGGTCAAGGCTGGATCCCATGAGTCATTCGTACCCACAGTACTTCCTGCCTGCCATAGCAAGATCCTACGGCCAGAGTGAGCTCTCAGAAAAAGGGATGCACATGCCGACAGGCAGCTGAAAGTCAGGCAACACGCCAAGAAATTACAAGAGCAGGAGCATATGAGTGGGAGAACAGAAAGCATCTGACATAGTAGGTGTTATCAATAACTCAACATTCTTCCCAAGTGAGAAAGCTTGAGCTCAGTGCTCATTTTTTACATAACTTTATTGAAGTATAACTCATATGCCATGAGGTTACCTGTTATAAATGTAAGTTTTAATAATATTTAGGTAAGTTTAAGGGTGATGCAATCACAATCCACTTTTGAATTACCCCAAAGATATTCATTGTGCCCATTTTCAATTAATCCCTGTTCCCATCCTCAGACTCAGGCAACTACTTATTTTTTTATCTCTAGGTTTGCCTGTTCTACACTGTTCGTTTGCATAAATGAAATCATACAATATGTGGCCTGTTGCAACTAGATTCTTCCACTTAGCACCACTTCCACTTTCACAGGACCGGATAACTAATCAAGGCACATTTCTTGGCTCTGTAGTAAAGGAGTTTGAAGAGTGTGCCCAGCTGGATTTCAGAATTCACCTGAGCGAGTGACTGTTATATGCTTCTTCTTGTTCTCCGTTTTGAATGGTAGTATTTGTTGTAATTATTCTGTCCCTGTTCAGTCATTACATGTTGAAAATGTAGGGGGAAGATAACTTGTCTTTTTCATTCACTAGTTTCTGATTCATGAACAGTCATGTCTGAGGAGCTATATCCAAGCACAGTGTTATAGTAGTTCATCTACATTATGACATGTATTTGGACTGCCTGTTCATTTTTATTGGTGAATAGTATCCCCTAGTATGGATATACAACATTTTATGTATACATTCACCAGTTGATGGACATTTGGCTATTATGAACAAACCTGCTGTAAACATACATGCCCGTATCCTTTCTCTTGGATACCTACAGAGGAGTGAGATTTTGAGGAAATTTATCTTTAATATTTAGAGGATCTGACACACCATTTTCCAAAGTAACTGTACTATTTTACATTCCTACTAGCAATGGATAAGGGTTTCAGTTTCTCTACTACCTCACCAACAGTTGCTACTGTGTCTTTTTTATTATAGCCATTCTAGTGGTTATGAAATGGTAGCTTATTGCAGTTTAAATTTGCATTTCCCTAATAACTAATGATGTTGAGCAACTGCTTATGTTATTATTAGACATTCATGTATCTCCTTTGGTACAATATCATTGCCCAACTTTTCATTTTGGTTGTTTATCTTACTATTGATTTATAAGAGTCCTTTATAGAATATAACATAATTCTTTTTTCAGATATATAATTTGAAAATATTGTGTCCCAGTCTGTGGCTTGTTTTTTTATTTTTGAATTTTATTAATGGTGTCTTTTGAAGTGCAGAAGATTTTAATTTTGTAAACTCCAGTTTATCTTTGTTTTTTTCTTTTATGCATAGTACTTTTAGTGCTGTATCTAAGAAATCTTTGCCTAATACAGGGTGGTAGAAATACTCTCCTGTTTTCTTCTAGAAGTAATAGATATATATGTTACATTTAGGCCTGTGATGCTTTTTGGGTTAGGATTATATAGTCTTGTGAAGCAGGAGTCTAAAGTCATCCTTTTGTGTGTGGATACCCAATTGTCTTAGCACTATTGTCAAAAGCTATCCTTTACTCCATTGAATTGCACCTTTGTTGAAAGCCCACTGACAATAAATGTTAAGAGTTTATTTTGGCCTCACAATTCTATTCCATTTATCTATGTTATCTATCCTTACATCAGTAAAACACTCTTTTGATTACTATAGCTTTATAGTAAGTTTGAACTCAAGAAGCCTGAGCCATGCAACATGTTCTTATGTTTCAAGATTGTTTTGGTTATCCTGGGTCTTTGCTTTTCTGTATAAATTTTAGGATCACCCTTTCAATTTCAGGGGGAAAAAGCCTGCAGAAATTTTGATAGAGATTGTGTTGAATCTACAGATCAATTTGGGGAGATTTGCATCTTAATAACAATAAGTCTTTCATTCCGTGAACATCAGACGTATCTTCCTTTATTTAGATTAGGGTTTCTTGATAATGGTACTATTATTTTGAATCATTTAATTTTTTTAGGCGACTGTCTTGAGCATTGTAGAATGAAAGACAAAAGTATCTGTAGACATCGCCATGTGTCCCCTAGAGGGTAAAATTACCCCTGATTGAGAACCGCTGACTTAGATCTTTAACTTCTCTCAACAATTTTTTTTAGATTTCAGTATACAAGATGTACGTTTATTAAATTTGTCCCTAAGTATGTAATTTTTCTGATACCAGTGTAAATAAAAATATTCTTTATTTTCAGATAATTCATTGATACTATATAGGAATACTCTTTTGCTTTTTCTATTAATGTAATGAACTTGGTCTTATGTTTTGTGTCCCTTCTAAACTTATTTGTTCCAGGAATTTTGCTGTAGATTTCTTGGATTCTCTACATATAAGATTATGTTATCTGTAATTAAAAATAATTATTTTTTCCTTTCCGATTTGCAGGCCTTTTATTTATTTTCATTTATTTATTTTATTTATTTATTATAGCTTATTATGGGGGTACAACCGTTCTGGTTAAGTATATTGCCCATGCCCCTCCCAGCCCCCCGAGACTGAGCCTCAAGGGTGTCCATTCCCCCAACAGTGCACATCGCACTCATCATGTAGGTAAACACCCGTCCCCTCCCCCACCCCCAACACCCC
The DNA here is from genome assembly GCA_028533085.1 of Varecia variegata. Taxonomy (NCBI): domain Eukaryota; kingdom Metazoa; phylum Chordata; class Mammalia; order Primates; family Lemuridae; genus Varecia; species Varecia variegata. Next base: position 8,503,881 of record CM052446.1, on the reverse strand, counting down.
GAGTCAGATCTTCAAGTATGTCCATTCCA
>CM052446.1:8487140-8503352 GCA_028533085.1 Varecia variegata | reverse complement strand
GGGTACAACCGTTCTGGTTAAGTATATTGCCCATGCCCCTCCCAGCCCCCCGAGACTGAGCCTCAAGGGTGTCCATTCCCCCAACAGTGCACATCGCACTCATCATGTAGGTAAACACCCGTCCCCTCCCCCACCCCCAACACCCCGAGTCAGATCTTCAAGTATGTCCATTCCACTGACAGTTCGCTTCGCTCTCATCTACTTTCCTTCCTGTCTGATTTCACTCGCTAGACTTTTCAGTTCAATTCTGAATAGAAGCTGTAAGGACGAGTAACCTGCCTTGTTCCTAATCTTGGCAGAAAGCATTCAGTCTTTCACTAGTAACTGTGATGTTACTTTTAGTTTTCTAGCGGATGCCCTTTCTCTGGTTAAAGAGATTCCCTTGTAAGTTTATCGAGAGTTTTTTGTTTGTTTTTTAATCATAAATGGGTCTTAATTTTGTCAAATACTTTCTGTTTATGTATCACAATAATCATGTGAGTTTTGACCTTTATTCTTTTAATATGTGTATTACATTAATTGATTTTTGAATGTTAAACCAACCTTGTATTCCCAGGATAAAATCAAACTTGGTCCTGGTATATAATCTTTTAGTCTCCCTGATTTTCTCTGTTTTTTTTTTCTTTTCTACTTCATTGATTTCCACCCTAATGTTTATTGTATTCCACTCTATTTGCTTTGGATTGAATTTGCTTTTCTTTTTGTAGTTTCTTAAGGTAAAAGCTTAGCATATTGATTAGAGGTGTTTCTTCTCTTTTAATATAGATGTTTGCAGCTCTAAGCATTGCTTTAGCTACATGCTACAAATTTTCATATGTTGTAGGTTTTTTGCATTCAGATCAAAATATTGTCTAACTTCCCTCCCTGCCATTTTCTATTGGCCCATGTGTTATTTAAAATGTGTCTAATTTTTAAATACTTGTGAAATTCTCAGTGCTAATTTTGGTTACAATTGTACTCCTGCTCTGAAGTATGAACACACAGAAGCTATGTTTCATTAAGTGTGGCTTTTGCAAAACATGGTAGGTGCAATGTTTACTTCCTAAGTATATAAGATTATATAACTTCAAAATGAATTTAGTACTTCAGTGTTTCCTAGCTACAGAGAGAACTCAAAATTTGTTGTAAATATGAGCACCTATCATACTATAGACAGGAGCACCTATTATATACCATTCCTTTTGTTAGTCGCTGTTCATTATTTATTTCAAATATCCCATATTTTTAAATAAGAATCCACAGGTTCTATATAATCCATGGTTCCATAGTAACATAACTGTGATTCAAAATATTGTATGAGTATGCAGCTCCAAGTATAATAACATTTATCCCAAACTATTGATGTTATTTCATTTGCTTACAAAGGTAGGAAGCCAACATGATATAACTCTGAAACATGGAATGTGAAATGAGTTCTCTAATTACTTATTCATGGAGCCCACAACTTGGTTTCTTAAAAGTGAGTTAATATTCAATGTTGGAGTAGATTCTTGCTACAAAAGATTTACATGGCTGCACATTCTTCCTCTTTTTTTTTTCTCTTCCCATTTCTTTTTTTCCTCTCCTGTGTGTGTCACTGTTTGCAGTCTTTCATTAAATATTCTTGGTCCATCTTTTCCTCTCCATGTCTTTTGAATATCTGTGTGTCTTCATCCATCTCTTTCTCTTTCTGAAATTTTCTTCAAGACCTCATGCCGTGTTTATAATACTTTAAATTTATTGTGCAAACATAAATCTCTGGGGAAAGTTCTAATAGTCATTTTGTTTACCCTACCCCAAACATATAATTAAAATAACAATATTTCTTCATTGTGTATTGGGTGGCAAACATTCCTCAAGTGTTTTCAAAATCATGGGGGAAACGATATTACTCAGAAGCAATGACAGTTCAAGAAATGAGAATGAACAAGACATGACACTATAGTAGTGTTTCCAAAACTTCAAGCACTCTCCAAACATCCAATTTTTTTTTTCCAAATTGAATTATCATATAGATTGTATATTGCCTAATATTTTAACTAAATAAATATATTTTTAATAGAAATTTGCTGTAAGAAAATCTAACATGTTGGGTTAGGTATCTTTTACAAATATATGTTAAAATAAATATATATTTAAGTCAACGTGTTCCTTAAAGGACCATAGAAAATTATCTCCTGTGCAACAAATGGTTCTCATAGCACACAGTGTAAACCACTGTCCTAGGACATAGCAATAATTAATGAGGCGGCAGTGGAGAGATCTGAAGGCAAGAAGCAAAAGAGTCATGAGGGAGAGCTAGGATAAAAATGATGACAGACAGAATTATAAATGTTAAAGAATTTAGATTCTCACTCTTTGAAAAATTACAAATTAATGGTAAAGACATGGAAGTTTAGGCATTTTGCAAGTTCTTTTCAGATTTTTAAAAATATGCACCATTTGTCTCAGAAATTCCAATTGTAGGACTTTACCTTATGGATATTTTGACACCTCAGACAAATGTTTATATGTAAGAGCTTTAAGCACCATTGTCTGCAGTAACAAAAACAAACAAACTGAAACAAATGTGATGAAAACTGTACAGAAATAACTGCCCTACAGTAGTGCATTTAATAATTAATTATGAATCTTTGCAATGGGATTCTATGCAGTAGTTAGGGGGGATGAGGTAGTATAGAATAAGCTCGTATCTGAATTCTCAAAGATAAATTACCTAAAGAAAAAAGATGATTTTTTACTATTTTGCATTTTTATTTTTATAAATATCAACTCTAATCAATATAACTTTCCTCCTCTTAATTTATATATTTTCTTATTTTTTCCTCTTTTTCTAATTTCTTAAGTTGGCTTTCTGGTTCATGTTTCAACCTTTCTTCTATAATACCAAAAAATTTCAAGTGTGTATAATATTAATTATGAGTATAGCTTTGTGTCTTATACGTGTTCTTATGAAATGTCTTCCTTTTCAATATATTTTAATATTATGTACATTTTTTAGTTTAGCCTTTTTTTTATTTCAGAGTATTACAGGGCACAGACACTTTGGTTATATAAATTGCCTTTGCACCACTCAAGTCATAACTACAAGCGTGCCCATGCCCCAGACAGTGCACCCTGCATTCATTAGGTATGAATTTACCCACCCTGCCTTCCACCTGCCTGACACCCTATGAATGTTACTTCCCATATGTGCACATTAGTGTTGATCAATTAATACCAATTTAATGCTGAGTACATGTGGTGTTTGTTTTTCCATTCTTGTGATACTTCACTTAGATGAATGGTTTCCAGTTCCATCCAGATTAATGCAAGAGGTGTTAGTTCACCATTTTTTATGGCTGAGTAGTACTCCATGGTATACATATACCACATTTTATTAATCCATTCAGGTATTGATGGGCACTTGGGTTGTTTACACATCTTTGCAGTTGTGAATTGTACTGCTATAAACATTTGAGTGCAGAAGTGCAGATGTCTTTTTTATAGAATGTCTTTTTGTCCTTTGGGTAGATACCCAGTAGTGGGATTGCTGGATCAAATGGTAGTTCTACTCCCAGTTCTTTGAGGTATCTCCATATTACTTTCCATAGAGGTTCCACTAGTTTGCAGTCCCACCAGCAGTTTATGAGTATTCCTATCTCTCTGCATCCATGCCAACATTTGTTGTTTTGGGACTTTCTCAAAAAGTCCCATTTTTTAGTTTTATTTTGAGTTTTCTCTTTAATCTTGATATCAACTAAGAAAACCTTTCTCAATTTCCTTACAGTTTTTTGGCCATCTTTCTATCATTCATTCAATTCTTTATTAGTTATGTTAGAAACTATGGCTAATAAAATAAATACGGTTTAAAATTTAAGATTTCCTCAGTAAACAAAAATAAAATCTAAAATAAAAACATATAAGTGAATAAAAAAAATATGATTCTCTCTTTGTAGGAATTAAATGGTTCAAGTTGTTAATCTATGTAATTTATGTAATTTAGCTAGTTGACGGTATCACTCAGATTCTCTGCTCATTTTTATGTATTTGAACTGTCAAATTCTAAATGCATTTTAGAATCCTGTGTTTTTTCATGATAAGTCAATTTAAAACTTTGGTAATATGTTATTACTGAGGTTTTCTTTGAAATTTAATTTACTATAGAAAGAATTCTTACCAAATACAAATTCCCAATCATGTAATCCTCTTCTATCTGTATTTAACTTAGATTCATTGATATTTTATGATATCAGATAAATGGCTGGTCTTCTCCAAAACTTCATATTTCAAAAAATATTGTGTACCCCCACATGTAAGTAATATTTTGGCTAATCATTATATTCATGAATCTCTATTCCTTTCTTTAATAGTCGTGGAATGACACACTAAATTTGTAGCTCTTGTTTCTAATGAAATGCCTAATGTTATTATATTTTTTCTGGAAACGTTAACTTTTCATGAAGAATTTTACCCTGATATATTTCAAAGAGTATATTTTTTCATTAAGCCTGGATGTATCTCAGTAAGCCCAGTCTGTACACTTTTAACTTTTTTATGTCTTTCCTAAAGTGTTTAATTTTATTTTGAAGTAAGTTAAACATACAAACAAGAACAGAGAATTATATGATGATCACCTTTAAATCACAGCCCATTTTTATTTTATATTTCATATTTGGGATATTTCATACATGATCCTGATTTACTTGTAAGAGATCATCGGATATAATTGAGGACTCCATTTCTCTAACTATGAAAATTTCCAGGAATAATAATCGGTATGAGAATGTCTGGGTTTATGTCTGTGGTTTGCCATTTCTTTATTGGTTATCTACATTCTTATTAATTACTCCATCTCAACTTTAGTTTCACAATTGTAAAATGGAGGTAATGATTCCTTATTGGGTTGTTTTGAAAAATCAGCAGAAACAGCTTAAACAAAGCCCTTAGCACAGTGAGGATACATGTCGATAAATGTTCCTTAGATATATATTCCTAATAACTATTTAAAACCCATCTCACATGTAAACTTCTGTGAAATTTTCCCAGGACCCTCCAAGTCAATCTCTTTTGGGACTTTTATAATTTTCCATAACAATTGACATGGATCTCTTACATAAATGTTTTATATCTATGGCTGTGTAAGGCTATGATTTTTTGGAAGGCCAATTGTGTGCATCAGGAATTTGGGTGTACTAGAAAAATCCATAGTGAGAATATTGTTAATATTTATCAATGAATAAGTGAGTCAAATAGGAGAGCTAAAAATTATTCAATCTGAATCATCCCCAATACAATCATGCACTGCATGACAATGTTTCAGTCAACAGTGGACCACATCTACCATGGCTATACCATAGGATTATAATATTGCATTTATACAGTATCTTATATATGTTTAGGTATGTTTATATATACAAATACTTGTCGTGTGTATTACCGTTGCCTACAGTATTCAGTACAGTAACATGCTATACAGGTTTATAGGTTAGGAATAACAGGCCATACCATGTAGCCTAGGTGTGTAGCAGGCTATATCATTTAGGTTTGTGTAAGTACACTCAATAATATTTGCACAATGAGAAAATTGCCTAATGATGCATTTCTCAGAACATATCCCTGTCCTTAAGCAACACATGACTGTACTTGAGAAATGGCTCAAAACACAAAACTCATCTTTCTACATAAAATAAAGCATTGACTGTTTTCACTTACAATATCGATTGCAACCTCTTGCCAATTTTAAATGACTATGAGAAAAAAAAAAGCATGAATGGCTGTTACCAATGTCTACAAAGGTTTGAAAAATCTTGGTTGTTGTCATTGTACAAAAAGCCAAATGCTCACTTTGACATATGTAGTAAGAAGAGATTTGCTAAATGGAAATGTTTATTCCCTCAAGTGCAGGTGGATCTCACCAGGAGGCAACCTACACATTTAGAAATTGGCCCTCTGTGGCCTCAGATGATTTGCCAATCCCCGTTTGAGAGTTAGCAGGGGCAGGAGGCCTTTACAAACTGAATGTGTGATTTTTTTTCTTTCTTTTTGGATTGGACACTTATCACAGCATTTGCAGGAGCAACAAATGATGAAACTTATGCATTTCCATGATTCTTGGTTATTTCCAGGTTTTCTTGGCCGAATTTCTAATTCTTCTCTGATCAGTGGATAGCTTTCCCTTGCCTGTAATCTTTGCTATCAGAGCCCTGTCAAGTGAGAAATGTTCCCTATGCCCATTCAGAAGGAGCTTCTACTCAATAGCAGTGTATTGCTTAGGTCATCTGTTTAGATTGATGATAATATGACTTTTCTCAAAATGTATTGCATTTTGGTTTTTACAAAGCCAGATGACTTCTTTAAATATTTTAAACAAGAAATGAATGCTTATTTATTAGCATGAGTTATTTATCGTCCTGGTGTTATTCAGATAAATCATTTGTTATTTGGGGAAATAAGGAATTTACTTGCATGTTTTCTTCCAAGGTATTTCATTCTGGGCAACAGAACAAAAATCTCTAAGGTGAGCTGGGAAGGAATAGCCAGCTGCAGCTTTTCCTTTCAGTCACAAAGATTTATATTTATTATTAAGACTTAATATTTTTTAATTATTCTAAATACACAAAAACAATCTAAGAAAAGCTCTGAATGTTACATAATAAGTTATACTTACATTATTTCTCAGTAATATTGCTTAATGTTCCAAGATGTTTTGGTATCACTTCTAATAGAGTGTGGAAAATAAACTCTCCTTTGGTCTTAAAGGAATTGAATTAAATAATCCTTCGAGAAATTTAAATTTAATTCTTCAAAGAACATATCAGCTGAGAAGATGATTTATCTGGCTACATAAAAACAACGTATCACCCAGTGGAATACATCATTCTTACTAATACTACAATATCATAGATAATCCATGGAGATCAAGCATTCTAACATAGGGAAACAGATATTAATTTTCAATTCTTATTAATGGAACATGTTTGATCAAATAAGATCTTATTTATTAGATAAACACTTATTGACCATATTTAAGGCAGCCAGGAAGAATAGTAAAACAATTAAGAAGAATAGGCTTTAGAGTCAGGAAAGACACTCCAGTCTCAGCAGTATTGGCTACTTGATTGATATGTTTTTCTCCCTACAACATGTTATCAGTAACAACTACTTTATGGTGCATGGGACACAATAGGAGATTCATAAATGTTCATTTATTTTATTCTTCTTTGCTACCATGGGCTACTTACTATTGATACAAAGAGCTATAAAACATGACACACCTCTTCAATGTCTATCTTTTATGACAATAGAATAATAAATCACAGTATAAAATATAAACAAAATATAACAAATGACACCACAGTATATAATTTATCAATAAAGTGTATAATCAATAAATTCTAACACGATGCCAAGGTTTAAGGCTGGTACCAGGTGCAATGTAAGTACTCACCAACTACTCAAATAGTTAGAGGAAGCCAAATTCAGAGAGACTAAGACAGTTTAGATGAGATAAAGAAACATAGTATACAGTGAAGCCATAGGACTTCAGAGGAGAAACTCCTAATATTAGCTGAGTATATAGTCATAGAACTTATCTGTCTTGATAACTTGAATATCATTTACCAAAATAAGTAACCTTAAGACCATCTTCAAACCAGCAAAATGGCATTCATCTTATTTTAATGAATAGTACTACCTAGGCCACATATTGCATGAAAACAGCTTGATCAGGTTGAATTATATTGATTCATGTTTGTGTATATGTGTATATAGAATTATAGGTTTGGAAAACATTTTTCTAGAAATGTGAAGACATTTTGTATTATGTAACTTCCCAGATTTGTCCTCTGATTTTTATGTCTCTTCTCCACTCTTTGCAGTCTTTGTACTTTCATGTTCTTTAGGCTGATTTACTTGTTTTTGCTCCAATGCTTCTACTGGATGTTTCATCCCATCTATTGTGTTTTTAACCTTTAAGATTTCTTTTTTCCTTTCCTTCTTTCTTTCCTTTCTCCCTTTATCCCTCCCCTCCCTTTCTTCCATTTTCTTTTCCATTTTTCCTGAAGCTCCCTGCTCAGAGTAAGAATACTTACTTGACTCATAGAATCAACATCTTGTCTCTTTGAGGTCACTTACTGTTTTATGTTTTTTTTTTTTTTAAGCTTTTTTCTCCATGCAGATTGTTTCCTATCTATTTTCTGCCTGTCTTCTTGATGGTTTGGTTGTTTAATTTTATTCTTGTTTTCCATGTTAGAGTCTTTCTCAGTTGTCTGGTAGTATTTGATTATTCACAATTAAGAATTTATTGGAAGCTCTGATAATTTTCAGATCCGCTATTACATAGGATAACTATATCATTTATGGTGCAAAACAGGACTATTTTGAGAATGAAAGGCGACTCCATTAATTACTACATCAAGTTAATAGATGCAAGCCAGGACCATCGGCAAATAAGGACTCATGGTGATATATAAAGTCCATTTTTAAGAGAACCTCCTTGGCAGAATATTTAGGTCATTTATCTTGTACTCATCAAATATTCCAAAGAATATTTTTCTAATCTTTTTGGAATAAAGTTTCTACTGGCAACATTCTGAAAGCTGAGGGGGTAGAGAAGTCTGTGGGTAATGCTCTTTCATTTGCAAACCAGAATGAATAAGGTCACTTAACACTCCTCTGTCCCCTAGTTTTTCTAAGACACTCATTCCCATCTCTCAGATACATTTTACTCAGTTGTCCTTATTTTAATCGTACCGTCTCTTCAACTCCCAATTCAAAAATACATTAATTTTATGAATTTTAATGACTCTGTAGGTGTAATTTCAGTTGTTTCTTACCTTTTTCCACTTTAGGTTTGGGACTAGGCTTTCTCAGATCAGAGTCTGCTATGTTATTTACAGTATGTCCTCAAATCTTAGATATCTCATAAAATTCATCATTTAATTTGCATACCATTAAGAAAAACACTGCCATTTAATATATGACATACCATTGATTGTAAAATGCATTTCAAGAAACTCTGTGGAGAGGCCCATGTGGCCTCCAGCCAACAACCATTAACATGTGAGTAAGCCAAATTGGAAGCAGATCCTCCAGTCCCTCCCCACACTCTCTTTAAAGCCTTCAGAAGACTGGCAACCTCATGAGAGACCCTGAGCCAGAACCAGCTAAGCTGCTACAGAACTCTTGACCCACAGAAATTGTGAGATAATGTGTGTGTTGTTTTAAGCCACTAAATTTTGGAAGTAATTTGTTAGGCAGCAATATATAACTGATATACCACCATGTAACATTTTATAGTAAGGAATTCATAAACTTTTTACCCATTTTATAAATAAACTCACAAGCATTGTTTAAATCTAAAAAAAAATGTGCAACTTATAGCCAACTAAATATGGTACTATTCTAACACCAACCCAAACTGGGTATACTGCAATTTCATTCTGACACTAAGCACATGGAATTGGTGAAAAGTCCACAAGTTAAAGGACATGGTTCACATGTCCTGTGACTGCCCTGACTTTAGAAATTAGCCACAAGTTCAATGGGTCTTCAGGCTAGCCACACTTCTGACCAACTACATACAATTTGGGGAATTCCTACAATTCTTTCAGGTTCTATAAATCACTAGAATGACTCACAGAACTCAGGAAGTGATATAATTACAATTTTATTACAAAATACAAATTCAGAAACAGTTAAATGAAGAGGTAAATAGAGCAAGGTCTGGCAGGGTCCAGAGCTCAGAGTTTCTTGTGCCATCTCCCTGTGGTATCAGGGCACATCACCTTTCTGGTACACAGATGTGTTTATCAACCAGGAATTTCCAATGAGTTAGTGTCCAGAGTGTTTAGGGGGGGTTTCATTTATCACTGGCAATGTGATTGAACTCAATCTCCAGCTCCCATCCCTGGAGATCAGGGTGGCTGTAATCACATGGTTATCTTTTTGGTGATAGTCCTACCCTGAAGCTATCTAGGGGTTTATCATGAGTTACCTCATTAACATAAACACAGTTTTGATCCAAAGACTTATACTCAAAGACCATTCTATTACATAAGAAAGTCTAAGGGCTTAGAATCTCCTTTTGAAAAGCTTCTGTTCCTGTATTTTGCCCACTTTTTAGTGGGGTTGTTTGATTATTTCCTGCTGATTTTCTTGACTTCTTTGTAGATTCTGGTTATTAGCCCATTATTGGATGTATAGCATACAAATATTTTCTCCTATTCTGTAGGTTGTCTATTTGCTCTGTTGATTGTTTCCTTGGCTTTCCTAGAAGCTTTTTAATTTAATCAGGTCCCATTTATTTATTTTTTGTTGTTGCTGTGATTGCCTTTGGGGCCTTCTTCATAAATTTTTTTGCATAGGCCAATATTTAGAAGAGTTTTTCCAACATTTTCTTCTAGAATTCTTATGGTTTCATGTCTTAGACTTAAGTCTGTGATCTATCTTGAAATAATTTTTGTGAATGGTGAAAGATATGGATCCTGTTTCAATCTTTTACATGTGGGTATCCAGTTTTGCCAGTACCATTTATTGAATAGGGATTCTTTTCCCCAGTGTATATTGCTCTACCTTGTCAAAGATTAGATGGCAATATGTGGATGGTTTTATACCGGGGTTCTCTTTTCTGTTCCATTGCTCTGTGTCTCTATTTTTGTGCCAGTAACATACTATTTTGGTTACTATAGCTTTGTAGTATAGCTTAAAGTCTGGTAAAGTAATGCTTCCAGATTTGTTCCTTTTGTTTAAGGGTGCTTTGGCTATTTGGGCTCCTTTCTGCTTCCAAATGAAGTGTAGAATTATTTTTTCTAGATCTGTGAAAAATGACATTGATATTTTGATGGGGATTGCATTGAATCTTTAAATCACTTTGGGTAGTATGGACATATTAGCAATGTCTATTCTGCCAATCCATGAGCATGATATGTTTTTCCATTTGTTTATATCATCTGCAATTTTCTTCCTCACTGATTCATAGTTGTTTTTGTAGAAATCTTTCACCTCCTTGGTTAAATATATTTCTAGGTATTTTATTTTCTTTGTAGCTATTGTGAAAGGTATTGAGTCTTTGATTTGATTCTCTGCTTGACTGTTGATGTATAGGAATGCTACTGATTTGTGAACATTGATTTTGTAACCGGAGAATTGCTGAATTCATTTATCAATTCCAGGAGTCTCTTGGTGGAATCTTTGGGGTTTTCTAGGCATAAGATCATATCATCAGCAAAGAGCAATAGTTTGACCTCCTCTTTCCCCATTTGGATACCCTTAATTTTCTTCTCTTTCCTGATCTCCCTGGCTAGGAATTCCGGCACTATATTGAATAGAAATGGTGACAGTGGGCATCCTTGTCTTGTTCTAGTTCTGAATAGGAATGCTTTCAACTTTTCCCCATTCAGTATGATGCTGACTGTGGGTATATGTCATATATGGATTTTATAATGTTGAGATATGATCCATCTATGCCTATTTTGTTAAGAGTTTTTATCATAAAAGGGTGCTATATTTTGTCGAATGCTTTTTCTGAATCTATGGAGATGATCATATGATCTTTGTTTTTGCTTCTGCTTATGTGGTGAATCACTTTTTTGGACTTATGTATGCTGCACCATCCTTGCATCACTGGGATTAAGTTCACTTGGTCGTGGTGTATTATCCTTTCCAGCAACCAGGGACACAGGCCATGCAATAGATACCAATTGTCCATATGTTTCCAAATTCCAAAATTTTGTTACATTTTCTCCTCTCCTTTCTGTTTTCTTCATTCCATGAGTTCACACCTTTAAAAATAATCACTTTATTGTCAGGTGGTTTTTCTAGGGGAAACAAGTTTGGATGCATGTGTTCATTCTGCTACCTTAAACTCTCCATAAGATTTATGCGATTTCAAGAATTCTGATAAAGTTTGAATGAAAGAGAAAGCTGAACAACAGAAGAAATAGAAAGGTTGATTCTATTGTTTTAAAAAATAAGAGTGACAAAAAGCTCTATTTTGGTCTTACATTTGCAGTAGAAAATATTAATCTAAGCCTTGAATGGAAGTGGAAGAAAGGCAAGATTTTAAGTTAAAGACAATCCCCAGTGGTCAGTGAACACATAACCCACAAGTCTGGGATGCTCCAGGTCTCTTTAGGGAGATTCACTTAACAAAACAAATGTAAGAGACTGAGCTTCCCTTCAGAGGAGAATTTAGTAAAGCAGTAATTCCATAGCAGTAAACAGTTTTAGCAGATACTAAGAAAAACTAAGAGGACAAAGGTAAGGGTTTGGGGATTTTACTAGGGATGTTGAGTCTTTGGGGAAATACATGGCCATGTAATTTACTTACAAAGTTGTTCATCAGAAATGTGAGTTGCATTCACCAACATAATATGTGCATCAATCTATTGATAAATTCATGCTACTGAAGCAGGATGCAAAAATTCTAGGAGAGAACAGGAAGGAGAGTTGAGAGGTTTTAAATATATGCAATGGAAAATTAAGAAAGAAAGTTGGTTTCAAGAAAGATTTAGGAACTGATTCTACCATTGCAAATTTCAGAATTTTTTCTTAATGGAAAGGGGAAATGGAAGTCACTGTTCTAGGGGGGAGTTTAGCTGCTGAAGGAGGTCAGGGGATAGAATTTGTTCTATCACCATGTAAATATTACCCATCCCAATTGACTTGTTGATGGATGATTTCACTCAATAGTCTTCAAAATTTTTGAAATAACTTTTAACATTTTATTTTATTTAATTACCTAAGCAACATATGATCACTTTAAAGAATCTTTTAAATAAAATAAAACAAGGATCTTAATACCTATAGATAATCATCATTATGAATTCTTGCAGATCCACACATACACAGGACACATATCCATACCCATATACAATCACATACCCATACACACACATTAAAGTACACATATATGCACACATACTTGTGTACACATACTCAGTGTGAGACCTTCCTGTGTGTGACTGGTAGATAAGATGACAGTTGAAGGTTGATACTGGGGAAAACAGCAGCTTAAAAATTTCTGCCAATATCTACCTTCTATATTAAAACTGAATTTTACCTCTTCAGCAGAATGTCCCTTTGTTCTAGGAAGATACATTTTGGTGAGTCTTTTTATTATGAAAATTAAAAGCAAGGACTCTTTGTTCCAGTAAAACACCTTATTGCAATAAAACTACAAGAGTCTGTATGCTTCAGAGTGAGACACTGTATTGTGTTCATTAATTTAAATTGAATGTATCTTCCAGCAGATTTCTATCATGGAAAATCATATTTTCATTAGAGACTTTTATTTCCTAAATTTGGATTTAGAGAGCCTCCTGCCTATTAACAATAATAATAGGAATAGTAGTAATTATCAGGTTTTGTCTTTAGGAGTTATGTTCTTTATTCTTAAAGTAGCTAGTTATAGTCCATGCTGATCTTAGATGTATAAGAGAAGATAAATAGGTAGATCTGATCTATTGTTTCAAGTATTTATTTAACAAATAACTACATAGACCCACTGTATTTAGGGTACTATTTTAAACATTGAGTCTACAGTGAGCTGGATAGACACTGTCCCTTGACTGAGGGAGCTTACCTTCCAGTAGGAGAATATTAAATATTCAATTTATATTTAATTATTTAAATAGGATTTAATAAGTTCTATAAAAATAATAAAAGGCTTTATAACAGGGGAAGAATAACTCATATTGGAGATTTAATGAAATCTCTGGAAATTTACTGCTTATTATTTGATTTAATGGATCCATTTGACGGTAGAAGTGTTAAGTGGTTTTCTAGCCAGAGAGAACAAAAAGTGGAATGCTTAGTGTGGGCTAGAGCAGTTCATTTAAGATGCTGAAAACTGGTTTGTCGTGGCTAAGTCACAGAATAAGATGTAGAGTGGTACAAGCTAACACTAGCGATATGGTTAGAGTCCAGACCAGAGTTATGTTTAAATCACATACATAGACTATGCTAATTTTTGAGATTTTTTTTCCTTCCTAAAAGCAGTGAGAATCCAGTGATGCATTTTAAAATGAGAAGGGACAAAACAGTTTGAATTGTTTTTAGGCCTTTTGGGCTTTAATATAGAGAATGGACTTGAAAGATAGTTAAGAGGTAGAGTCAATGGTGACTTTAGAATTTTGATATTAGAGAGACTTAAGAGAAACAGTTTAGTTGGAAGGTAGTTAGGAGAAGGTATAAACTGAAGCTAAATTTATAGTATCAAGTATACCTTTTATTTGGAAGGTATATTTATTTAGGGCTGGATGGAGTTGCTGCTGCAGATTATTGAAAAGGGTGATTTTAGAAACTTAAAGTCTCCCTTTGGTGCTCCCTCTGCCTAGCATTGACAGAACTTGCTCCCATACTATGGGAAATAAGGAAGAGAAAGGGTTGGGTATGAATCCAAAGGCCTATTCATAATACTGTGTTACTTTACTGAGGCAAAGGAAAAAAAATCTGAATGAGGATCAGATTTGAGGGAAAGGAGATAATGAGTTTGATTTTAGACAAGTTGATTTTGATGTTGCCTATAAGACATCCAAGCAAAAAAGTTAGATTAAGAATAATATATTGGTCTATAGCTTGGAGTAAAAATCTTGTCTGGAAATACATATTTGAAAGTTTCAGCAAAGTGGTGGTAACTGATACCATGAAAGTAGATGAACTTGAGTAGCAACAAAGGATGGATGGTATGAAAAGTGCTCATAACTAAGCTCTGGGAAACACAGACTTCTAGACTTCTGAAAGAGAAGAATGGGTGGGACTGAGAAGGTGCAGAAAGGGAGATCAGAGAAAGTCAGGAAAACGGGGAGTCATAGAAAACATACAAGGAGAGCATTCAAAGAAAGGATAGTAAAAAATACAAAGGTAATTAAAGGTCAGATAACATGAAAATAATAAAATGCCCATTAGCTTAAGTGACATGATGATCACTGGTGACTTAATAAAAGAGTGATTTAATAAAAGAGAATTTGGGAAATTGATATAGGTCTAGTTGTGGGTGTCCTACAAAGAGATGGAGAGAGCCCCAATGTAGACATGTCCTTTGAAAAGTTTTGAGTCCAGTAGTGCTTTCTCCTTGCTATGCCTTTTCTGTTGCTTGCTTCTTTTGTATTTTTTTTCTTATGCTACTTTCTCCTGTGTTTTACTTTTACAGGCATACTTTGGAGATATTGCCAGTTTGGTTCCAGATCACCACAATCACCACAATAAAGCAAATATCCCAATAAAGTAAGTCACACAAAGTTTTTGTTTTCAATACATATAAAAGTTATATTTACATGATACTGTAATCTGCTAAGTGTGCAATAACATTATATTTAAAAAACAATATACATAATTTACAATTTTTTTAAATAAAAAATACTTTATTGCTAAAAATATTGACACAGAGACATGAAGGGAGCACATGCTGTTGGAAAAATGGCACCAATAGACTTGTTCAACACAGGGTTGCCATGAACCTTTAATTTGTAAAAAATGCAATATCTGCAAAGTGCAGCAAAGTGAAGCCTAAGAAAGTGAGATATGCCTGTAGTTATAATTACTAACTTCCTTGCATGGTTAATAATGTCTAAAGGTATTCAATTTCTTTAGTTTACTTCCAAAAAATGAAAAAGCCTTGAAAGTTTTAACACTAATCATTCACTACCAATTCATGTTATTGTTGCTAGCACTTTTTATTGGTGCTATACTTAGGCATCTGGAAAAAGCAAATAAATGTCTGTCACAAATTAAATGTATTATATGTTGATTTAGGTTTACCTGCATATTTACCATTAACATTTATTTAATATTCTTTATTGTATTTCAAGTTTCCCATCTTAGATCTTTCTTCTACTCCCTAGATGCGGGTTTCTCAACCTCAGCACTATTGACACTTTGGGCCAGGTTATTCTTTGTTGCGGAGGGTTGTCCTGTGCATTATAGGATGTTTAGCAGCATCCTCCACTCACTGGATGCCAGTAGTACCTTCCCCTCAGTTGTGACAACCAAAAATCTCTCTAGATATTGGCAAATGTTCTTTGTGGGGCAAAAGTGCCACTGGTTGAGAACCACTGTCCTCAAGTGTACCCTTTAGGATTTTCTTTAGAAAGTTTTATTTTGTTTATCTGGGGAGGAGGGTAATGAAGTGTCTTAGATTTTAATTGTTTGAATATGCACTTATTTACCCCTCATTCACAAAAACATCATTTTTTGGATATAGTGTTATAATCATTCTCTTCTCAATATATTAATATTGATAATATTATTATG
>CM052446.1:8469303-8486640 GCA_028533085.1 Varecia variegata | reverse complement strand
GAACTGGAGGCCATTATCCTAAGTGAAATAACAACAACAACAACAAAAAGGAACAACAACAAAAAAACACTGCGTGTTCTCATTTATAAGTGGGAGCTAAGCAATGGTTATTCATGGTCATATAGAGTGACATAATGACACTGGAGACTCAGAAGGGGGAGTGTGAGATGGGAGCATGGGATGAAAAATTACAGGTGACACTAAAAACGTAGACTTCTCCAGTATACAATTCATCCATGTAACAACAAAACCATTTGTGCCTACTAAATCTATTAAAATAAAATTTTAACAAAGTGTCATCCCCATAAAGCATCATCATTTTTCTTCCTGACCAGCTCACAGGAAATAAACTGAGTAACATTCCACATTCAGAGTCTTATACACCCAGCCTTAATTTTTTCTTGCTGGTATTATTACCAAATCTTAACAAAGTGAGAAGTGGTAGAAAAAGTGAGGCAAATAGGCGAGAACTATATCTGGCCACACACATGCTTCTGCTTGTGCAGGCACGTGCCCACACACATGCACGTAGGCACAGTATGCAAAGAACGTGATGGAGGGACAGATGTCCAGTTTTCAAGTTTGTACAATTCCTTGTTCTTAAAACCTCAGGGAGAAGAAGAGGGATTAAGCCTCTTCCATCAGAGGGTACATCTGGCAGGTTTCCTAGTATGTAAAATATTCTGTATCTTATATTACTTACATAAGATTTTAGTTTAATTATTTTTACAAAGGCTTGCAAAAGGTGTTCTGTCTTAGTGTTTGCTAAAAGTGCTTTCCTTTCCATAAGTCATGAGGTGTATTTAAGGGACAATTACAAAAGAATGATGCATAGAGTGCTCACTGAATGCCTATTTTATTTATTTTTAATTTGTCTAACACTCATATTTTAATAATTTGGTGAAATAAAATGTTTAAAGTAAAACCCCTAGTTAAAAATGAAGTAATTATTTTGATAAACTATTAGGTGTATGGAAAATAATACTCTCTCAGTATAGTCCTATAAATGATAGGCTTATTTCTAGGAGATGGAAAAGGTTAAACTAATGAATGATTTAGATAGTCTTTCATCCTTCATTAGGAATGAATTAATTTCTTTAAAAAATGAACGATCTTCATCAGGTGTTAAATCTGTAAATTTTGTTTCAAACACGCACAATCCTTGATCTATTTAAAGACTGATATTTCAATGATGAAATATAAATTGCAGAAACAAATCAGGTTTAGAAATTCTGAGCTCTTGGCTGTGGTTACTGCTGTGATGCTCTAGCACGAGCCCATCTCAGCCTGATTATGAGAGATCAGAGGAAGAAGTGGCATTTGGAGCAAATAGTTCCCACATAAATACACGTGATTTTGTTATGAATTATGGAAAACAAGGTGAGAACCTTGAAATATATTTCTTAACAGATTCTACACTACCTTAAATAGGATGTCACAATTTCTCATATTTGAAAGGGCTGATTATAGAATTGCAAAGAAGGTAGGTTTTACCCTACTGTCTTTCTCTTTTTAGAAAATTTAGGGATTTTATAATACTGTATGCATTTTTAAATGTTTATTTCTGGGAAAATACAAGTTCTTTTCTTATTTCTGCTTTTGTGTTTTTTCCTGGCTGTTCCCCTGGATTTGTCAACTTGACTGTATAAAAAAGGAAGCATGTTAATGTTTAGTAAATTTTTGTGAAGTGTCTTTTTATGGGTCTCCAAAGTTGTAAGAACTAGAAATAATAATGATAATAATAAAAGTAACAAAAATAGGCCTTTGCATTTATATTGCACTGTATAATTGAAAGATTATTTTCACTACTATTCTATTTGGCCTTACTTAACCCTTAAGATAATACTATAAGGAAGATATTTTCCTGTTCACAGTTGAGGAAACTGAGACCCAGCACAGTTAAATAACTGTCATTGGAGAGGGGCCAAAACCAGAGAAGGAATCCCAAGACTTCTGATGCTAAGAACTGGATTAATAAAATTCCACAATAACTGTGCAATTAGGATAAAATATCAACAACAAGCAACAAAAATAATTTGGTGAAAGTGGATAAACCAATTCTTCATTGCCTTTTAATTCCTATCTGCCCCTCCATGTTTAGTTTCAAGTTCTAGAGAAAGAAATAAGCAAATATAGGTCACTTACTATCAGTCACATCTTGAAATGGACACTTTCAGGGCGACACTTTAAGAATATTACCATCCCCAAATCTGCAGGATCAGAGAAGTTTCTTAACTTACCCAAGTGCACAGAGCAATCAATAGTAGAGCCAGCATTAGAACCTACGTCTTTCTAATTACTAAGCCCTTTTCATCGTATCATATCTTGAAATAGCCCTCATTCTACATGTGGTTTTCCAGCACCTACCATATGCCACAAAAGAACTGCTCTGTTGAAATGCTGGTATGATTACTCTCCCAATTCCATCATACAACATCTTTGATAATAGATAATGTAGACACTAGACCAAATCTGGTGGAGATTCCTCTTGGGTTTAAGAATTTAGATGGAAGGTGCCAATCTGGAAGGTCTTGCTCTATTATCCTCTGTAGTTCACAATTTTTATTGATAAGAATTACGTAAGAGAGGTTAGTTTTGAGCAAATCTTTCATAGCTTTGACAACTGCTATAATCACTCTCTCTCTATATATATACATACACACACCCCCATATATATGTCTTATACTTTATATATATGTATATAAAGTGTAAGATATAAAATGAAGAAAAAATAAACTATGAATCACAATCTACCCTAGAAATATATTAGGTTCTTGACTTTTAGAATTGCAGAATATCACCAAAATAGTAAACATTTGGATTCAGAAAATTAATGTTTGAATTCTAGCTTCAGCTAGATATGACCTTAAGAAAGCTATTTAAATTATCCATGATATAATTTCTAAATTTGCAAAAGAGGATTAAAATTTCAGATATAAAAATCAAATGAAATAGTTATCCTTGGATGAAATATTGGAAATAACTAAATTTAGTAATTCCACTTTCCAGTGACCTCTTCAAGAAAAACCAAATGTTTGAATAATAATGAAGAATCCAAAATAAAAATATTCCAAACTATATAAGACAAGAAGAAATAAGTCAACTCAGAATTCTAACTCTAAGAATAGAAATAACTTTGGGATAATTAAGTTGCTATAATACTATTATGTCGTCAAAACACATCTTTTCAAATCTTGCTCATTTATAATCTGGAGAAGATAATTTCTTTTAAACTAAGTACAGTTTCCCCCTCTATAAAATGAAACACATGTAAAATGAAGGACTTGATAAATTATAAGTTTCTCTCAAAATATAACTTTTTAGACAAAGATACTAACTTGCCATATATCAATTTATCTAAGCCCCTTAGATTTTTTGTATTCCATCCTACCCAAAGTTAATAGTACTAGCTTTCTTCATGTTTTGTAAACTAAATAGCAAAATAAGTTTAGAGTTAACATAAAAAAATTCATTATAAGCTTTCCCTGGGATAAGCTCTTGTAAAGATTTTTGTTAAATGATAAAATGTAATTAATTATTAAATGAGTTTTTGAGCTCACTAATTTCATAAAGATAATCAATATGCAAAAGAAAAAATAAAATTACTGCAACTACCTTCTTATCAGAATAAGCCACTGTGATTACCCCCAACTATTTTCCCCAATTAACTCAACACTTCCAATAAGTAGAACAATTTTCTCCCTTTGTATAACCAGAAAATTGGACCTATTATTATTTCATTACTATACCATTAGCGACTGTCAAAATTTCTAGTTCAGCATAAAATAATGTGAATATAAATTCTCTACTGAAGTTCCCAACTACTGAGTAGATTCCTTTAAAAGAAGGGTATTTAGAAAGGTGGGCAAAATTTCAATAAAGTAAATAAAGCATACGAAATGTCAGCATTCTCACTTTTTCCCCCAGAGAAAAGGAAAAAAAATCTCAATTTATCTCAAAAAAAAATGGGCAAATGTATTAACAAATCCATGAAAATCAAAATCTGTCCTTTATTTAAAGGAAGTAATATAACACCTAAACAGTATATTAATATTATAAATTTTCTAATCTTTACAGCTAGTGTAAGAATCTAGAATACGAGCTCAATGAGGTGGAGTTACTACAACTTACTTTTTTTTTAAATCACCAGTTCCTAAGCTCAGCTACCAGTAGAGAGAAGTAATAAGAAATGAATTCTTATTTATTTGTTTAGATTCTTTATCAGGTAGAGAGTTAACTAATCATTGAATGAATGACAAATTAGTAGATGAATGAATGGCTCAACACCTAGCCCACCTGCATTGACCAGGTTCCTCCACAGATTCAAATGCTGAAGTGTCTATATTCAGATCTATAGGAGGCACTTTGGAGGCCCATTCTGTCAGTGTTGTGGGATTCCTACTCCCACACACACCAGTCTTCCTCTAAGGGTCACAGTGACTTTCCCTTCCTTCTGTTTTCTGCAAGGGAGAGAGTGAGATGCCTTTTGCTGGCTTTGGATCTCTCTTGGTTAATTCACTTCTGGGTCCTGTTGTTTTTCCCACATGCTTCCCAAGAAGTGGACAGAAAATGACCCCATGCATCATCTTGACTGCCTCACCCTTGAATATTAGTGACACTTCGTAAACGAGGATAGCAGTGGCGCCCCTTTCAAATAAGAAACTACTTTTCAAAAATTTGCTAGTTTATGTTTTTCTGAAACTACCAAATTCTGTCTCATGACACTGCAACTTAGTGTCACAATGATTTTTTTTTCTGATTTATGCTGATTAGCTGTAGCTCTTACCCAAATAGCCTTTCAAACAAATTCTTAGAAAGCAGCCATTTGCTCCTATAATAGTTGGATAATCACTTTAATTCTTAAATCTAAGAACAAAATATTAATAACATGTTGTAGCTTAAATAAGTGGAAGTTTGTTTCTTTCTCATATATCAGGGCAAGCTTAGGAATCCAGGGCTGATACTGTAGATGCAGCCTCCTTCTGATTTGTTGTTCTTCCGTTTTCAACATGTGGATTCCATCTCATAGTCTACAATGGTTGCTTCAACTCCTATCATCATAAACTGCTTCCTCTACAGAGAAGGGAGAGCAAGGAGAGTGGAGTACGTGTCTGTGCTCTTTAAGGGCAGGGCCCAGAAATGGTACCCAATGCATATGCTCACATGCTGTTGGTTGAACCTTAACTGTATTGCCCTGTGTAACATCAAGGGATGAAGCGTAGCAAAGTCTTCAGCAGGATGGCCATGTTCTATTATTATAAAGGAACAAGGGGGATGGAAAGTGAGTAGAAATTAATATTATCTATCATAATCACTTTTTTATCTACCCTAAAGTAGGACAAATGGACAACTGGTTTTCCTGCCCTTTTATTACGAGCAAAGCAGAGAAAGCAATGCTGGAGTTTCTAATATCATGGATCAGGGTAATTTCAAATATCAGCTCCATTCTCTCCTCTCTTTGGGTAGAAAGATTTTAGAAGGTTTAACAAAACTCTTTCGAAGTATGTGGGTACATTTAGACATAATAAAATCAGCTCTAAAATTTTAGATTTCTTACAATCACATCATTTATTACTCTTCATGTCTGTTGTAGCCATGATTTCTTGACCAAAATACAACCAGCACAAGTGAATCTATTGAAGGATTATGATGAATTTATTCATGGGTTCTGTGGTCACAGCCATCCAGAGCTGAACAAGGCTCATAGCACACCATAGTCTATCATAACTACAACCTTGGTAGTTCTAAATGGCCTGCATTTCCATCCTGCAGATAATGGCAATGGTCTGAAGGTGAAACTGACTGGATACTTTCTCAGTAACTTTATTACTGAAGCCAATCAACAATTAATGCTGAAATTGTAATTCAATAGAGCTGCCACACATTTCCACCCTTTGTAAGCAGTTTAGTACCCCTAACTATGTGAGGGAATTATCAGGTCACACATGAATAAGTACACAATACACAAACTCTTAAAGTTTATCACCAAAATTAATATTAAGTAATAGTTTGTTAATGGAGTTTCTGGTCTCCTTGTCAAAGAGACTGAGCAATGAACACCACAAATTTCCTTTCCTTGTAATATCTGATAGAACACAACTCCCAGGCCTTCCTAGACACCATGTCAGCAGTAAATTGCAGATTGTCAGTTTTTCCCTATCACTCTTTGAACAAGATAAGAGACAAGTGGATCTATCCCCGTTTCAGCACCCTTGGTTCCAACTTGCTGTTGACATTTTGTCCTAGTGTTATTCTGATATTGACAAATCAAATTGATGAGAAGTTTAGAAATCGGGGCATAGTTGTATCAAAATTCTTATAAATGATAAGAGCCTGCAACAAATCTTTAAGTCACTGTTGTTCATGGAACAGGGCATGTGAATGAAGGAGGGCAGAAAACTGGTAAGAATCTGTTGTCATACTCTGTTGGGGATTTATGTCCCACCTGCTTCAGAGAGGTGCGGCAGATGTGACCCTTGTATGTGGCTACAGCTACCTATCTCTTCTAGATAATCTAGCATCTTAATAATTCCCTCTTCATGCATTTTCAAACCTCATCACAAATAAGATTATATAAAGCATCAGTTTTCTTATACTGCCTGAGGATCCTGAAAGGCTGTTACCCCAATCTCAGTGTCCAAATAAAGGGCATGATTTGAAATAAACACACTACTCAGCTTAGAATAGAAACCCTAAATTCAAATTACTAAATTAGGAGGGCACTCTACCCTGAAGTCAAACTCTATTGAGGATTAGGTTCTACTACATGCTTTCTTTTTCTCTTGGGAACCAGAATAAGCTGGTTATCAGAAAATATGAACTGGCTTGACAATCTGCTGAATGCCCATCAAGCAAATAAAGTGTTAGCCATGAGCAGAGGCTATAAAATAGACTGATTTCCTGGGATAGCAACAAAGGTTTACAAACCTCTGTAGAACCATACATGTGCCGAGAAGTTACAGGAGTCCCAGATAGCCAAGCCAGCTACATATTCTGTTTATACTAATTTTTTTCTAATGATACTCCTACATTGATTCTTTGCTATTTTGACATACATGTAAAGGATTCTTCTAATATCTTAGTCTTCCAGCACCTTCAAATGCCCTCCTCTAATGATCTTGCATTTCACCCTATCTCAGCCACTTATTCCCTTAGTTATCTCGATAACCAGAAGTAGTTGCCACCAATGCTAGAAACCACCCACGTGTCCCATTCTCTTCCAACACCTTCCTCTAGCAGCATGTAAATTCTGTCTGGTTGTTAGAAAACCCAGAAGGAAGGGAAGAGGTAACACAGAAATGGTGACTTAAAACTGGTCAGTAAATGAGAAGATAGCACTTAACTTGACAATAAAAAAAAAAAAAAAACTGACTCAGACTGTATATACCTGAAGGTGCTAAAATTAAAGTTTTCTCTGCCAACTAGAAATGAGAGCTCATAAAGAAAATTAAATTCTGTTAGAAAAATTGAGTTTTGGTTGAGTACACATCCATTTTGTGATTTTTTTTATGTTATGAATTGTTTTTTATGTTATAAATTATATCATCTAAATTAACTAAATGGGCCAAATAATCCATATCCCCAACTACCCTCTTCATCAGCTACTGGTGACTTACATCAGGTGGCATCCCCTCAAACTGGAAAAAATAAGAAAAAGAAAAGAAAAGAAATCCCAATGGGCAAATGCTGGCTGTCTTCTTATTCATTATTAGCCATTGGTATGTGAAACCCCCAGTCCCCAAACCTGACATGATGCCATCAACTCCCATGAAACCATGCAACAGAACTTGAAATCAGGGCAGAGGTTTGGGATCCAATGTGGTCAGTCCAATTATCCACAAATAATCAATTTCTCCCCAAATGTGTGCAATTTATGCTGACCCAAAAATCTACATAGACATTGAGACTCTGATATAGTGTCATTAAGTAATTATTCTTTAATCTAGCCCATATACCATTGCTGTCTGATAAAGCATTTCTCTCAGATGATCCCAAAGGTTTGAGGGCCTTTGGAACTATTCATACTTCTTACTCTCCTGTTTCATCATGCCCATTTTTCCAAGTCTCGATGATTTTAGCTTCTCACTTGGTTTCACCATTGCTAATATTGCTTCTGCTTTAATTCTTTTTCAATGTAAATGTGCATGTAAGTGATGGTCCCAGTATCTTCACCTACAACTTCTTTAACATCCTTTCCTCTAATGATATTGTCTCTCACCACACCTCAGCCACTCATTCCCGTGGTTATACATTTTAGACCTTATAATTATCAATACTGACTACTCTTCCATTATTTCCACACATGTGCTGTGCTCTGAGTGCTCTTAGCAAGCACTCTCTTTCCTTTCCAATTCACTCTCTCTAGTACATTGACTTACAACTATCCTTGACCTATCAGTTCTCCCAATTCATTAATCCTAAAAAATGTAACTTTCCCTCATCCTCTTACATCCTTTACCTCCTCCTTTCCTAGACAAATTGAATGGTCAGTTATAATTACTTTATTGCATATATGTACTTCTCTGAGACCTCTCTCACTTCTTAGTATTTATCTGGTGAAATTATGACCCTATTTAATCCAATTATTTCCATGTGTGCCTTTGTTCATAAAGTGGCATGTAGTTGAACAAAACAGAAAATCTGACTAATGGTCTCTTTAAGTGCATGACCATGGATCTCAAATAGACTTCTAATAATGCTGAGGAACTGTACACGACTTAGCCTACCTATTAGCTCTCTTTCTTTCTTAAGTGACTGTTTTATGTCTTCCCTCTCACAGCAAATCCCAATAACTCCTCCCACATCCTCATTCTCAGTTAATAACCTTGCTACCTAATTCATTGAGAGCAGAGGTTTTTACAGGCTCCCATACTCACATCTACCGACTTACTGACATCTAAACTTACATACTCTGTATTCTCACCTTTACCAACAATTAACTATCCATGTTCCTACGTAAAGTAAATTCTTCAGCTTTTGTAATAGGGCTCATCCTTTCCCACACACACTCAAGGGCATCACTCCAACACTTCTTCTTATTCCTCCTCTCTTACATCATCCATTGTTCTTTCCTCTATTGTCATTCTCGTCAGATATGTGTGTATGTGTGTGTGTATAAATATAAGTAGTTTTCTCCAATTATAGAAAGAAACCAAAATTAAAGAGAAACAAAACCAAAAACAAACCAAACCCCCTCTTGACTTAGCTATCCACTCCTTGACTTTGCTCCCTTTGCAGGAAACTCTTGATCCTCTTGTCCATATTCACTACTTTAAATTCCTCTCTCCTTTTCTTTGCCACAACTACTTTCATTATGCTTTTGCCATTTCTTCCCCTCATGCCACAAAAATACTTTTGTCAATGTCACCAGATGACAACTGCATTATTAAAGTTAATATTCAGTTCTCAGTTCTTAATTTCCTTGATTTCTCATCAGTTTTTGACTTGGTTCCTGTTTCCATTCTCCTTAATATACTTTATCCATGGAGCTTCTCAGAAATTATGTATTTTTTGTTTTTTCCTAATTCTCTCATTATTTTTCACTTTCTTTTTGCAAGGCCCCCTTCTTCTACCTTAACTCTTGTTGTGAAATACCCCAAGGCTTGATCCTTGGTCCTCTTCACTTACCCATCAGTGTTATTCCCTTGGTGACCTTAGCCGTTCTCATGACTTATCCATCTGTAAGTGGAAAATTCTTGTTCTGTTTCCAGATCTCACTCCTAAACCACAGACTCTCATATTTAACAGTCTATTGAATATCTCCACTTTTGAGTCTGTTGGGAATCTCAAACAAAACACATCTGAAATTAAATTCTGTATCTTTGTTTTTTTCATTGTATGTTAATTTTTTTAATTTCAGCATATTATGGGGGTACAAATGTTTAGGTTACATATATTGCCTTTGCCCAACCTGAGTCAGAGTTTCAAGCATGTCCATCTCCCAGACGGTGCACACTGCATCCATTAGGTGTGAATACACTGATCCCCTACTCCCCCCTCCCAGCTGCCCAACATCTGATGAATGTTACTACTATATGTGCATTTAAGTGCTGATCAATTAATACCAATTTGATGGTGAGTACATGTGGTGCTTGTTTTTCCATTCTTGTGATACTGCACTTAATAGAATGGGCTTCAGCTCTATCCAGGATAATACAAGAGGTGCTACATCACCATTGTTTTTTGTGGCTGAGTAAAACTCCATGGTACACATATACCACATTTTATTAATCCACTCATGTATTGATGGGCACTTGGGATGTTTCCACATCTTTGCAATTGTGAATTGTGCTCCTATAAACATTCGAGTGCAGATATCTTTTTTATAGAATGTCTTTTTTTCCTTTGGGTAGATGCCCAGTAATGGGATTGCTGGATCAAATAGTAATTCTACTTGTAGCTCTTTGAGGTATATCCATATTACTTTCCACAGAGGTTGTACTAGTTTGCAGTCCCACCAGCAGTGGGTGAGTGTTCCCATCTCTCCGCATCCATGCCAACATTTATTGTTTTGGGACTTTTGGATAAAGGCCATTGTCACTGGAGTTAAGTGATATCTCATTGTGGTTTTGATTTGCATTTCCCTGATGATTAGAGATGTTGACAATTTTTTCATATGTTTGTTGGCCATTAGTCTATCTTCTTTTGAAAAGTTTCTCTTCATGTCCTTTGCACACTTTTTAATGGGGTTGTTTGATTTTTTTCCAGCTAATTTTCCTGAGTTCTATATAGATTCTAGTTATCAGCCCTTTATTGGATGTGTAGCATGTGAATATTTTCTCCCAATTTGTAGGTTGTCTGTTTGCTCTTGTAATAGTTTCCTTGGTTGTGCAGAAACTTTTTAATTTGATCACATCCCACTTATTTATTTTTGTTCTTGCTGTGATTGTCAATGGGGTCTTCTTCATAAATTCTTTGCCTAGGCCAATGTCTACAAGAGTTTTTCCAACATTCTCTTCTAGAATTCTTATAGTTTCATGTCTTAGTCTAATGGGTTTTCCTTTGTAGGTTACCTGCTTCTTTCGCCTTACAGCTTGTAGGAGTGCCTCTTTCATGTTTATTTTGGCCAGTCTGATGACTATGTGTTGTGGTGTCTTCCTCTTTGCATCAATCTCCACAGAGTCCTTTGAACTTCTTGTACCTGGATATCTAGATTTCTACCATGGTCAGGAAAATTTTCCTCCTTTTTGTCCTCAAATATTTTATCCAACCCTTGTGTATTTTCTTCTTTACCCTCAAGGATGCAAATAATTCTCATGTTAGGCCTCTTCACGTAATCCCACATTTCTTTTAGGCTTTGCTCTTTTATTTCTCTGCTCTATCTCTGCAACTGACTTGTTTAAATGAAAGGTGTTATCTTCAATCCCCGAGATTCTTTCTTCTATTTTATCTACCCTGTTCTTGAGGCTTTCCATTGTGTTTTGTAATTCCTTGAATTTATTACTTGAATAAATTCTTCTTTTCCAGAAGTTCTGTTTGAATTTTTTTAATATTTCAATTTCTTTAGTGAATTTTTCTTTCAAGTCCTGGATTTTTTCTGTGGTTTCTTTGTGTTGGGTAACCATTTTCTCTTACATACTATTGAGCTTTCTTACACTCCATGTTCAAAATTCTTCTGTCATTTTAGTGTTCTGAATTTGGTTGAAATCCATTGCTAGAGAGCTGGCGTTCCCCTTTGGGGATATGCTTTCTGTGTGATTCTTCATACTTCCTGAGTTCTTTCACTGATTCCTTCCATCTGGATCAGCTGTTGCTTCTTACCTTTAGATTTTCATTTGGATAATGACACACCCTGTTTAGTCTCTGAGCCAGTAGGTGGTGTTTGTGGGTGAGATTCGACCACATACTGTATGATGAGTCAGTAGATGCAGTAAAAGGGTGTGCAGAATGACCTCCCTGTCAGTAGGTGGCGCTTGCTGGGAGGAGCAGGCTGCAATGTTGTTTTGGGGTCCTGTAACCACCTCTCATTCCTCTGGAGAGACACTCTAGTGCCTCAGGTGGTGGGTGGGGCTCTGGGAGTTTCAGGTGTGTCCTTATTCTCCACCTCAGTGGAGGTAGGTTGGGGAGTGAGTCTGGGCAGAGCTGGGTTGGGTGAGCCTGAACTCAAGCTGCACAAATGCTGCTAGCAGGTGTCAAAGGTCTGTTCTGTCCTTCTGGACAAAGCTGCCAGGAGGGGCTGAAATGCCCCCACTCAGCCAAAAGGTCTGTGTGTGGGAGTGGGGCTGTCTGAGACCTGCAGTCTGGAGCAGGCCTCCCTCCTTTCCACTCTCTCCTATTTTGAGGTTTCTCCCGGGCCTCTGCCAGCAGGCAGGACCTCAAGCCAGTGGAGCTCCCCTGACTTCAATGCAAGCCAGGAGGTTCCCTGCCCAGGATCACGGCCTGAGCTGGGAGCGCAGCCCTCCCACGGGAGGACAGTTGCCCCTTGAGCATGCTGCAACCAGGACCCACTCTGATCTGTCCCTGCAGGTACCCACACCTCAGTACACTAGTTCACAAATATCCCTTCTGTGCCCCCAGGCAATGTGATCAAGATCTGGGTATACAGGATCTGGCCTGCAGGCCTGTCCCTCGGGTCCAGAGATCAATCCCTGACCCTGTGAGGGTGAAGAATGCTAATCTCAAGTCACCCACAGGGTGCCCAAGCTGCATCAGTGTCTCTCTGTCTCAGGGTTTCCCCTGCTCTGGGGCAGTCACCAGGAAAGCAGCACTAGGGAGGGCCAATGGGTAGGGAGCTCACAGTCCTAGTACCCCTTTATTCACTGCAGGACCCCAAAAGAAAAGGTTCCATTCCCTGTGGATGCCTCTGGGTGGTGGCTAAATTGTTTCTCTTGGCCTCCGCAGGTAGGGGAGGGGAAGGGGAGAATAAAGCAATATGGGGCCTGCCAATCAGCTCAGGTCTGCAGGGTGGGAGGTGCCCCGAGGGAGGTGGGAGCCTGGTGCCCTGTCTGCAAGAGGTTCACCACTCACTGGCACAGCCGTCTCTGGGATGGTGTCGGCAGGTCTCTCCAGCAGCTCAGGAGCCCACCAGCAGTCCGAGAGGCA
The DNA here is from genome assembly GCA_028533085.1 of Varecia variegata. NCBI lineage: Eukaryota > Metazoa > Chordata > Mammalia > Primates > Lemuridae > Varecia > Varecia variegata. Next base: position 8,473,599 of record CM052446.1, on the reverse strand, counting down.
AGGGAGGGGAAATTTAACCACTCCACCTACCCTTGTTGCTGGTCTCCAAGCCTCTCAGGGTTTAGACCCTGCCGATGTCTTTCTGCTTCCAGTTCTGCTCTGCAACCTCTTGTCGTCGAGTCTCCTATAGATTCAGGCACTCTTCCTTCCTAACCTCATCAGATCTATGTTTGTCTGGCTGTTTGTTTTTCGTACTTTCATCTAAAATCTTTCCTTCTTGCAGAGACACTCTGGCTGGAGGTGTTTGTCATCTGCCATCTTGGCACCTCTCTAAATTCTCTATCTTTTCCCAGAAATTCCTTCTGAGCCTTCTTCATCCTAGCAGAAATCTTGACATCATTCTTATTTCCTCTCTTTCTCTCACACCTCATATCAAATCTGAAAGAAAATACTGTAAACTCTACATTCAAAATATACATGCTAATTAGTGATTTTATACTATTAATACCTTCCCCCTCTTACTTTGGACAAGGTTCCAATTTCTTTCACTTGGATCATTGTAATATCTTCCTAATTTGCCTTCCTTCTTCTGTTTTTGCTCCTCCATGTCCCCGAGGGCTAATCTGAAAAGAGCAGCAGAATATACGTTTAAAGTGGAAGTCATATGATGTCACTTCTCTAGTCAAAATTCTCAATAAATTCCCATTTCATTTAGAGAATAAAATTAAATTGGCTCCCAATGTCTTCTGGGAGCTGATCCTGTATCACCTCAGTAGCATCTCTTCCCTTTTCTCCTTCGTGCTGATTCTGTTAGAGTCACCCTGGACTCCTTTTGCTCCTTAAATATTCTAGGTATGCTTTCAGCTTGGGGCCCTGGCTCTGCCTTTCCCTACAAATGGAGAACTCTTCACCTTCACCTCTTTCAAAGACCTCCTTAAACTGCAAATTTTCACAAAGGCCTATCCTGACCAGTCTACACAAATTTCCAACTTAGCCTTCCCAACACACACATATCCTACCTTGGTTTACTTTCTTCCCCCAATACCACCTCATCCTGCCAGCAATATGACCTTAAACAAACTTTATAATAAAGTATTAATTATGCTTTTCCTCTCCCTATTAAAATAAAAGTTCTACAAGGGTAAGAATCTTTTCCTGTTTTGTATATTGATCCCTCCTAACCAACCAAAAAATAAATGCCCGGCACATAGTAAGTGCTCAATAAATATTTTATAAATGTATGAGTAACTAAAAAAAGGAAAATACCTTAACTCTACATCATGGCTTCCCATTAAAATTTTTTTCCTTTCCTTGGATACAACAGAATAATTAAAATCAAAGTTATCTCCTTTTTTTCCATAGCTAAATTAATCAGGACAACTATAGAAAAGTGACAAACTACAACTCAAATAAACTTGAATAAAAAATGATATTGGCCACTGTAAGTGGGATGCTTGTAAGGAGGTGTAGGAAGTGGTTTCAAACACAGTTCCATCTAGGGTTTCAACTAAAGTTACTAAGTTTCTCTTGTACTCTCAATTGCTTGGGTCTATTTCCTGCTTCTTTCCTAAGACATATGGGCTTCCTCTATGTGGCCAAGAAGTTGGCTCTAGCAGCCCCAAATTCACATCCTGCCAGCCTATGTCCCCAAAACAGGAAATAGTCTTCCTACTAGCACTTTCAGAAATGTCCTGTGAGGGGCTCTGGCTGCCCAAATGAGGGTCTTCGGTTACCTGTGAGGTAGGAGTAGTACACCATAACTCATCGCTTCGCCAGGAGTATGGATTTGGAGAGGGGTGGTCCATCGGGAAGGGATGCTAAATAAATCAGCATATTTACATCAGATTCCTTCCCTTTTCTCCTTGCGTTGTTGACTAGGCTGTTTCAGAGCTCAGTTTCCAACTGATAATACGAATCGGCCTAGAAGGCATGGACAGGGAGAAAGAATAGAACAGGAGGATTCTAACTGGAGCTCTTAGACCTTTCAGCACAATATCTGGGCACAGTGGGCCTTCTATGACCAATATTGTCCATAAATTTCAGGCTAAATATGATTTATTCCATTTTAATCTGATAAATATTTTTTAAAAGAATGCTTAGTTTTATAGAAATTAATGAATGAAATAATCTTTTTAAAACAATTGGGGTTTAGGACATTTATATCATAATATCAACTATCCTTTCATATGATGTTTTTATTCATCCATTACATCATTTATCTCTCTGATCATCAGATAAGAAAAATTATTTATGCCTATCATGTACAATACTAGGAACTATGCAGATACTTATTAATGCAAAGATTAATAAAATATATGTAATACAAAATGAATATAAATACTTGAACACATTTACAAAATTAACTTATGTAACCAGTATGCTGAAGTCGTGATGATAGTTGATAGGCCATGTATTTAGAAATCTCATTTATGCTTCCTAAAAATTGTCATGTTACATTAATAGACAGATAACTCTGTACCAGTCACTCTGTTAAGTACATTGTGAATGATTACATTTAATTCTCACAATCCTATGTGGAAGGTGCTATTATGACATCCATGTTATAGATGGAAACTGATAAAAACCTAGGAAACTGAGGTAGATCTCATGGTTAGAAAGACATGAAGTTAGGACTCAAATCCAGCAGTGTGATATCAGAGATAAAATTTTTCAACACTCTACATTTAGTCTTAGCAATTTTTTTCTTTTTGTAAGTGAAAAATAAAAATTATACATATTTATCACATACAATATGATGTCTTAAAATATGTATATGTGTAGAATGACTACATAAAGCTATTTAATGTATGCATTACCTCACAACTTATCATTTTTTGTGGTGAGAACATTTAAAATATACTCTCATAATAATTTTCAAGAATACATTGTTTTTAACTATAGTCATCATATTATGCAATAGATCTCTTGAACTTATTCCTCTTATCTGAAATTTTGTATCCTTTGATCAATATCTCTCCAACCCCACAACTCTCAGCTCCTGGTAACCACCATTTTACTTTCTACTTCTGTGAGTTCAACTTTTTTAGATTCCACAAATAAGTGAGATCATGCAGTATTTGTCTTTCTATGTTTGGCTTATTTCATTTGACATCGTGTCCTCCAGGTTCACCCATGTTGTTGCAAAGGACAGGATTTCCTTCTTTTAAAGGCTGAATAGTATTGAATTGTGTATACATAAAATGCTTTCTTTATCCACTCACCCATTAATGGACATTTAGGTTGATCCCATGTCCTATTGTTGACAGGGCTGCAATAATCATGGGGGTGCAAATGTCTCCTCAACATATTGATTTCATTTCCTTTGAACATATATACCCAGAAGAGGGATTATTGTATCATATGGTAATTCTAGTTTTAATTTTTTGAGGAAATTCTATACGTTTGCCATAGTGGTTGTACTAATTTGCATTCCCAACAACACTGTGCAAAGATTCCCTTTTCTCCACATCCACACCAGCACTTGTCTTTGGTCTTTATAATAATACCTATTATAACATGTGTGAGCTGATATTTTATTGTGCTTTTAATTTGCATTGCTCTAATGATTAGTGATGCTGAGCATTTTTTCAGATACCTTTTGTCCAATTGTATGTCTTATTCTTTTGAGAAATACCCATTCCGGTTCCTTGCCCATTTTTAATCAGGTTGTTTTCTTGCTATTGAGTTAAGTATTTCATATATTTTAAATATTAATCCTTTATGAGATGCATGGATTTCAAATATTTTCTCCCATTCTGTTGTTTGTCTCTTCACTCTGTGGATTGTTTCCTTCACTGTGGAGAAGCTTTTTAGTTTGATATAATCCATTAGTATACTTTCACTTTTAACCCCTGTGCTTTTGAGATCATATGCAAAAAAAAATCATTGCAGACTCAATGTCATAGGGCATTTCCCCTGTGTTTTCTTGTAGCAGTTTTACAATTACAGGTCTTACATTAGTTCTTTAATCCACTTTGAGTTTATTTTTGTATACAGTGTGAAACAAATCTATAATTTCATTCTTCTGCAGGGTGATATCCAGTTGTCCCAACACAATTTATTGAAGAAACTGTCCTATCCCCATTATGTGTTCTTGGCCTATTTGTCAAAAATCAATTGACCATAAGTGTGAAGATTTATTGTGGTGTTTCCATTTTTGCTCCTTTGCTATATATTTCTGTTTTCATGCCAGTACCATGCTGTTTTGATCAATATAGCTTTATAGTATACTTTCAAACAAGGAAGATACCTCCAGCTTTATTAATTTTGCTCAAGATTGTTTTAGCTATTTGGGGTCTTTTGTGATTCCATATGAATTTTCAGATTTTTTTCCTATATCTTGAAAAATGTCATTGG
>CM052446.1:8452369-8468803 GCA_028533085.1 Varecia variegata | reverse complement strand
TTTTTGTTTGTTTTGTAGATCCTTTGTTCTTTTCTTCCTCTCTTGCTATCTTCCTTAGTGATTAGGTGATTCTCTCTAATGGTATGTTTTGATTTGTTACTTTGGATCTTTGGTGTGCCTACTACAGGTTTTTGCTTTACAGATACCATTAGGCTTACATAAAACATTTAATAGTTATAACAGGCTATTTTAAGCTAATTATGTCATTTTACATTTTGTAACCTTTAACAAATTAATGTAAGTATTATTATTTTTGATAGTTTTATCATTTAACCTTCTAGAGATATATTTAAATACTAGAGGTATAAGTGATTTACATGTCATCATTATAGTATTAGCATTCTGAATGTGTATAATTACATTTACTAGTGAGTTTATGCTTTTATACAATTTTGCATTACTAATTAGCATTCTTTTCTTTCATCTTGAAGAAATCCCTTTAGCATTTCTTCTAAGACAGATGTAATGATGAATTCCCTCAGCTTTTGTTTTTCTTTGAAAGTCTTTATCTCTCCATTTCTGAGGTCAGATTTGTTGAGTACAGTATTCTTGGTTGGCAATTTGGCAATTTGTTTGTTTGCTTGTTTCCTTCAGCACTTTTAATGCATCATCCCATTCTCTTGTGGCCTATAAGGTCTCTGCTAAGAAATTTGCTGCTGGCCATAATGGAACTCCTTTATATGTTATTTGCTTTTTTTTTTTTTTTATTGTTTCTTTCAAGATTCTCTCTTTGTCTTGATTGTTTACAATTTTATTATAATATGTCTTGGTGTAGTCCTATTTAGATTGAATCTGATTGGAGGCTTTTGACCTTCTTATACCAGGATATTTATATCTTTCTCCAAATTTAGTAAGTTTTTTGCTATTATTTCTTTAAGTAAGCTTCCTACTGCTTTATCTCTATCTTCTTCTTAAACTCCTATAACTTGAACATTTGCTTTTTTGATGCTGTCACAAAAATCACATAAACTTTCTACATTCCTTATCATTCATTTTTCTTTTTTGTCCTCTGATTGTATGTTTTCAATAACCTCTCTTTAAATTCATGCATTCTTTCTTCTACTTGATCAGTTCTGCTGTTGATGCATTTTTCATTTTATTCATTATATTTTTTAGCTCCAGAATTTGATTTTTTTAAATAATTTCAATCTCTCTGTTCAGTTTCTTGCTTTGATCATTTATTGTTTGTCTGATTTTCTTGAATTTCACTGGGCCTCCTTAAAAGAAATACTTTTAATACTGTGTCATGCAGTTTGTACTTCTCCATTTCTTTGGGGTTAGTTACCAGGAGATTATTTTGTTCTTCTGGTGCTGTTATATCTTTTTTATTTGTTTATGTTTCTTGTTGACCTACATTGATGTCCTTGTATGTTAAAAAGAAGGGATTCATTCCATTATTTGAAGGATGGCTTTGTTTGGGAGAGTTCTCTATCAATAATTTCATTCAGAGATTCTGGGTGGGTTGTCTGGCATGAGTCTAGGGAGAGATTGCTGCTGCAGTCCTTTAGCAGGTTGGCCAGTGTCAGAGTAGCAGGTAGGTGGGCTATGGCCTGAATCCACTGGGGTGAACTCTTGATTGGGTCTGTAGGGGTGGGCCTTGAGCCTGGGTCCACAGAGGCTGATCTGCACTGGGGTGGGCTTTGAGCCTGAATCTACAGGGCTGCCTAGGCACTGGGATAATCCTGACACCTGAGACCACTGGGAAGGTCCTGGAGTCTGGGTCTATATAGGTTGGTATAGCACTGGGGCAGGCCTAGATCCTGAGTATATAGATGTGGGCCTACAACCACAGGGGCTGGCCTGGAACATAGGTCTATGGGGGAGTTCCTGGGGCTTCAGTCCAAAGCGGCCAATCTGACACTGGAGTCTACTGGGGTGGGATTAGACCCTGGGTCTGCTGGAACAGGCATATATCCTGGGTCCTCTGGAGTCTGAGGTCATAGGTATTGATCTAGAGCCTGGGAATGGCCTGGTGTTGGGGCAAGCATGAAGCTTGGGTCTACAGGGTCTGGTCTGGAGCCTAGGATCTTGGGTGCTGGCAGGGGCCTGGTAACAGATGCTAGCTTGGAGGCTGGGGCTGTAGAGACTGGCCTAGAGTCTGGAACTTCTAGGTTCAGCCTAGAGCCTTGGTGTAGGGTACTGGCCTAAAGGCTAGGTCTGTGTTGGCTGGCCTGGATCTTATGGCCATAAGGGGTTGGCTTAGAATCTGGGTTCTCAGGATCAGTCCTGAGTCTGGGTCCATGTGGCTGCTCTAGTCCTGGGCTCTACTGGGGTGGGCTTGGACCCTAGGTCAGCTGGAGCTTGGGGCCAGAAGGGCTCACATAAGGGTGTGGTTGCTGGTGCCCAGAGGCCAGGGGTGCCACCCTGGCATGGGGTGGGCCTGAAGCATGGGGCTAGTGAGCCAGTTTAGCTCTAGGCTGGTCTGAAACCTGAGTCAGTCCTGGAACCTGGGTCCTCAGGGGATGGCTTGCTGCTGGGTAGGCCTGGAGCTTGTGGCTGGTTCTACAGTGCACCTCTCATGACCAGAGTTGTAGAGGCTGGCCTGCGGCTGGGGTGGACTTGAAGCCTAGAGCCCTGGAAGTCAGCTGTGGGCACTCCAGAGCCTGGGGTCTCTGGGGTTGGTCTGGGAATGAGGCAGGCCTGTAGATCAAGTCTACCAGGCTGGCTTGGAGCCTCAGGCTATGGTATCGATCCTGGAACTTAGACAGGTCTAGAGGCTTAGTCTATGGGTACCAGTCTAGAGTCTGGGGCCGTGGGATTTTTCTGGGATGGGTCCAGTGTTGGAGTCCAAGGCAAAGTACAGTGCTCACTTTCCTCTCTTTACCCCATGTGGAAGATACCTCTATTCAGTCTGTGCTGCCTGGGTTTGGGGGAGGGGTGATATGAGTAAAGGTAAAACTATCCTTCCTACTCTTTTCAATGTGTTTTTTCTCATATCTTTGCTATATCTAGGTGCTGTTATCTCTCATCCAGTTTCCTTGGCTCCTATGAAGGTACTTTTGTGTGTGAATAGTTGTTCAAGTGGATGTTTTTGCAGGAGGATGAGCTCTGGAATGTCCTATTCTGCCATCTTGCTGATGTTCTTCCAGGTCTTAGTAAATTTTCTAATGACATTTAGTATAAGGTGACCCATGGCCCACATAGGACCAACGGCCACAGACTATGAAAGACCGATTGAATAAGTAGTGTCCACATCAAAATTTAATCTCAATAGAAAGAGTTCTCTTTTTAGTGGTTTCCAATGGCTTCTATAGAATGTAAGTTTCTAAGAGTTGAGTGGGGCTTGTGGAGAGGCCAAGTTATAATTGAAGATACTGTGGTCAGAAGCAATTATGGTATTGTAGATTCTTGTTACAAATGTTTCTGTATTCAAGGGCCTCAATTACAGCCTATATAGGAGGACAAAACAGAGTCAGAATAATGACAGAGCAGAAATTCCAGGTTATAGTTACAGTAAATGGTCACTGCAAGGAAGTTATGGTTGTAAAACTCTATCATGGGATGACCTAGACATTATAAATATATGAACAGATTATTGTAATCCTTGGAATTTCTGCCTTGGAAATAATTATAACTGTGCATGAGTAAAAGGAAAAATCATCTACAAGCATAGCCTTTGGAATGGTGGTTACAGAGATGGGAGGGAAGACATGTATTTCCATGGAAGAAGGAATATGACAGGGATAAAAGGTGATCCTTCATACACTGGCACTTACAACACAGAAGTAATTGAATCCTGTTATGGAACCAATAGTGTTAAGTTGAGAACAAATTGTTTTTTATTGTGTCATGCTTGGTGACAATTTGTGGATGACCTACAAAATGATTCAGCAGCCTGACACATGGTAGTGGTAAAGTGTGTGTGTGTGTCTGCATGTGTGTGTATACGTATATGATTAGAATGAAAAATGAGATGGGGAGGCCAGAGATAACATTACCAAAAGCTAAAAGAGTCAAATAATAAAAGGGATAAAAGGTGCTTGTGTCCATTATATGCCTTATGTCATTCATCTTCTCATTTAATTATTTGGTCATTAAAGTCATAAAACATATTTCCATTAGCCTGACCTGAGATATAACACACTATTTATTTATTGGTCCTGATACTCTTTCATATATTTTCAAGGTATCAAAATATCATAGTTCACTTATTTAATATTTTATTTTGCACTATAGTTAATATGAACTAAGTGTTAGAAATCTTCATGGTGAGTAACAACTGAGAGGCTGAAGTCCCAAAGACTAAATCACATTGCATGTGTGTATCGCATAGCCTTCGGCTCAAAGATGTCATTTTATATTCTCACCATTTTTAATTAGAATAATGTAACATCAACAAATATTTACCCAGGATTTAAAAGTTAAATAGGCACAGTTAATTTTTGTCATTATTTCACAGGTAACCAATGAAGATTAAACTTAATGACAAAGACTAATTGAGTACTACGTACAATTTCCAAAAATTAAAATTAAGCAAAGATCATTTTGTCTTTAATTGAGCAATAAGAATGAAGAGTCAGAAAAATCTCTGTGGAAGGAAGGCTGTTCGGGTAGGAAGCAGGCATGTGTGTGAGCAAGTGAAGCTCACAATTGTACTTTTAACCCTACAGTGCCCATGTTTTCAGAACAGTCAATTTCAAAGGCAAATAAATGGAGAACATGAGTTATTATTTAAGTGCAAAAAAAGATTTCATTAGAATTTTTATCTCTCCTATTGGGGATGTGACAAGTCTGTGATATGGATTAAAGAAAATGAAAATTCCTCCACAGAAGCCAGCCAAAAAGCCTCTTCGCTTTGGAGTATACTCATTTGGGTTACAATTTCTATTATGTTTCTGTTTTAACATTGCATTTGAGCTTCATCTTATTGAGTTCATTTACATTAGTATGAAAGTCAGAGTAATAATAGAATAAATTATTTTGAAATTAATGTTAAAATACTAAAGACTCCAAGGCAGCTTGGATGATTAAAGTTGATTATAATGGCAAAATGTTGACAATATAATATATTCTCCAATTATTTCTCTGAATATTGCATCTCATGATACATTTCTTCAACTGCTTGTGTTATTCTTTGCGTTCAAAAAAGCATCTCTGAATATGTAAGTGTAATCTTGGTGTAGGCAAAGCATAGTGTCCTAAAACCAATAAATAAAATAATGTAAACAGCTAAATAATTTATGTAACTAACTCAAAAATAGATGCTATATTTTCATTTTTATAAAAAGGTATTAGAGAATAAATATATGAATCAGAGAATAGTGCAGATGTATAGTGCAAATTAATCCTGTAGAGATATCTAATTTAAGCTATCACCAAATTTAGGAATTATCTATGTGTTATCTCCATTTCTGGGAACTGAGGATGTGTGATAAGAGGACATTGTATTTAACATTGATTCCACAGGATTAATCATTATGCTTTTCAACCATATTCAGCATGTTACAGAGGTGAAAGGCATACAACTACTATTCAGGGAAAATGGTACCAGAAAGTTTAGCATGTTAATTGATGAGAGCTAAGCACATGGAGTTACAAAAACTCAGATGATTATCAGGCATCACCAAATGAGAGAGCCAAGGAAGGTTTCATGTTGTCGTGCCTGGAAAGATGACAGGAATTAGGCACATGGGCAGGAATTCCAGGAAAAAGATATAGGGGTGGCCAGAACTCTGCCAATTTATCATCTTGCTAGAGCACCACTTCCTTTAGCATGTAGAGTTCATATGGGACTGTGAAGAGTCATGAAGCTGGAGAGACCAGCAAGAGAGGCAGAAAGACATGAGATACATACTAAAACTTTTGAACTGGATCTTAGCATGACCTCCAGCCATAAAAGGATTTAGGCATGAAGGTGACATAAATGTGCTCCATTTACAAAGATACCTTTCAGTAGTTTAGGATATCTTATAGCTCATTGCTGTCCAGTAGAACTTTCTGTGATGATGAAGACAAATATTCTATGTCCGCACTGTTTAATATGGTAGCCACTAACCACCTCTGAATACTGAGCACTTGAAATGTGGTTAGTGCTACCAAGAAATTGAATTTTTTATATTATATAATTTTAATTAATTTAAATTGAAACTAAAATATCCATATTTGGCTGGCAAATATTGTTCTGGGCATTGCGACTATAGATGTAGAGCTGAACTTACCAAAGGTTATGGATAAGAAGGCCGTTGCAGAAATTTAGGCTTCCTGTATGCATTTTCATCTTCCCTTTCTTAAATACTAATTGCAAGAACTTAAGAAATGGTTTGTCTGGTGAATGTATCTGTTTAGCGATTCTCTCTCTCCTCTCTGAAAGATCCTCCATTCTCAAACCAATTCTCAGAACTCTCAGGACTGGAGGAAGTCATAACAAGAAATATGTATCTGAATATCATCAGCTAGAGTTTGAAATTCAGCCCCATTATGCTTTTAACCATGCATTGGTGGATACGTTTCCTGAAAAGTAAACAAATAAATTAATATTCATTTTACTTCATTAAATATTAATATATATTGAGCACCTTACTATTTGCCAGTGTGCTAAATTCTGAAGATAAAGGCATAAACAGGTCTGAACTCCGTAGAGTATCAATCTATCAGGGAAGATAGATATACAAACAACTAGTCGTAATACAGGGAATGATATATGTTGAGAGACACGTTAAATAAAATGTTCATCAGACAAGAAATATGGAAGTGCTTAATTTTGCATGAAGAGGTTGGGAAAGAATTGAGACAGGAGCTCACTCTAAAGTTGAAAAGAAATTTTCAAGGTGAACTCAAAGGAAGGGGAGGAGGTAGTGGGTATGAGGAGGTAGGTATGTAGGAGTGGTTGGGAAAGGGAAAAGCTATATGGAGTTGAAACAGCATGATAAAGGCATACAAGTATAAAAATTAATTACTATATTTAAAAAAAAATGTATAAACTTCACCAGAAAATAGGATTATAAGTAAGGCTGACTCTAAGAAGCCACTGTACACTGTGTGGAAGTGATTGCAAGTCCGTATTTCTTTCTTTTTTTCTTTTTTCTTTTTTAAGGAATGATGTGACTTGGTCAGATTTGGATTTTTAAGGGGCATTGGGAAATGATATTCAGTGTTGAAGCCTGAAATAGGACTCAAAAGCCTGGATAAGATTTTTGAGATGTTAAGAGTTTTTAAAAAATTTAACGTTGAGGTCCTTATCTAAGTCCTAAGGTCACTAAGTCCTTCCAGTCTCAGAAATTACATCAATTTTTCTTTTATATAAATGCGTTTGTTTTCTGGCTCATCAACACCTTAATACCCACCTATCCTCTAAATGATTTAAAATTCCACAGCTGTCTGTGCACTAGATGTAGACTGGATAGGGTTTTGAGCCCCATTAGGTGAGTAGGTAAGGGTGACAGAAAATGAGGATGACTGCAGCATTTATGGCTGGAGACAGTGGAAGCTGATATTGTTAATGAAACAAGGAAGATATAGGAAGAGCCAAGGTTTTGGAGGGTGGTGATGGGTTCTGTTTCCAGCTACTCTTTATCTTTTCATTGAGCAACCATAAAGATTCCTCACCCTCTTACAAAGCGCCCTGCAGCACTGGTGGGTTTAATCTTCAAGAGGCGACGTACATTTGTCTGGCTGGAAATCACTACCTTACCTATCTTAGAGAACATTCAAGCTGCATGGAAGAAATTGTTCGGGCACACAATAGTTTATTAGTATAGAAAATTCCTTAGCAGACCTGACAGTGCAAGTTTGGCTTAGAGGTCCAAGCCACTTTGCTCCAGGAAAGTAAGTGTAAATCAGTTAATAGCCCATGAGTTTCTCACAGAAATGGAAAATACACTAAGGATGGAATTCTTCACAGGAGAAGGGAAGAGTAAAATGCATATTGAGCTGGAATCACATGCTTTGATTGATGCTGTTTATCTTTCCTATATCTAAATGCATTGCTAGAAATTTCCTATTGGCTTATTGCACTGAACTGAAGCTACTGATAGCTGATTATTTTGCAATCAGTACCCAAAGTCCAGAGAATTCTTCCAAGGTTCTCTTTCTCTGACAAGTCCTTAGGGTACACATCATGTCTACCCATGGTTCCCTTGTCACATTTGAACTTTATAACCAAGTATAGATTATTCTTCTTGATATTGATGCATTACCTCATAGGCATAAACTTTCCCATTTATAGGCATGAAATATGATACCCCCAGGTCCAGCCAAGGTCCCAGGACCCTGCTTCTAAAACCTCCTTCCCCTTCCTCTAGCAAGGCAAGAAAGCTGACTGACATGGTGCCATGTTCCTCAAAACCAACTGTGGGCTCCTGCTTCATTTTTAACTGCTAAAACTTGTATTTTCTAAAACCGTATTTCAGCTGCACTACATTAGAAAGTCTACACTGGCAATGAAGCTTGGGCTACAACATATGCTGGAAATGCATTCAGTGCTCTGGGGCATTTTCAAAAATATTAACTGTACTTAAAAACTAGAGCAAAAGAAAAACACAGCCCAGAAACCCAAAGCCATAACATTGTTAACTTTTCAAGGGAAGTCTTATAGCAAAGTTATTTAATTTAACCTAAGAGTCAATGTAACATTATATGCTAATGCAGGTCAAAAGCCAAGAAAAGCCCTAATGTGTCCACTAAGTCTTACCAGGAAATATCAACAGGGCATTACCCCAGTGACCTCAAGCAAGCCTGATTATCTGCCCAGTTGGTTGCTGGGGTTTCCGTTTCTTCTTTATTCGTCCTCTGTGTCCAGGCTTTTCTGCTAGATGTTAACCTCTCCAGGCCTCTGAGTTTAGCTGCTTTTACCAGACTTTGCCACTGTGGGTATTTCTGAGGATGCCATAGCAGCATGGGGCTGGTTCTGCTGGACTCCTCTGCCACAGCGCATTTGGTAAAACTGAGGACTTCACAATACAGCAGTGTCCAATGCACTGGCATCCTGGAAATACAGATGTAATTGTGGATGTGTGGGTACATAGTTTAATCTTCAGTCTCTCCTCCTACCCAAAGATCTACACTCAAGTCCAACTGGGAACCAAAAAGAACTCCTGGTGGAAGATGCCAACCTCTCTCCACCCCACTTATGCCAAATGGGACTTCTTACCAGAATACCTCCTAACACCCGCTTCCCCTTAAATCAGGGCTCTTCCTGTGATGAGCATAAGAGGAGCTCTGATGGGCCCACCTGACATGTGTCACCTGACAGAAGAGCTCTGAAGCCCAGCACTGAGCAGCTTAGCTTCAAAGTAAGACCCTAAATGCTCAGAAAAAAAGCAGTGGAAATGGTGAATAAATCATCCTCTGCCAAGGGCAGTTTTTAATGTAGCTATCAGCTATTTTAACTAATTATAGGATTTTAAAACTATGATTAAAATATCATTCAGTAGATTTTATATAATCCTTTTAAAATAGGATATGTTAAATGTAGTCTAAACTCGTAAAAATATGATCAAGGTAATTGGACTTTGGTTTATCAAAGCAATTTTATTCCCAGATGCAATGAGATTAAGTTTGCTGCCAAAATTAATCAGACGATTAAATAAAATTCTAAAAACACTCTCCAAGTGGTCATAACACCTACACTTTCCTATATTAGTTTCCTAAGATACTTCGAATGGAGTAGGCAGGAAGTAAGAGTTGGAGTAGCTGCTAATTTAGTCCTCCTTGAATTCAAATTCTGGCTTTGACATTTACTGACTATATGTAAGTTTTTAACCTTAAGCTCAAAGCGCTCCATTGATAAATTGAGGATATTATACTAAACATCAAGGTTTTTGCTAGCATGAATAATAATAAATGTAAAGAATCTAGCTCTATGTCAAATAGAGTAGCTGCTCTATAAGTGCTATTACTATACTAAAAACCAAACTGCAGCATCTCACCTTTGGTGAAGTTTGCAAATCTTCATTCAGCATATATCCAAATCTATATGTATTCAATTTATCTAATGTATCAGGCCTTGAGCATCATATCAGATACTGTCTTTTTTAGAAGATAACCTGCTCTCAAAATGAATAACAAAAAAAAGTGAGAAAAGGAAATTGGCGGGGGCGGGGCCGGGGAGAGGGAGAGATAACATTCTATAGCTTTCCTACTGCAAGCCCTCAGGATGAAAATTAAGTTCTCACAAATCATTACAAAGAGAACAATTCTGGACTTCCCTTAAAAGTAAAGATAATGACACTAAAAAGGGCTAGGTGACTAACCACAGTTATACAGAATGAAAACAACTCCAAACAGACCTTCATTTGCCCCTTACATTCTCAAATCCTTGTATGTGAAACAAGGAATAAAAAATTCACAAATAAATATGTAACAATGTACATGCAAAATTAAAATGTTGGAAAACAGAACTAAATGGCAGCTTTCTATGCCACCCATAAAATTGTTTGTACATATTGTGCCGCTACGGTGAGGGGCCACCATGTCTTGTACAACAGAGAGTTGTGCATTCCCCACGCTCAAGTCATTATCCAAAGCCTTGTTTGTGAGTTTGGCATTTGCACGTTTTAACTGTAAAGGTTCCTCATAGTCTATTGTGTGTGGGTTTTCCAAGAATAATGTGGCACTGTCTTTTTTTGTTCATCTTTTAATTTAGGATTTGCAGCTATGAGATATATATGTGGATTATAAAAAGTTCACCTTCCCTGCTATAACTAATAATGTAGCAATACCATGGAAGGCCAAAACTTACACTAAAGGAAGGAGTAAAGTAGCTGTATTTAGAGTCATGGATCTGAAACTCAGGGTAGACCTTAGGGACAGCAAGCATGTCACAAACCATAGTTTCCCATTCCAACTGAACTGAAACAATATTTTTGAATATAATACTCAGGACAGGAATTTTTCAGAGGAATTAGAATTTCTAGACAGTGTTTCATACACTTCTGACTCAGACACAGTAAGGAATCATTTATTAATGCCTACTAACTTAGAGAAACCTGATGATGATGGGAGGAACCTTTGAAAGAGCTAAGAAATGCACTTCCTGGTTGATGCTAGATGCCACTGACTGGGTTACTGCTGACGGCATTGTTGTGGAGAGTGGGAGCAGAGATACAGTGACCGATACTCCCAAAAGATGAGTTCTCTGCAGATTTCTCCAAAGATAACCTATCTAGAAAAGTCATAAAGACTCAGATTTTATATTTGTATTAATAAAAAGATAATTATGGGTTTGGGTTTGTGAAATGTACATTTGAGAGTTAATTTGAAATTTCTGGTCTATTAAATTTACAAATTTATTCCTCTTATCAAAGTTGTCAGAATCAAAATGGAGTCATTTGCGTTAAAAACCCTGACAAACAGAGGCAAGGAAGGCCTTCAAGGGAGGGGTCTCATGCACAAATGCCTAATCACAAACATTATCACAAAGACCACAAAAACCACAACTTTGCACAAAGACTGCTCCAACCTTACACACACAAATAATTCTGCAAGGACATTTGCCCAGCAACTGCCTGTCCAAACTTGAACTGGCACCATCCTTGTTATTGATCCCTGTAGTCAAAGATAATTATTTCAATGCAATTATGTAATCATCACTTTTCCGTAAAAATGTTTGCCTTCCTTTACCTCCCTGAATACACACGTAGTTTGCTATGGCATGGTGTATCCTATTGCAATTGCAATTCTTGAATAAATATTATTTTATTTTAGAGAGCCTCTCTCTATTACTTAGGTTGACACTATCCACTACCCTATAGAGAGAGAGAAAATATAAAGATGAAGGAGAAGGAGGAAGAGGAGGAGGAAGAAAAGAATGGAAGGGAGAGGGAAAGGAAGAAAGCTTCCTAATGCATGCTGTTGTCTTCAGGATAAAAATTTGGTCATATTGAATAGGGTACTTTTGTAAAGTCAATGACAGTGTAAAAAAAAATCAGTAAATCTCAGTGTTTTTGCTCATTCTTAGAGTAGCAGGAATGCCTCTCATTTGCTCTTTCTGGGTCACTGTGTCATAGAAACAGTGAGGCAATACAGGAAGGGAAGTGAGAAAAGAGGCACCAGACATAAATTGTTTCCCAGAAATTCATCCACCTTCTGTCAGAGATTGGAAAGGGCAGAACAAGCAATGGTATCATCATGTAACTGGGTCCTCATCGTGAATTATTATCCATCACAATGTAATTGCCCTTTATAAAATTAATAAACAGCCACAAGGTGGGAACTGTGGTAGGGGAAATATGTACATAACCAGTCATTGTTTCCTAGCTTGCTTTCCTATAATTGCTCGCTACTCAGGAGTCCTATAGCTGATGGTCATAAAGACTCTTAGCCTTCTTCATTGCTCCTGTAGATAACATCACCTTTGTGAAACCTAAGGCTGTTTTTTGCAATGTCTTCCAGGCCCTGCATTCCAGTGGATTGGCTGAATCACCCAAAGCAGTGGTCCATAATGAGGAACTGACTCAACTGGTCTTGTGACCCCTATCCAAGAACCAACCCAGCAAAGAAGGCAATGTCTACACCGCTATGGTTCTGCCCCAAACCCAACCAATCAACAGACCCAATTGCCTGGCCCTTTGACCCCAAAACTATCTTTAAAAACCCTTTCTCCCAAATTTTTAGGGAGACAGATTTGAGAATTTCCTTGCATGGCGCCTGTGATATTAAACCCTTTCTCTGCTGTAATCCCTGCTGTCTCGGTGTATTGGCTTCCTCTTGAACAGTGGGCAACGGACCTGGTCAGGCTGTGACAATACCACAAACCTGAACAGAAAGGAAAAATTGTGAATTCTGCAGTTTGTTATAGAAATATTTTCATTCTCATTTCTCTCTCTCTTTATCTTCTGTTTTATCAAGGAGGCTAGTCAGGCAGGGAGAGGGTGAGCCCTAGAATTAGACTCTCCTGCTGAGAAGAGAACATGGAGTGGTGGAGGGTAGGGGACTCGGGTGGAGA
Source organism: Varecia variegata (assembly GCA_028533085.1). Classification (NCBI taxonomy): domain Eukaryota; kingdom Metazoa; phylum Chordata; class Mammalia; order Primates; family Lemuridae; genus Varecia; species Varecia variegata. Next base: position 8,455,920 of record CM052446.1, on the reverse strand, counting down.
AAACTGAAGGGTAGTTGTCTTCAAGGTGAACACAGTATCCAAAATGAGCACCATCCAGAAATCATAGCACAGGAAAGCCCTTGGTATCCGGGACTCAGACAAAGTGACTGATGTGTCCCAGAAGTAGGACACAGCATGAGGCAGGCCAGGAGAGGAAGACACTTGAAAAATGGGCAGCTGTCACTCTTAGTCCTTGCAAGACCCAAGACAATGAACTGGAATTTTAAGCTCTGACAGACAGAAAATGAATCAATTGGTCAGTGAGAGTCCAGGACCTGTTTTTAGTAATAAGCTACCAAAATAAGAGATCAGATCCAGGGGACAAGAAAAAAACCCAGTCCTTGAGAATAGGTGCAGAAACAGCTTGAGCCACCAAAGTAAGGAGCTGTCTGAGAGCTTCCTGTGGGATGTGGGAGCCCGTGGTGGACCCCCTGCCTCTGGAGGCTGGTGTGGACCAGTTGAAGGTACCACTCCATGTTGTGTGGACTGGCATATTAGGGAACCCAAGAAGGAATTACTGAATCAAATAGGCAAGACCACAATAGGATACAGCAAATCTGAAGGATAAGACAAGGATAGAAGCTGGAATGAATGCATATCACAATTAAGAACAGGCAGTGAAGTGGGATGAATTTGGAGGAGCAGGGCAGAGGAGATTGTTTGATTCTTAAAGACAGAGCAGGGAGTCCCTTGTATCCCTTTTACAGGGTAATGGAACTCCAGCTTGGGGTGGAAGAGCTGGTTAGAGGAACCATTTGTGACTGAAGAGGAGTCACTCGATGCCAGGGTAGGTCCCAGGGGCTGCAGTTTTAGGCAAGAGGAAAGAGCAGGGCAGAGCTATGGAGACGATGTGACCAAACCCAGCAGAGCACGATATTCCTCTGCCCATTAGGTGCCTAATCACCCTTCGCTGTCTTTAATTTCCCAGTCCCAAGCCAGGACCTCAGATAGAGATCTGGATATGGGACAAGAGACTCATCCTTCACTAAAGTGACACTCAGGGAGGTGACTAGACTCTCCAAGACACATTAGTTCATTTAGCAAATGGAACAAATTAGTTCATTTAGCAAATAAGATCTACTTCACGTGGCTATGCCTGTGCTAGGCTAATTAAGGGTCTTTAAAGTCTCCCTGTAATGGGAGCCGATAGATACTGAAGAATGAAACCGGAGAACGAGAGCAAAGAAACATGAGTTTATTCAGGAACTTACGTGCAAGGACACTGTTGGCAGCAGGTGCGAACTTCTTCTCCCAGAAACAACAGGCAACATAAACATAAACAAAGAAACAATAACTTGGGGATATGATGTGTGTCACCAGGTATCACAGGCCAGTCTTCTGCGAAGGTCGGTGTGGTCTCAGCTGTGCTGGGGTCGGGGGAAGTGGCCAGTCCCCTGAGGCTGTCTTTGTTCTAACTTTTCCGATCTCCCTGAATGGCATTGGGACCAGGATCTCCAATCGCCCCACAGTCTGAGATTAGCATCTGTGAACCACATATTAAACTTTAAATTACTATATGATGTCTTGTTTCTAACAGACATTTTTTCTGAGCTGTCAGGTACACTCAGCCCAAGTTCCAGGAAGACACAGAAAGGTGACATTTGGGAATCCCTCCATTCTGAGAACCTGGCCCTTTTCACACATGAGAAACAGTGCCACCTCTGACAGGCGTGAAGCAAGAAGGAAGACAGTCTGACAGCCTTTGACACCTGCCTCACTTGCTCCTTTGCCAGCTGCTGTGGTGCAGGTGCTGGTGTCACTCAGCCATCCTCAGAGTGCAGGGACCAGAGGTGTCCTCCCTGTGCCAGCACACACCGCCTCCCCTCACCCCGCTACTCAAGCCCACACAAGTCATGGGAGCTGAAAAGAAAGCCAGAAATCAAGGTGAACTCACTGATGTGAAAAGCAGCAAAACTGAAAAAAAGCAATCCTATCTCTCCAGCACTATGAGAAAATACAATTCGTTTGTTTTGCCTCAGATTCCTTTAAACCAGACACTCTGTAGGAGACTCCCCAGAGCAACACTTCACAGGATACACAAATGCAATTTTTTGCATCATAAAAGACAGGAATTGTGGTACTCCCAAGGACGGTGTGTCCGAATCAGTTTCTGTGAAAAACTAAGAGAAAAGGAATGGTTTTCCTTCATTTGATGTTTGAAAAAGTTTTTAGATCAGAGCTTCTTAAACTTCAATGTGCACTCACATCACCTGCCCGGGACCTTGTTCAGTCGCAGGTTCACATTCAGTAGGTCTGGCAGGTGGGGTGGAGGATGAGATGCAGCATTTCAGCCAGCTCCCAGGTGACGCCAGTGCTGCTAGTTTGCTGGCTTTATGCTGAGTCACCAGGTACTAGACAATTAGAACTGTGGACTATTCAATAAATAACTACTATGTTGTATACATGCAAATGAGAGAAGGTTGATACAAAGGAAAAACAAAATACCATCATATAAAATGAGAGATTTCTGATATCAAAATATGTTTGGAAAATGTTTGATGTTTGATGCTTTCTGAAAATATGTACTCTGCAAGTATTTACAATTCATTTGTGAAATCAAAATACATATACCACACACATACACACACAAGCCTATAAAGAGCATAGAGTTAGAAGAACTCTATAAAATTAATTAATACTAAAATTAGTATAATGGACTGAACTAAAGGGACAGAAGGACAGAAGTGTTGTTTTCATTAAAATAACACTTAAACATATGTGAGTTATTGTCACATATAAGAAGCTTTCAATAAATGTTAACCAGTATCAATAATAGTAGTAACATATCAATGGACTTGGAAAGAATTTTTTTCATACAAAGTCTTCTCAGTTCTTTTTTTTTTTTTTTATTTATTATAGCTTATTATGGGGGTACAACCGTTCTGGTTAAGTATATTGCCCATGCCCCTCCCAACCCCCTGAGACTGAGCCTCAAGGGTGTCCATCTACATGATGAGTGCGATGTGCACTGTTGGGGGAATGGACACTCTCAGTTCTTTTTAATCTCATAACATTCTGATTAAAAGTCAATAATTTTCTTTTAAAATTTTGGAGAATACAGAAAATGTTAATGAACAAAATCTTGAAATTCATGCTTAACCCAATTACCAAGAGACATATAGTCTTAATACTCACTTTTCTGAATATTCATTCAATATTTAAGTTACATGATAGTATATATATTACATTACATATGTATGTTTTCAAAATGTAAGTTATAATGTATATATTGTATCTTAACATAGTCACCAAAATATACAGTAAAAGTCTCCCATACTATAAAATAAGCATTTGTACCATCAATTTTATTTATTCCATTCAATGCCTATACCATAATTTATTTACATATTCACTTATTACTTTTACCAGATGTTTAAGGTTGTATTTTTTTCTTTTTCTAATATTAAAATAGCATTATAATGACCTTCCTTGCAAAAACTGTGTGCATACTTATGGTTAGGTTATGAACTCAGAAACAAAAATTGTTGGAATAAAGGGCATGCACATTTTTAAAGGCTTTTGAAACATATTTGCAAATTGGTCTGCAAAAG
>CM052446.1:8430160-8451869 GCA_028533085.1 Varecia variegata | reverse complement strand
CTAGCACTTGGGAGGCCGAGGCGGGCAGATTGTTTGAGCTCAGGAGTTCGAGACCAGCCTGAGCAAGAGCGAGACCCCGTCTCTACTAAAAATAGAAAGAAATTATCTGGCCAACTAAAAATATATAGAAAAAATTAGCCGGGCATGGTGGTGCATGCCTGTAGTCCCAGCTACTCGGGAGGCTGAGGCAGGAGGATCACTTGAGCCCAGGAGTTTGAGGTTGCTGTGAGCTAGGCTGACGCCACGGCACTCTAGCCTGGGCAACAGAGTGAGACTCCATCTCAAAATAAATAAATAAATAAATAAATAAAAATATAAAATTTTGTTTAAATAAAATAATTGATCTGTGCATTATAAGCACTCAAATGACTATTTTTATTATAATTATTGTTTTTAGGGCTATGGATATTCTTAGAAGAAATTAATTTCAGCCTAAGGTAAAAGGGTGGGAGAGAAGGAGTCAGGAAGTTTCACGGAAGAGGTGTACTTTGGTTTGTACCTCCGAGGAATAGCACCTTGTCTATCCCTCACACCTAGTCCATTTGCACTGAGTAGAACCATCCCTGGCTTCTCTCACCGGTCTGTTGAGCGGAACCTGTCCCAGTGGGTGCTTTGCTGCCTTTGTGTCACCGAAGTGGGAACTCCTCTGATTTGACCTAATCTAATGGTAATTTATTCCTTAAAATGAAAGGTGAGTGAATGAGACCCTAATCAACAATCAACAATAAAGACCACTCCTGCCCTGCATTTTAAATAGACACATTTTAATGGAGGGAAATTAAAAAGATTCAGGTGGCATTTTAAAATAAATGAAAACCCAATCAAATATGGATTATACCCAAGCAAAAACATCATGCATCACAGTCTTTTATAGGCAGTTAGTGACTAGCTGGAGGAGACTGAAGGCATCACACACCATATGGCGAGATAAATATGGCTTACTTTTGAAATTGCATTTGTGTCACACAATTAAACATTAAAACTCTGCACTCCTAAAGATTCAGCTGCAAAACCTGAAGTTTTTGCAAGTTTCATTGTAACCACTTTGGAGATTTTTGGAAACATAAAATTTATCATTAGAAGCAGAATATCTAAGTCATGAGATTCCAAGAAACTATTTTTAAAAAGGTGTAAAAAAATAACTTGCAATCCGATCTACACAGCAGCTCAAATAATAATCAATACTCCATCCTCTCCCACTGAGCAGAAGGCATCCGTGATTATGTCTCCTTGGAGCCCAGCAACTGGACGAACAGCTTAGGGAGCTGGCTTTTCCCAGGAGGGAGTCAAATGGAGCCGAATTGCTGCGAGTCTGACCCTCGTATTCAGAGCATTTGAGGAGGAGTTTCAGCAAAATTGAGGTCAAGGCGGTGTGTTTTGACATCATTCTGCTGCAGAAGCAAAACCAAGATTGATTTAATCAGTGCAAGGAATCTGGCTTAGGATAGAAATCATAACGCACTGGCAGCCCAAATAGAAAAATTGGCATTTGGTTTCTACACCCTACCCTGATTGAATTTGGAAAAGAAAAATCAAATAACAATTTTTTTTCTTATTTTAAGAAAAAAAAATACTCTCATGCATGTCTTTGTCTCATGTCTAAGAATTGAAAATATCTGAAGGCCATAAGGAAGACCGCTGAATCAATAGTGCACAGCAGAAGCCTGGGGAAAAGCTCAAAGACACAGCAGCTTGGACCTACTGTTCCCACCACTCTCCATACAGGCTCACAGTGAAGCTCCTACCTCAGAGGACTCTTCTGAAGATTAAATGAGTTAATATGTAAATAAGGCTCTTATAGCAGTGTCTAGAACATAATAAACAATATATGTGTTTATTGCCTTTTTTTATAATTATCATTATTATAGCGATTTTTTTTGGTAGACTGGAGATACCATCCAGAGTCTAGGATAATGGAGCAATTCAAATAACATTTAATAATACCTCTCATTTGATGAGCACTTAATATGTGCTAAGGGCTTTATGTAAAGTATCTTACTTAATTTTCACAATAATCCTATGTGATGAGTATCGTGCTATCCCAATTTTATAGTTAGAAAACCTGAGGCTTAGAAAGATTAAATAAATTGCTCAGGAGATCAAACAGCTGAAAAGTGGCTGTGTCAGCATATTCTCCAGCCGTCTGATTGAAGCAGCTGCTCCTAATAACGAACTTAAAAGTCCAAAACAAATGAACAAACCAAAGCAGGATTTATAACCGCCAAAGTAAAAACATAAATTAAGTGTGATCTAAATATGTCACACTTTTGCATAGCATACCAAACACAAAATCACGCATGCCACCTACATGGCAAATGCACAAATGTGACAAATACATGCCTAGCATACAAAGAGTTCAACATTTATTTGGGAATAAAATAGCAAGCAACAATACCGACAAGACCTCAGAGAATCTTCTTGTTCTTTAAGATTTAAGTACTTATGTCTAAAGCCTGGAGGGAATAAGCCCCTCAACTGTTCTTTTCCACAGTGGGTGTCTATGTGTAATCAATCTCATGCTTTGAGACTTACAAAGAAAAGGGCCAGGGATCTTTGGAGATTTTAAGACAAATTCATAAGGATACCAAGTAATGTTTTCCACTCTTAGGATGAGAGACGAGCACATACTGGTTGAAATTTCTTACTGAGACTATGCTGATGTGACAGACTCCAAGTAACCACAGACTGGCAATTACAGGGTTTTTTTTTTTTTTTTTTTTTTGTTCCTTCAAGTCATTTAGTAAAAATGGCAATATAGTCCTCATGACCTCTCCAGAGCTTACACATGAATCCTTCATATCGAAACTTCAGGCTACACCTTGTTCCTTACTATCTCTTATCTACAACATGGCAGAGGGAGCCTCTTAAGTAGCATGCTCTTCCCTCTTAGATTCCAAAGCATTTTCAATGCTATTGATCACATTACTAACTTGACTTAGAAAGCAAAGCTACCCACTTTTCTTCTAAATTATAGCCATCTATAGCTCACATGGAAGCCTTGCTTGACCCTGCGTATGTTGCATTATTTGCAGACACAAAAGAATTCACCAAGTTTTTTTTTTTTTTACCTCCAACCATATCTTGTATTAGGACCTGCAATGTTTAAAAATCTTATCCCTGGTGTGTTGTGTTTTCTATGGACTTTGAGTGGGCCCAGTGAACGTGTGTTGTGCTCATAAGCATTCACCTCTGTGGGCAATCTCTCTTCCTGGTTGCTTTAGCCCAATGCACAACCTGTCCCACCCCACTGAAGCCCCTCCCCCCAGCACTGCTGTGCTGCCAACAACCTCCTGTGACTTTTACCTCCCCTTCCACAAGCACAGGTAAGGCACAGCCAGCACAAGAGATCAGAGACAAAGGAATCTGCAGTGGCAGGAAGAATTAAAACCCATACAAGAAAAATAGCGCTTGATAACAGGGTGGGGAGGGGTACCACAATTCAGGATCTCCAAGGCACTTGAATCCCACTACTGAAAAAAGATTCCACTCTTTCAGACCACAGCAGCATAATTCGACTTTCACTTAAAAGGCAGCAATTTTGACATGGATTTGAGTGCTCTGGAAAAAAAATAATGTAAAAAACTGGGCTTACATTGGAACTACACAGAAGGACTTTAGGCAGAAACGATGAAAAAAATCCCAAATACAGTGTTGAAAAACAGAAAGAGATTACTCCAGTGCTGGCCCAGCTGTCATGTCAAAGACTAGAACCTTGATACAATGTTTAAAAGACATAGCTTGCTGAGTGACAGAATCGTTTCCTTTTCAAGATTGTGTAAACAGTTTGTGGGTTCTGACATTGCAGGAGTTTTAAGTGCTGCCTACCCTCAATTCTGCGCTCCTTGCCCCCATAGGACATCCCCTATGTACAATACTGAGAAAACCAAACTTTGAACAGACTGCATCAGGGAATCGAGGGGAGCTACATTCCCTGACTGGTACCTTGAACACCCATTACCCCGGTTCTTGACCGAGAATGAACTTAAGTAAAATCAACATTGAATCCTGTCCAAGTTTCAGTGTTCCCAATCCCTAAAACACAGACCAGACTCTGATTTAGCTCCTTGTCTTCCTTTCTTCCTTTAGACCCTACCCAAACTTAATAAAATAATATATTTCCTCATACATAAGTAGGGCCAGAAGTAAAGTTTGAGAGGTTTCTGTAAAACCTGACACCTTGTACATTTTTAACTGTAAAAAGACAGCAAATCTCTTATTAAGTTTATGAATTCTAGAGATCCTTCCATCCTTCCCACTTCTTGACTTTAAAGCCACAGAGACAGAATAAGATAAGAGTGCTATCCCAAAGATGCCCTCTGAGTTCAGCTGTCATAGTGCCTTCAATTCAATTTGAATTGAATCTCTTCAATTCAAATCTGCAATGCAGAATTACTAAATTCTCAAGGGTTTAAAGACACGTTACTTTTTACTTGTAAATGACCAGTGGCCAATGATACCTCCTTAGATAAGCTTTCTTGGCTGACAGAGGGAAGGTGTTATTTAGGATCATAGACTTGTCCACAGTCAGAATAAGAAGGGACTTTATGAAACAGTGTACTTAAAAGTATAGCTCATGGTTATCTACACCAGAATTCATAGAGAGGAAAATGAATATTACTGGGTTCTTGGGTTCCACTCAAAAACTGAGCAAAAATCTCTAAAAAAATTTTGGCCATCTTTATTTGAAAATGTTCCCCATTAACATTTAATAGTAAAAATCATCAAACCACTGTCACAAGTCACCTCATAACTACACATGATATCTGAGAGTATGTGCACAAACACATGTACATATGTAAATATATGAATGCATATATATTTTCCTTTCATAGTTTAAGCAAATAAAAACAATGCCACATTTTAAAAATTATGGCTATGAATCTTTCTGTGTCATGTATTTTAATGTGCTCTGCATTAGAATGCTCTTGTGGTTTTCTAAGTTATTCCTAATACCCCAGATCCTAATCTTGAACTGAGAGTCCAGGAGATGTGATTTCTACTGCCAGCTTTACCACTCACTTTTTGAATGATACCAGATCTCAATGTCCTCATTCTAAATGAGGGACTGGCCATCTTGAGAACCATTTCAGTTCCAAAATTAAATAACTGTATCGAACACTGTTTGAAACCTGGGAAACTATCTGGTTAAGTGACAGATTGTAAGACAAATGGCAGCCATCCACTCATGTGCTCTCACCAGAACACTGACGAAAAATTGCAATCTCATCTGCCTAATTAATTCTCTAATCTGATTAAAAATTACATTTGATTAGATTTGCAAAGGGCACTGACACAGGCCTTACCAAGGGGCTCTAAATGTGTGGTCTCCAAATGCCAAAAAGGAAAAAGAGTCCCTTACACTGAAATCAGAGTTTCCCCAAGCAGAGAAGTTTAATGCTTATGTGGTTGATTTTTGACTCCAGAAAAATATATTCAATTCAAATATATGGACAGTGCAAATATAAAGTGGTGGAAAGATAATTTAATTCTAATCAGATGCAATAGTCAGTGAAGGTAAGTGATTGAGAATGACAGATAAACCAAAATTGTGTAATGATTTGTTCTTCTGTAAAGCTGAGGAGTCCTTAAGAGTTGCATAGGCAAACTAAAGAAGTCCATTAGGCTGCCGCAAAGGAAATGTATTAAGATAGAATTCTACTAAGATTGTTTATGTGGATGCTTAGGAGATTTAAATTATTCCTTGTGGTCCTTGTTCTCAGCAAGTCAATAAATTGTAATGAAGACATATACTTGACATCTAGTACATTTTTCCATCTCATATTCATGTTTGACCACAGATTTTCATTTTTTAGATGTGCTAAATTAAGGGTGAGAATGGAATGAAACATCTTATATTGGACACAGGAGTCAGCAACAGGACAGAAAAGTCACACCAAGAACGCCAGGCATTCGTGGTGGCAACAGGAACTCGTGAACCAAGGCCAGATTTGGAACGTGAGTCACGGGAATGTGAGAGCTCACATTTGTTGTTCAAGAATACAGATGCATATTGCTCAAGATATTTTGGCTTTGAAATGGGAACAAAAAGCAGTGGCAAAAATATTCATGAGATATAAGGCGCTCTTAGATTCATGGTATACTTTTCTGTATGTGGTGATGGATTTAAGGTGTGTTCAAACACACAGGCTGGTCAGATACTGCAACTGCGAGATGAAGGCAGATTGGATTTCATGAAACTAACTCAATTTGGGACTCTGGTTACAGTTGCTCAGCACCTGGTAGCTGCCTCAGCATAAAACCAGCTGGCAGCTGTTTTTTGCTTAGTTTTATTTTATAAGGTTTTGTTATTTATTGTCCAAATGCTCCTCGTGAATTTCCAGAAGCAAAAAAATTCAGACCAGTGAAGATGGAGGTGGTTTGTTTGGGTCAATGAGAAATACTACCTGGATGTAAGTTCCCTGTTACTCTCCTGCATAGTCTCTTCCAAGTGGTAGAACTGAAAGTCTTCCCCGGATGGCTCCTCCCTTTGGAGAAGTTCAGTGAGCAACTCAGACTCGACATGTCCAAAAAGTCAACACATCCTCATGCTTTATGTCCTAAAGCCAAGTGCCCATCTGTGTTCAGAGGCTTGCAAGCTCAGAATGTGACAACGGCATTGCTGTCCTCTCCCAGGCAAAGGAAATACTGACCTTTTCTGTAAGAGACATTCCAAAACCACACAGGAGTCCTCACTGGGATTTTTGTCCCTCAGGTGATTAAAAAAAAAAAATTCGGAATTTCAAGTGGAGCCGAGCAATTGCATTCAAACCAGGTCTAACTGGCAAAAGGTATTTTAGGCAAAGCAACAGTTTGAAATTCTTTCTCTAAAACTTTTGAAAAATGCCCACACCTGGCTTAGATCCCAAGTGCAGTGAACACGATGTCTAGGACAGTACTTATTAGGATCTGATTGCTGTGGAATGTTCTGAGAGAGGCTACTATTCAGCTCCCAAGGGGAGGGCTGGAGGGAAGAGGAATCAATTTTCCCGGTTTATATGGGAGGGCAACACTTAAACGACCTGGGCACTGTGCTATCTCTTTGCATCGAGTACCTTATTATACTTCGACGGCAACTTGATAGAGTAGGTATTGTTGATTCCCCTGAATATACTGACAAAGAAAAACAAATGGTACATCATCTTTACAAAAGCTTTCAGTCAGTGAATGGAACCAGGACTTTCACTAACTGTGGTGCAGCTTCTCCCACTAAACCCTAATCACAATCCAAAGACTCTCTTTCTATTACTAAAAGAATCTAATGTCTGAAGGTAATTTGCAACAGTCAAAATGCTACCAGCAAACTCAAGAAACATACATTAAACTGATAAGCACTATGTGTTTTTGCTGAGCTGCACACTGGAGTTCAGCTTTTAGAATAGCATAAGCAAATTAAACAAAAATATTAATGTTATTGCTTTTCATATGAACAAATGCAAAAGCAGAGTAAACTTATTCAGATGTATTCATTAAATATGACCTACACACTGGGAGAGGTATCAGGCGGTTGACAGGGGAGGATCCTATAGTCCCTTTTCCCAAGAAGCTCAGAGACTATCTTAAGAAGCACACATCCATAAATAACTGCAATGCAATGATAATATATGCAAATTGAGTAATGAACAGGGAACAATAAGGGGAAAGCTCAAAGTATAATTAATCAGCTGGAGAAGTTACTGAGATACTAGAGAATGCTACACAGAAGAAAAAAATTGATTTGAATACTGAAAAATGGCCACGTATGATCCCAAAGTGTGTGTTTGTATTGGGGGCAGGGACATGGAGGAATGAGGGCCTGTTCCCACTTGGAAACTGTACTTGTCATTACTTGCAAATAGTGACAAATGGGAAGATGACAATGGGACAGGAGAACAGCTGCTTTGGATGCTTACATCTGGATTCAGAATTCTATTTTCTAGGGCAGTGGTACCAAACGTAGAGTTTTTTGGCTTGCAGATGACTTCCTTTTGTTCAGCAGGCTGTTTTTAAATTCCCTGGCCCCTCAGACCCTACTTCTCTCTATTGCATTGTCTAGCACTCCTCTTCTTTACGTAACCAGCTGATCTGTCTGGCCCCCAAAGGCATTTTGAGTGCACAACCCTGTTTCGAGACATGGCAACACATCAGACACTTTGAATCTAGAGCAACATGGTAAGAACTGGTAAGAATTATTAAGAAGAACTTTCTCAAACATGTGTAAACACGTACTAAAACAAGGTGAGACAATTTAAGATTCCAGAAGATAGACAATGTATCTGAGGTAGAACAATGGCAAAAAAGAGAGATTAAGAAAAAAAATCTGTGGTACAATGGGCAAGATATGATGATTAATCAAATGTTAATAATTGTTATAGGAATAGGGAAATGGATCAGGTTTCAAATTCCAAATTCATGTGAACCTATGCAATAAAACAAAGTAACAAAAAAGCAGTAAATTAAAAAAAAGTCCATTGTCATTAGTTGTTGATAAAGGGTTAACTGGGCATGGTTAATGCAATTAAACAGTCCAATATATTTGAAATTGGGCCATGGAGGCTGATAGGCAAAACATTGTTAAACCAGAAGTACCAATTAATTACTTTATTGGACCATTAAACATCTGGCTTGCCTTTGTAGCTCAATAAACTTAAATAGTTCATTAAAAACCAATGAAACATGACAGAAAAAAATTAGAGTCTTTGTTTTCCTATTTCCTTTAGTTTACCTATGAATTAGAGGATTTTATTTCCTTTTTAACTCCTACCTCCAAAAGCCTAATGGAAAGCCACAGACATTGTTGAGTGATGGGAAATTCCACTCCCAAAATCAAAATTAAAAATTGCAAGCCTATAACTCTTCAGTGATGACAAATTAACCAAGTTGCAGAAGTAAATAGAGAAAAAAAATCTTTTTTATGATATACACCACTAGCTATGGTTTTTCTGGAATTTATTAACAACTCCAATGTTGACACTTCTTGGCAACCATTCCTTTTTAATTACTTTTTTAACAACCATACGTAGTAGGTCAGGGCATTGAATGAACAAGATTTTGAATTCACGTTTCAAAATATATACATAAGCTACTGGTGTAAATAAATTACTAAAGTTCTACCATACTAATGACTGTAGCTTTTCATTTATCATCATAGCTATGCCAACATAAAGAGATATGTCTATATCTAGTTCTATAAACTGTAAAGATTGTCTTTAACTTTTATTTCTCATTTAGTTCATTTCAGAATATATTTTTATATCAGATTCTTGATGGGAGGATAGCATTTTATTCATTTATTATTGAACCAATCAACTTTTATTGTATGTGCACATTGTTGTTAATTTTTGCAATTATAAATCCACTTCAGTGAAAATTCTTGTCAAACATCATTGTGGTCTTATACCATTACATTCTTTGGATGAATTCTGAGAAGTAAAATCCCTTGATTACTAATAGGTACCCAAGACTTCTATGTATATTGCCAAAGTGGAAAGCATAAACTGAATAGAATTAATTAAATTAGTAAAAGTATTAATATTAATTTAAAATCCAAGCTAGGAGGATTCTTCTTCCACCATGAGATGGAGGAAGAAGTGGCATAGATTTTTAATCTCTCCAAATCTACATATTATAACAAAAAGAGTAAATAGATAACAAAACTAAAGATATGTGGACAACATTCACAATAAAAGTCGATTACAAATTATATCCACAACCTCACATTACAAAAAGATAAAGACAAAATTCCAACAGCTACAAGACCTACCTGGTATCAGTGTCTTTGTGTAGGAGAAGAAACAAAAGCTATGGAGTAGCTGGCAGACAAAAGAACAATGGAATCTCAGAATAGCCCATAAATTCTCACTGGCTGGCATGACTGACCAATTCAAGATCAGTATTCAAATTAGAAGTGGTTTTGTCTCTTCCAATAAGGGCTGAGTGAAAGGAGATGGTAGTAAGGACTGAAGAGGCTGGACTAGTCTATCCAATGTGAACTCTCAGAACCCACTTGCTAGAGCTCCTTCTAAGATCAGACCAGAGAACCCATACTGAGAAGACACCATTAGGTGTGGCATTACAATTGAGCAAGCCAGGAATAAGACTGAAAAGTAAAGAGAAGGTCCAGGTAAAAATGAAGAAGGGAAATGAGTCCAGAAATTTCAGGAAGCAATCCACTGTAATTTTGATCCACTATAATCTATGAAATTGTTGTCAAAACCGCAAGGGGGTTTCAGTCTAGGTCTAGTTGCTCATTGCACGAAGATCCAATTATACAAACAACAAGGAGATTCTCAGCTCCCTTGGTTTTTTTTTCCCCCTCAACAAGTTTTTATTTATTTGGAGTAATAGTTGTGTTAAGATATAATTAACATACCATACAATTCACCCATTTAAGTGAATGACATTTAGGACATTTGTAGAATTGTGCATGCATCACCACAATCAATTTTAGAGCATTTTCACTATCCTGAAAAGAAAGCCCCAAACCTCCCAGCTGTCACCCTTCAATCACTCCATCCACTCCAACTCTATGCAACCATTAATCTACACTATACATTTACCTATTCTGGATTTTTCCTATCAATGGAATAATATAATATGCAGTCCTTTGTGACTGGCTTATGTCACTTAACATAATATTTTCAAAATAAATCCATATTGTAATATGTATCAGAGCTTCAATTTCTTTTTTTTCCACTTTTTTCATTTTGGTACAATACACATAACATAAAATTTACTATCTTAGCCATTTTTAGGTGTACATGTCAGTGATGTTAAATAAAATCTTAATGTTGGGCAACCATCACCACCATCTGTCTTCAGAATTCTTTTCATCTTGTAAAACCAAAAACCCATACTTGTTAAACAATAACTCCCCATTTTTCTCTCCTTTCAGCCCCTGGCAGGCACCATTTTACTTTCTGTCTCTGTGATTATGACTACTCTTAGTACTTCATATAAGTGGAATCCTACACAATTTGTCCCTTTATGTGTGGTGCACTTCACTTAGCATAATACCCTCAAATGATCATCCATGTTGTAGCATATGTCAAAATTTTATTTATTTTTAAAGCTGAATGATATTCCATTATATGTACATACCACATTTGCTTTTACATTCATCTGTCAGTGGGTTGCTTCTACATTTTAGCTATTGGAATAATGCTACTGAAGAACATGGGTGTACAACTATCTCTTCAGGATCCTGCTTTCAATTCTTTGAGGTTTATAATCAGAAGTAGAATTGCTAGATCATTTAATAATTTTATTTTTAATTATCTGAGGAACCATCATATAGATTTCCAGAATAGCTCTACCACTTTACATTTCCATGAACAGTGCACAAGGATTCCAATTTCTCTCTATCCTCACCAACAGTTGTTATTTTGATTTTTTTGATAGTAACCATCCTAATGAGTGTGAGGTGGTATCTCATTGTACGTTTGATTTAATTTCTATGATTACAGATGTTGGCTACCTTTTTATGTGCTTCTTGGTCATTTATTTATCTTCTCTAGATAATTGTCTATTTAAGTTCTTTGCTCATTTTTTAAATCTGATTGTTTTTGTTATTGAGTTTTAAGTTTTCTCTATATAGTATGAATATTAATACCTTATCACATACTATAAAACTCTGAAGAAAACGTGGGGCAAAATCTTCACAACATTAGATTTGGCAGATTTAACATTGAAGGCTCAGGCAACAAAAGAAAATGTTGACAAATTGGACTTGATGAAAATTTAAAAATTTGGGGCTTCAAAAGACCCTATCAACATGTTGAAAAGGTATCCTATGAAACTGGAGAAAATGTGAGCTCCTTTGTCTTGCAGAAAATCTACCATTTCTGGGAAACAACTCAAAAGGTCATATAGTTAGTTAAGGGAGAAGATGATATAAGGGTCATTGAAATGTTTTCAATTGTGGAGTGATTACAACTTCCCACTTCTTTTTAGTTCATTTCTCAGTCTTAGGGAATCAGGATGTTGCTCTATCTGGCTGCTTCCTGCTGAAATGGGACATAGTTGGGTTATGAGGAAGAACAAACATGTTGGGCCTATAATCAAAATTTTTTAGTTCATGTTGCTGAGTTGGCACCCTCTCCCCAACAATGTAGTAGAGTATAGCAAAAGAACTACCCATCGCCCTCTAGGATACATCCCTCCTTGGAAATATTGGCCCAGTGTTCCCAGATGAAATCCTAAAACTCTTCTAGTCATTTATGAAAGCAATTTTAGGTAGCTGGTCCAGCAGTGAGATAGGTTAGTGGAAGAGGCAATAGATTGAAAGGCCTTAACTAAAGTGTTGTCTTGCCAGGAAAATGAAAATCCCCAAAGGACAAACTACACATACAGGGTATATGTTTTCAGACATCCCAGGGAGTAGGGTTTGTGCCACAATTACCTTTTAGCCAGTAACCACAGCATAGCCAGCTTTGCACTGACCTGCTGCTCCCATCAGTAGATAGCTCCTCACAGAGGTCTGACAGGGGCTCAGTCAAATCCTGGAGACTAGAATATACTTGGTCGATAACCAAAATGTAATTACAGAATGGGGAACGGGAGTCTGTAGGCAGCAAGGTGGCTGGATTTAAGGTGGATACTAGCTTCAGAGTTACATTAGGATTATCTAACAAAGTAACCTGATAGCTTCCCATCCTGTCATTCACTGGCAGCCAAAAGCTTCCCCTTTTTCCAGTAGGGGTCATACATAATGCACGTTGTAAACAGTCACCAGTTGCCCAAAGGCAAACTTTTCAGCTTCCTGTAAAATATCTTAAGTAGCAGCTAATGCTCTCAGACAAGTAGGCAATCCTTTTGTTACCACATCCAATTGCTTGGAGAAATAAGGTACAGGTTATGATCCTCCCAAATTTGTGTCAATGCACTGAGTCCAATTCCTTGCCTTTCTTGAATGAACAAATCAAAAGGCTTATACAAGTTGAGGGGGCCTAATGTGGGAGCAGTCATCAATTTTTCTTTAATAGTCAAGAAAGTCCTGTGGCATTAAGGCTTCATGGAGGGGATTTTCTATTAGCCTGAAGTTAGGAATTTAAATCCCGCAAAACCTGGCCATACTCAAGAATTCTCCCAACTGCTATGGGTGTTAAGCACTGCTCTTCAATTTACAGCCTCTCTCCAAAGGAGGTTTTGAGTTTCAAGAGACAATTCAAACCCAAGTAGTTGACAGTGGGGAGTGAGATCTGAGGTTTTTTGGAGATGTTTTATATCTTTTGTTAGCCAGTAACTATAATCCAATTTTGGCATGCTACCTTGATTCAGCTTCAGTCTCACTAGTTATCAGGGTATTGTCTACATACTGTAAAATCATTTCCTTATCTAAAATTATTTCCTTCAAATCTGGCCAAAATTTTCTGAAGATTGTTGAGGAGTTATTTTTTAAACCTCCGAAGAAGGATAATCCAGCAGTATTGGCATTTGGTATTAGACAGTATGTCTTCTCATCCAAAAGCAAATAGTACTTGGGATTTGGGGACAAGAGGAATGCAAAAGAATACATCTTTTAAATCTATTTCTGAAAATCAGGCAAAACTTCCAGATCAAGTGACAAGAAGGGTGTAAGGATTAGGTACCATAGGAGGAATATCCTCCACTATTTGGTTTATTCCCTCTAGATCTTGAACAAACTGGTATTCCTGGGTTCCACACCTTTTTTTCTTTTTGACTGATAGAATGAGGGTATAATGAGGTGTGTCCAGCCTCTCTTCCCTTATGGCCAGGAACTCCATTTTAAGTTTTTTCCTTGGGGTCCTCTTGGACCTTATTAGTCTGTGTAAGAGATGACTAGGATTTTATTTTAATTTACATTTTTCCCCTTTTGGCCAAGATTTGCTGGAGGCAGCATCAATGGCCAAGCTTTTATTTTGTACCATCAATGCCAGGGTGGCTACCAGCTCTGGTTCTGTCCTGTCCCTCAGTGAGCCCCTATGGCCAAAGGACTTAAAGTCAAAAGACTTACAGCCAATTAAATGTTCTAGGACAGGTGGGAATGGGGGTGGGCAGGCATTTATCAAACTTTAAAACCTTTTAAGCAACATAAGGGCAAAAAAAAAAAAAAATCCAAACATGAAAAGCAAAGTTATAAAATTAACTTATCTATAACCATGGAGCTACTGTCAGACTTGTAGTAATTTGCCGTACAAAGCATAAGCATTTGTTAAATCCATTTGAGGTAAGGATTTAGAGACTCTTGTATCAGATTGAACAAAAAACAACATTCTAAACAAAGGGTTATAAGGACTGCCTCATTCTGACAATGACAGAAAAATGGAAGCTTACAAATTATCTAGATTTTGCAGACATTTGTCAAAGATGTTAAAAAGCTAAAAAACCTTTGATCAAAACAGAATCACAGGTTATTGTAAAACAATAGCAATTCACTTCTCAGTTTTCCCAAGTAATAAAAAACCTAATAAGGACAACATAGGAATTATCTTGATAAAACATAAAATCTTTGTTTCTTAGGCCAAAATATAAAAGAAAACCTTGTTTAGTGTAATTGTTTTCTTCCTATGGGATACCCATTTAGAAAACTTGGCAGTCAACCCTCATGAAAAGGGTACTTGAATGTATCAGTCATAAGAAGATTGTGTCTAGGGTCATGAGTGAACATTATATTATAAAGGAAACAAGAAACTAGAAAACTAATACCTTGAGGAGGGGAATAAACTACTCTTAGTAACAGCATGGGAAGGGTTTTTTGACCATGTTGGAACAATTCAGACATATTAATACGCTAGAAAAAAAAACATTGCTTTTCAGACCTCTAAGGTAAACATTTCAGCATCAGACCTTTAGAGCAGACTTAGAAACAGAGGTGGAAAAGAGGTATAGGAGCTGACAGAAAGGTTGAAGGGGAGGGTTATCATCTCAGGCCTTCTCAAGGGGAGGAAAAGCTGAAAAAAGTAAGACACAGCAAAAGTTGAACTTCTGAGATAGAGATCTGAGAAATTTCAAAAGAAGCAGATTATGGAAATCCTCTTGCAATTTTACTACATTTATCTCATTTACATTTGCCTAATTTATTTTAGCAGTTTACTTAGCCAATTTGATGGCCTGTGAATATTAGATATACAATCAATGTGATTAATTGAGCCCTCAACAAAGTCATTTAATGTCTAAACAAATGTATTATCTAAACATATTTTCATAAACAACATTGGGAGAAAAGAGAAGGACAAGAATTTTAAAACACAGACCAAGAAATAATTACAAAATATAGTTTCTACTATTACTTTTAAATTAAAAAAAAACTACCAAAATAAAAAACACAAGTATTCTAGTAAGACTTGCTATTCTGAATAATGTAACATCTTTATGTTCTATAAATACAGTATAAGTTTTAGAACACATCCTGCTTAAAGATGTTAACTAATTTGATGTTTCTAAAATACCAAACTCCAAAAATAAAATTTATTGACATCACCTGACTATAGACTGACTACACCTCTAACATCAATCCTTAGCATCTAATAGCACAAAGCCTTAACATTTTTTATATGTAAGGATCAAGATCAAAGTATTTTAAAAGCAATCTAACTGGTCTCAAAACATTTTTCTACTTAAATGCAAATTCAATTACATGTAATACGTCCAAAGAAAATGACTGTCTTGAGATTCTCTTTGGATTCTAAGAACAACCATTTTGTTCATTTTTAAATAAATTACTACGTAAAATTAACAGTTCAAGTATTCTTTTTAAGAATTTTCTAGGCAAAGACCTTTGCTATGGCAGCACAATGTACACATAGCAGGCTGGCTTGTACCCAGTACTCAGAAAGAGTGACCAAAACCAAAATATCTTCATAAACATTTGACCATAAGCTTCTGTTTTTGTGCTTTCATTTAGAGTTTTCTTTGTTCTAATTTACTTACATTTAAAAATCAGCTTGTTTACCAAATATTACCAAATTCACATGAATGTGAAAAGCATTTGGATTTATTTATTTAATTCATGAGAGCTCCTTTTATTTATAAGCCAAGTTTCGTACCATGTAGACATATAATACATGTACATAATAAAACACATGTAAACAGACACACACACACACACACACACACACACAAACAAAATTTCAATAGCTTTCATCTTAGAACTGTAGCCATGAGATCCTCTGAAGTTCCACATAACTCTGAATACATTACGTTTCTGTTCTTCTTTCCCTGCCAACAGTGGGTGTCCCTACATCTTGGCCAGGTTGCTCCCGTGGATGGAGATGTCTTTCAATCTCCTAGACCTAAGATCAGATATGTCTTCTAATCTCCCAGACTTTAGAACAGAAGTGTCTTTTAAACTTTTGGATCTCAAAACCTACCACAAAAGAAACTCCCAGCAGAGATGTCTTTCAACCTCCCAGACCTTGGACTGTGCTTATAATACCATCAACAGCAAATTTAAAGTAGGCAAAAGAAAATAAAGACAAAGAACTTAACAGACTCCACATTTACATGCCACACACTAATACAGATAAACATTCAACATAAAGAGAAGTCCAACAGTTTTCAAACAAATGAACCGCAGCCTTGGGAGTACCTAATCAAAGCAGTTAGGTTAGTTCCTTCTCTCACAAATGGGTGAGGGTTTATCCAACCCAAAATAAACAGGAATTCCTTCAGAATTCCCCAAACTGAGAGGGGCATCCCTCTCACTGCACACTGTGCAGTATCTTTAAATAGCCCAAATGCAAATTTCAAAATCCAAATCCAGAGTTCCTTTCTTTGAGGCAATCAGAAAGCAATCACCAGTGTGTTGGAGGCCAGTAAGAATGTGATGGAGGCAGGTAACAGTGAGCTGGTGGTGGAGTTGGCAGGAGAATCCAAGCCACCCTCTGGCAAATATGGCCAGACAGCTGCTAAGGGAAGCTTTGGGTCTCTCCCTGCTCTGTAACCAACAAACCAGGAGCGATGCCATCCCTCACTAGCCCCCATAATTGTTGCTAAAACCACAGGGGGTTTCAGTCTAGGTCCCACTGAGATTCACAAAGATTCAATTATTGAGACAATAAGAATTGCCAGCGAGGAAAAGGATTTTTAATATGACAGACGTCTTGTCAGGAGAACAGAAGAAGCTGCCTCAAATCTGTCTCTCTGACTAAGGGAGATCATGGGTTTTTAAATTAAGAGCCATGTGCCTTGGGCAGGTCATGGTATAACTAACAAGGGGCTAGTACATTAGGTCAAGTTGTGTGCATTAGGGGGCAGTTTGTGGGGGATGGTGAGTCATCAGGAAGCCTGCCCAGGGGCCTTGAGAATCTCAGCTCTTTTGTCTTGCAGAAAATCCACCACTTCTGGGGAACAACTCAAAAGGTCAGGTAGTTAGTTAAAGGAGAGGATTATGTATATGGGTCATTGAAATTTATTCAACGGGGACCAGTTATGAAGTAGGAAATGCTACCCTGAACTATTCCTCCTTCAGGTGGTGTTCAGAATAATTAATTTTACAAACAATGAGCAATAGGAAAGTACTGAGGTCAGTTTCCACAGTAAGTTAACAATAGAAAGATGAGAATAAAGAGAATAATAACATTCCTATGCATTATGGAAGCACAACAAAAAGATATACCACAGAAAAGATCAAAATTCACATCTTAAAAGTGAACTAAAAGACATTAAGAGAGAATTACAAGACATGTTAGAACAACATTTATCAGAATTTTGAAAACCTCAAATGAGATGATAGAAGTCAGGAAATAATTAAAAATAAACAAGAATGTTTAAATGGATTAGCAGACTGAATTAGAAGTAACAGAAGAGTGAATAAACACAATGGATAATGCCTTAAAAGTAAAAAATAAATACAAAAACATAAAGATTTTGAGAGAACGTTGCAAATAATAAAGTAAATCTATCCTATGGATGATAAGCATGCCTGAAAAATGAAAGCAAAATAAGAAAACAAAACAAATAATAAAAGCTGTAATTCAAAAATGTTACCAAAAACTCAGAACTCTTCCACAAGGCTGAATCAGAAGAAGGAGGACAAATGTGTGGGGCTCAGAAAGAGATTTTTACTTTGCAAAGGAGGAAAAATGGTAGACTCAAAACCCAAATTTCCTGAACATAGGCAGAAATACAGAGCTTTTAGGGAGGGCTCTCAGCTTTAGGCAATTACTGTGGTTAACTATTCTAATCCTCCCATCTCTGCCGAAGACAAAGCCTGTGAACTCCACCAGCCAGGACTGGTGCCACCTGGGAGTTTGAAGAAAAGACTTAACCTGCCTCAGGGATCCAAGCCAGGCTGTAGTTCCCAAAAAGAGTGGGAGAAGTTTTAAAGAGACGGAAAATCTTTTTGCAGTTTTTTTTTTTTTTCAGGCCATTCCCTATTACAAAAACATTTCTGAAAATTAAAAAAAAATTATATATTTGCAGCAATATATTAAAGAGCACACCACATATTGACAGTATCATTGTAGAATGTAGTAAAATTGCTAGGCTTTATAGAAAAAGGAAAAAAAATCATTTGCCACCCATGGAGGTCTGGAAAAATCAAGATATTTATAGGGGGAGAAATTATCTTATCATCATATGTTTCAATAGCAATACATGGATGGCATGAAGAAAACAGAGTAATATATTTATACATGCAGGGAAATAAAATGTGAGCCAAGGATTTTATATCCTACAAATCTGACATTCAAGCCTAAAAAACCATATACACAAAATCTATTATTAATTAACATGTAAATGTTTGATAATATTGTTCCCATGGAATTTCCTGGGGAATTTAAGAGATAATGAGCTCAAGCAAATAAAATAACTAAAAAGACATTCATAAGACCTGGTAATGATCATTAAATACATAGTTACTTCTAGAACTAAGAATAAATTAGGATAAAAAAGAGAGCATATAATTTGTTATGGTTCTATGCTCAAGCAATGTGGATGTTATATAAGTATAAAAATGGGGAAGAGGATGTGGAAAGTATATGAAAACAGATTTTAACTCTTTTTGGTATACTGTTGGTGGTGGAATTAGCAATGTTATTCTGAAATGGCTGTATGTGTGAATGCACATAAAGTAAATTTGTAACTATAGGTTATTTTAATTCTGTCATAGGCACTAATCTCATTCATGAGGGGTCTACCCTCATGATCTAATTACCTTCTAAAGACCCTACCTCTTCAATACCACCACACTGTGGCCTAGGATTTCAACATATGAATTTTGGGAGGGGGGGGAAATCATTCAGTTTATAGCTGTGTGTGCTTGTGTGTGTGTTATTTATAGCTGTAAACGAAGAAAAGAGGGAATACAGAAGTTTTAAATACTTAGAAGGAAACATACACATAGAAAAAAAATTACAGGAAACTCAAATAACACCATAAAATATAGGTGGAAAACATGCATCTAAAAAAAGCAAAACAAACGAAAATAATAAAAATATAATCAAACATCTACATGTTTATAAAAATAAAACTTTCAAAAGAAAAAGACTCAGATCATGCTAAAATATACTAAAAATATCTGAAAAAAAATAAAAGAATGAATAGAGATAGAACATATATTTGCAAACAAAAAGCAAGGAAAAGGTATAACATTAAAATCAAGTCAAAAGCATTCCAGTCATTTCATATTGAAAATGATTCAGTCCTTTACGAAAGGAGATAACAGATATATATTGATTGTTTTAGACTTTTATTTCTCACTTTCACCAATTCAGAGATAAGTTAGATAGAATAACTAAAACAATAGAGGTCTGAAATAACAGAATAAATAGGGAAGTTTTGATATATGTGTGTGAATACACACACATAACTAGCATGTCCTCTAAAAATAGTAGAAATATTTCTTCAAATGCGTGTAGAAACTGTTTAAAAATTGACCTTGTAGTAAATCAAATCAAATAAAATAAATTGTAATTTATAGAAACAATAATACAACCCAACATACTTTAAATCAATACACTGAAAATTAAGTACAAAGAGAAAACCAATAAATCCCAAATAACTTTGGAACATTTACAAGAAAAAAAATATCAAAACAATTTGCAAAATCTTTATAAATTAATGCTATAAAAATTATGGAACAGATATTACATAATAAAGCATTTTTAGTCAGCTTTGTTGCACTAACAACCCTCCATCTTGGAGCAATAGAGGTTCCTTTAGCATTTTTGTTTCATGTAGGCTGCAGGTCGGCAGTGGCTCTCTGATCCAAGCTACAACTCCTCTCCTGCTTGCTGCTCTAGTCAGGCTGTCATCAAAGCATTCACCTAGACCCACAGTTGGCACAGCAATAGCAATTCACATGACAATAGGCACAGATATATAAACTTCTTATAGGAAATGGGAGGAGTGAATATTTGTTAACAATTTTACAACCTCCACAATAGCTAAAGCAACCTGCAAGGGAAAATGTATATTAATAGATAAAAGAAGGAAATATGGTAATATCAATAAATGTAGAAAAAATCATCTTATAAAATTCAATAAACATTAATGAGAACTACAAGGGAATTTTTATAATGTGTGAAATGGTATCTATGAAAATTTTAAAGCAAAAAAGTTGCATAGGAATAAAATTTTAGAAGTCAGAAGCGAGACAAAGGCTACTATAAGTACTTCTATTAATTGTTGTACTAGAGATTCCAGCCTATAAGCAAGTAAAATAATTGGAAAAAAGGAGCACAACTGTCTTTGTTTCCAAACAATATAGTCATCTACATAAAAATCATGAAATATATTATATATTGTTTGAGATATTAAAAATTTCAGCAGGGATGGTAGGTGAAAAATCAATATACAAAATCAATTGAAAATATCCTAAGCAACCCCCTCACAGTAGCATAAAATCTACAATGGGCCTAGGAATATCTAATAAAGGTATACTAGAATTTAATGGAAAAAATTTAAATATGAGGGAAAAAGGTTAATCGTAAGGTTAAAAAAAGTTATATTATGAAAAATAACAAGGCAGAATAATTTACCCTATAGTATGTCAATATTTTTTACAAAGATATAGAAATAAATACAGTGTTTTGTTTGTTTAATGATAATCAAATAGTAAAAGAAAAGATTAGGGAGCCCATCAGCAGACTCATGTGTATTTGGAAGTTGCTGTGCAGTAGAGTTCTTATTATCAACCCATGGGAAAAGGGACCATTGGAACCAATGCTGGGACCATTAATTTTCTAAGTGGAAAATTCTCTCAAAATTAGATCCCTATCTCCTGTAAAATATTAAATATATTTCAGATAGATAATTAACATGAGTGAAAATATATATGTAAATATTTTAGAAGAAAGAAATTTGATATTAGAATCTTTTGCCATTAAATGTTTAATATGCATGCATAGCCATTTTCTTCTAATAAACCTAAAGTCATTTAGTATTTCTAACCAACTTCTGAACAAGTAAAGTACTTGCACACTCTATCCATGGAATACCAACACAAATACTCTTATTATTAACTAGAATTTGTTTGGCTTTAAAACAACAGGTTTCTAAGTGGTTTTATTTTATTCAACTATTTTCATTTTAGTTCTACTTATTTTGTTTCTTCATTTCTTATACAATTTAATCTTATCATTTTTATCATTTATCTTTTTGAAAATCCTAAGTAAATAGATTTATTTTAAGGTATCTTTCAGGTTCTTATGCTACTTTAATTTCCTCTGGAATGAATTCATCATCTGGTTGGCAATTTGTTAATTTTATTAGCTATCTTTCTTAGAGTAATATGTTAGTTTATATGTTTTAAATTTGATTAGAGATCTCA
>CM052446.1:8411926-8429660 GCA_028533085.1 Varecia variegata | reverse complement strand
GTTGCAGCTGAAAGTGTGGTCCATGAATCTGTATCACCTGGGAGCTTGTTAGAATTTCAGCATCTCAGGTCACACCCAAGATCTAAGTGAATCAGAATCTGATTTTTAACAAGATCCCCAGGGGACTTGTACACTCATTACAATTCAGAAACACTGGTCAAGTACTCTGCTTTTGAAACTGTAATGTGTTACGACTCCTTTGGAAAATAATTTAGCAATATTTTCAAGATGAAATACATACACAAATCTGTTTATGACAGTGCTGCTTATTATAGCACACACACAAAAAGAAACATATCCCAAATGTATGGAAACTGTTGTTAAAAACAAAGCACATCCATGCTATACACTTTTATATAGCCAGTTAAAACATTTATGAGCAGGTGATTGAATAATGGTTACATGACCGACCAGCTACAAAATCACATTCCCAGTATAACCTCAAAATTTGTTTAAAAATACAGGAAAAAAATTTGTTATCAACAGAAAATATCTTAAGGTAAAAGTGTTATTAGCAACTTTTATCATTACATTTTACATACATATTTTACAAATAATTTTAACCACGTTTAATAAATGGGGGAGTTTTTAAATAAAAGTAGCATGGTAAAAATATGGAATTAAATGGATTGTATGTGGTGTTAGTGCTTCATTTCTCTTACTGCCTGGCGTCTCCATCGTCATATATTCTGATCTCTAGTCTCACTGCCTACTTAATAATAGTTTCCCAGCTCTTTTCCATGTCCTTCACCTACTGGTTCTTGGTTTACATGCTTCCTCTTTGCATGACACTTCTCACACTCTTCCAGGAAGCTCTGCTGCTGAGGCATCTACCCTAGGCACCACTCATGTCCTGGATAAGGCCTGGAGTGCTGTACATGAAAGAGATTGGATGCTAAACTCAAAATAATAAAACTTGAATAATAATATGTATTATCAAGTGTAAGAAAAGGTCTGAGATAAGAAAATCAGGGTGAATTTGTTTCTATCTAAATATGCTGAAATCCGCCTAATTGTGAGTAAGGCCAACTTTTAAAATGTGTCATTGCAATCTAATCCATGCAGACTACCATTCACACCTCATTAACCATTGGAGGAGTTCTAATTTCCCTATGGTTTCAATTCATGCAATTAGGGTGAAAGCTTATGTGCCATGATTTATGGGATTTTCAAGAAAATCTGAGTCTTCTTGAATTGTGAGTTTGGGCAAGAAAATATTAGCTAAGTATACAAGGAAAAGAAACCAGAACAATTCTATAAGCTTTTCCATCTTAGAGAGCTTTTTACCTCCTTAAATAATTGACAAGAACTTTCACACTAGACAGGCTTTTTCAGCCTTTTGCAGATCTAATAAAGATGAATGAAGAGTGTACAGACACAGTAAAGCTGAGAAAAAAGGCAGATAAGAAAACAAAGAAGCATTTCAACAGCTCATATAACAATTCTTTCTGGAGTGAAAGGAGAAATGGTCATAAAAATAGGGGATATAAAACACCGAATGTGCTAAGTTTTTAACATCATTTCTATGGAGCAATGATAAATGAGGATTTTGCATTTGCAGAGAGTGACTAAGACTTGCCAATGCTGTTTCATGGTCAGGGTGTGCAAGTGTGCAGCTATGACTTACCTCCTTGTTATTAAGCCTTCTGTTTAAGGCTGTTGACTATGTATCTTCAGGGTTGCCACAGTGAAGTAAAGAATTCCCTGTTCATAATGTAAGAAGTTCTCTTAAGTAACTTACAAGTTTTCATTAGCAGACTTCATTAGCACTGATGAAAATGTTCAGATCAGACAGAGGAAGGAAGCACATTGAAATGGAAAAAAAAGTCAGCCAGACCCTGAGTCAAATTTATATAGAAAACTTCCTTTCCTGTCCCCACCCCCTTTCTCCCTCTCACTGTCTTTTACTCACACACACACAGCCAGAAAATTTGAATTGTCAACTTCTTTAAATACTTTAATAGCTTACAAAACAAAACCATGTTAATGTATGATTACTCTAAAGATTTAGAAAATAAAGATAATCTAAAAGGAAAAAAAATAAAAATCAAGCTAAAATACTACTCAGAAATAAGTGTTATTAATATTTACACAAATAAACTTCTAGTTGAATATACACACATATGGGATTTTATTGTTAATAAAATTTTGGTCACACATGTTGTTTATAAAGAAAATAACAGAAATGTTTTACAGGCTGATCAAAATATGCATTGCCATTATCAATTGTATGAATACATCATACAATTCTTTTTTAAAATTTTTTTATTTCAGCATATTATGGGTGTACAAATGTTTAGGTTTAGGTTACGTATATTACCTTTGCCCCACCCAAGTCACAGCTTTAAGCATGTCCATGCCCCAGACAGTGTGCACTGCACCCGTTAGATGTGTATATACCCGTCTCCTCCTCCCCCTCCTATCTGCCCCACACCCGATGAATGTTATTACTAGATGTGCATCTAAGTGTTGATCAGTTAAAACCAATTTGATGGTGAGTACATGTGGTGCTTGTTTTTCCATTCTTGTG
This sequence comes from Varecia variegata, assembly GCA_028533085.1. Classification (NCBI taxonomy): domain Eukaryota; kingdom Metazoa; phylum Chordata; class Mammalia; order Primates; family Lemuridae; genus Varecia; species Varecia variegata. The sequence continues at coordinate 8,427,130 of CM052446.1, read as the reverse complement.
ATACTTCACTTAGAATGGGTTCCCACTCTATCCAGGATAATACAAGAGGTGTTAGATCACCATTGTTTTTTGTGACTGAGTAGAACGCCATGGTATACATATACCACATTTTATTAATCCACTCATGTATTGATGGGCACTTGGGTTGTTTCCACATCTTTGCAATTGTGAATTGTGCTGCTATAAACATTCGAGTGCAGATGTCTTTTTTATACAATGTGTTTTGTTCTTTTGGGTAGATGCCAAGTAATGGTATTGCTGGATCAAACAGTAGGTCTACTTGTAGCTCTTTGAGATATCTCCATATTGCTTTACACAGAGGTTGTACTAGTTTGCAGCCCCACCAGCAGTGTATGAGTGTTCCTATCTCTCCACATCCACATCAACATTTATTGTTTGGGGATTTTTTGATAAAGGCCATTCTCACTGGAGATAAGTGATATCTCGTTGTGGTTTTGATTTGCATTTCCCTGATGACTAGAGATGTTGAGCATTTTTTCATGTTTGTTGGCCATTAGTCTATCTTCTTTTGAAAAGTTTCTCTTCATGTCCTTTGCCCACTTTTTGACAGGGTTGTTGGGTTTTTTTCTTGCTGATTTTCCTGAGTTTTATATAGATTCTAGTTATCAGCCCTTTATTGGATGTGTAGCATGCAAATATTGCCTCACATTCTTTAGGTTGTCTGTTTGTCCTCATGATAGTTTCCTTGGCTGTGTAGAAGCTTTTTAATTTGGTCATGTCCCATTTATTTATTTTTTGTTGTTGCTATGATTGCCTTTGGGGTCTTCTTTATAAATTCTTTGCCTAGGTCAAAGTCTATAAGATTTTTTCCAACATTTTCTTCTAGAATTTTTATAGTTTCATGCCTTAGGTTTAAGTCTGTTGTCCACCATGAGTTGATTTTTGTGAGAGGTGAAAGGTGCGGATTCTGTTTCAGCCTTCTACATGGGCTATCCAATTTTCCCAGCGCCATTTATTGAATAAGGATTCTTTTTCCCAGTGTATGTTTTTGTCAGCTTTGCCAAATATTAGATGGCTATATGAGGATGATTTTATATCCAGGTTCTCAATTCTGTCCCATTGGTCTATGTCTCTTCTTGTGCCAGTACCATGCTGTTTTAGTTACTGTAGACTTGCAGTATAGCTTGAAGTCTGATAAATTGATGCCTCCCAATTTGTTCTTTTTGCTTAAGATTGCTTAGCTATACGGGATATTCTCTGGTTCCATATTAGGCATAGAATTATTCTTTCTACACATCATACATTCTTAATTTCCTATATTTTTGAAATCAATGTTGCCTTCAGTCTTACAATACTATGAGCAATTCTGTATTTAATATTTGTACATACATTTTATAATCCATTATTGTGTTTTCATAGGAAATTCCTAAAATCAGAATTGTTAAAGAGTTTTCATATTTTGAAAGCCTTCATACATATTATATTTTCACCCAAATAGAATTTATCAAATTAGGCTGGGTTCAGTGGCTCATGCTTGTAATCCCAACACTTTATGAGTCCAAGGCAGGAGGATCGCTTGAGGCAAGGAATTCAAGACCAGCCTAGGCAACATAGTGAGAATCTATGTCTAAAACACAATTAATTGGACGTGGTGGCGCCTGTAGTCTTAGCTACTCTGGAGGCTAAGGTGGGAGGATTGCTTGAGCCCAGGAGTTCAAGACTGTAGTGAAGCATGATGACACCACTGCACTCCAGCCTGGGCAATGGAGCAGGACCCTGTTTCTAAGAAAAAGAAAAAAATAAAGAATTTACCAGGTTTATTTACATTTAATACTACTGGTATACATTCATAACAACATATGATGTCAGCATTCCTTTTAATATTTTAATCTATGAAATAAAAAGAATATTATTATGTTAATTTATAATTTTGAAGAGTAAAAATATAGTGCATTTTTCTTTTTTATTATTTTTGTGAATGTTCATTTTTCTATTAAGATAATGGTTTTCATTATAAATGTATATATGAAAAATAGTATGTCATTACTCATGGAAAATATGACTAATACCATACATCAAATAAAAATTGGAAAATAAATGTAAGCAAAACATAAGAATGAATATGGAAGTATGGATGATTAAAAAATCAAGCATGTATGATCCCTGAACAGTGAAATGGTTTGGTGAAGGTTTATCTGTTGATGACTGGATGTAACTGTCTAAGAAAAATAAAACAAGAAAGGAAAAAAATATGTGTGACCTGTTCAGAGTAAAGGAATCTTTTGGTGAAAATTCATCTATGTGGAAAATAAAAATAGGAACAAAAATAAAAAGAATTGAAACTCTTATAAAACAATCCATACAGTTTTGACATTGAAATGATTTTATGTTAAGAAACTGAAATATTCTGAAATGAGAAATAAATATTTGGGAAATATAAATGTAAAATTTAATACTAATTGAACATGGTTAACCAAAAACATTGCAAAAGAAACTTGTGGAAATATAAGGAGACAATTAATTCTAAAATGACAAAAAAAACATATTTTTTCTACCCTAACAGTAAACAGAAATTATTTTTGTAATAAAATACTCTTTGTATCATATTAACTAAGTTAATATATCAAAATTATTATAGTAACAGTGACGCTTATAATGATAATCACCAATGTTGATAATGCAGAGTAAAACAACACATTCATGTAGAAAAATGGGTTGGTTTGGAAAAAGGAAACATGCCAAACAAGCATATGAGAAGATGCTCAACATCACTAATCATTAGGGAAATGCTAATCAAAATAACAATATATCCAGTAGAATGGCTATTTTAAAAATCCCAGAAAATAAGAAGTGTTGGCAAGGATGTGGAGAAATTGCATCTTTTTTGCACAGTTGGTGGGAATGTAAAATGATGCAGCAGATATGGAAAACAGTATGTGGCTTCCTCAAAAAAATTGAAAGTGGAATTACCACATGACCATCAATTCCACTTCCTGATATATATCGAAAAGAATTAAAAGCAGAATTTCACAGAGATATTTGCACACCCATGCTTATAGCAGCACCATTTACAGCAGCCAATAGTAGAAGCAACCCAAGTGTCCATCAGTGAATGAATGGACAAACAAAATGTGGTATATACATATAATGGAATATTATTCAGTCTTAACAAGGAAGGAAATTCTGACAAATGTTATAATATGGATGGAAGCCTGAGGGCATTATGTTAAGTACAATAAGCCAGTCACAAAAAGACAAATACAAATGACTCCACTTATAAGAAGTACTTACAGGAGTCAAATCCATAGAAACAGAAAGTGGAATGGTTATTGCCAGAAGCTGGGGGAGGGGGAAATGGGGAGTTGTTGTTTAATGGGTACAGAGTTTCAGTTTTAAAGATCAAAAAATTCTGGAAATTGGTTGCATGACTATGCAGGTATACCTAACATTATTGAACAGTACAATTATTCATTGTTAAGATGGTAAATTTTATGTCATATGTATTTTACCACAACACAAATAATTTATTTATATTAATTAAAATTTTTATTTTTAATTATTATGAGTACATAATAGTTGTATATATTGATAGGGTACATGTGCTGTTTTGATACAGACATACAATGTGAATTAATCAAATCAGGGTAAATAGGGTATCCATCACCTCAAGTATTTATCATTTCTTGTATTAGGTACATTCCAATTCCACTTTTTTAGTTATTTTAAAGTATACCCTAACTTAAGGTTGATTATAGTCACTTTGTTGTGCTATCAAATATTGTTCATTTTATCTAACTACCTAACCATATTTTTGCACCCATTATCCATGCCCATTTTATCCCCTCCCCACTACCTTTCCCATCCTCTGGTAACCATCATTCTATTCTCTTCCTCCATGAGATCAGTTGTTTTTAATATAATTTTTTAGACTTAAAAGTAAACCCCAAAATAACAATCTCCCAAAATATACAAAATCCAAAAATGTGTATGTTCATTGATGCCATAAATATTCTCTTAATTAATATTAGAGATGTGTACAAATAAGTTTATACATGTAATTACTTAAGATATTTAAAACTTGAAGCAACCAGAATAGAATAGAATAGAATAAGGTGTGTCAATTAGATGAAATACTCATTAAAAACTTTATATGGCCGGGCGCGGTGGCTCACACCTGTAATCCTAGCACTCTGGGAGGCCGAGGCGGGTGGATTGCTCAAGGTCAGGAGTTTGAGACCAGCCTGAGCAAGAGCAAGACCCTGTCTCTACTAAAAATAGAAAGAAATTATCTGGCCAACTAAAACATATATAGAAAAAATTAGCCGGGCATGGTGGCGCATGCCTGTAGTCCCAGCTACCAGGGAGCCTGAGGCAGTAGGATCTCTTAAGCCCAGGAGTTTGAGGTTGCTGTGAGCTAGGCTGACGCCACGGCACTCACTCTAGCCCGGGCAACAGAGTGAGACTCTGTCTCAAAAAAAAAACAAAAAAAAACACTTTATATTAGAATACAATGTCAGGGTAATGCTTTATTCTGACTAAGACAGGATAACTGTTATCAGAATCACATTTCTGCCATAAACAACTATAAAAGGTTGACAAACTATATAAAACAACTCTTTGCAGACAGTGCATCTCAACCAATGCAGGCTTATGATGTTTCTCTGAGTGCATTTACCAAATCAGGGCATGGGATTCTAATTCAAACTGAAAAACAGTGATTTTACTGAGTAGAGGAAACTGACATGAGCGCTAAGAGCTGCCAAAACACCTGGCATTTGGGGGAAAGTGTCAGGAAGGAAGAAAAGACAAAGAAGATACCCCCAAAGTCTATGTCACTATTGACAACTGGTCCTTGCCCAACTCCATAGATCAAAAGTCCCCAATCTTTTTGGCACCAGGGATCAGTTTCAGGGAAGACAATTTTTCCACAGATCAGGGTGCAGGGGTGAGGGTGGTTTCAGGATAATTCAAGCACATTACATTTATTGTGTACTTTATTTCTATTATTATTACATTGTAATATATAATGAAATAAGTATAAAATTCACCATAATGCAGAATCAGTGGGAGCCCTGAGCTTGTTTTCCTGCAACAAGACGGTCCCATCTGGGGGTGATGGGAGACAGTGACTGAACTGACAAGAGGTGGAGCTCAGGCAGTGATGTGGGTGATGGGGAGCAGCTGTAAATACAGATGAAGCTTTGCTTGCTTGCTTGCTCGCCCACCTCTCACCTCCTGCTGTGCAACCCTGTTCCTAACGGGCTGTGGACCACGGCCAGTCTGCCGCCCAGGGGCTGGGGACCGCAGCCATATATGAACACGGCAAGATTCCAGAGATTCTAGGAAAGACTAGTTCCTGATATGCCGGTGATTAGAAAAGAAATTCCTCCCTGTACAATATGGGGAGGCAGAGTTTGAAGTTGTAGTTCAGAATGAAGAGACTTTGGTTAACTTTCTAGACTTTCAGTTGATCCCCAAAATATGACACCTTAGGATTAAAGAATATGTTTAGGTATAAGGGCAAAACTGAAATAGATTTGCCCAGCAAAGCTGAAAAGCAAACTGTAACACAATCAAGGTGCTCTATTAATGATTTTATTAATTGAATGCCAGAAAACACTTTAATAGTTTTTAGAAAGACATAACATAATAAAAATTCTTTTTTTTAATTTCAGCTTATTATGGGGGTACAAAAGTTCAGGTTATATATATTGCCCATGCCCCTCCATCTCCCCGAGTCTGAGCTTCAAGCGTGACCATTCCCCAGACAGTGCACCCATCATGTAGGTATATACACATCCCCTCCCCCCACCCCCAATAAAGATTCTTAAATAATGTTTTTTGCAGCAACTTGGATAGAACTGGAGGCCATTATTCTAAGTGAAGTAACCCAGGAACAAAGAACCAAATACCACATGTTCTCACTTACAAGTGGGAGCTATGCAATAGGTATGTGTGGTCATACAGAGTGACCTAAGGACACTGGAGACTCAGAACAGGGAGGTTGGGAGGAGGGTGTGGGATGAAGGTGATGGATATGTTAAAAGCCTAGACTTCTCCACTATGCAATTCAGCCATGTAACCAAAACCACTTGTACCCCCTAAATCTATTTAAATTTTAAAAAGGGGAAAAAAGATTCTTAGAACATATTCTTCAAAATTTTCAATAAACAATACAAAATAGTCATGCAGAGAAGCAGGAAAAAGATATATCATCAAATGAAAAAATAATCAGTAGACACTGACTCACTGACGATAAACATATTAATTAGAGTTAGTTGACAAGTACTTCAAAACAACCATAATTAAAATTGCATGCTCAGGCCTTTGTCACAGAAAAACAAAAATTATGTCCACTCAAAAACTATATAGAATTTTTCAGAGCAGGTTTATTTTAATAGCAAAACCCCAAAATAAACCTGTAAACCACCAAAAAAATAAAAATAAAAAAAGCTCTTGCTATAGGTGAATGGGTAGACAAAGCATTGTACATCCTTACCTTGGAATACTGCTCAATAGTAAAAATAAATTAGCTGGAACTTCTGATTTTGACACCAACATGTGTAGGACTTGTAAGTCATCACTTTAGCTCTTTCAACTTGAAAATGCTAGACGCACTGCACTATACAGTGGAGCTGTATAGGACCAGGGTTTTTGTGTGGTATAGAAGTTGTCAGTATCAATTCAAAGTAGAATGTTATAAATTAGAAAGTTAATTGTAATCTTCATGCTAACCACTAAGAAAATACCTAAATAATAGAGACAAAAAGAAACGAGAAGAAAATCAGAATGTAACAATATAAAAAATTAGCACCCACAAAAACAATAATACAGGAAACAATGGGCCAAAATAGTTATAAGATAGTCAGAAAAAATATCAGATGGCAGAAATCTCTTCTTACCAGTATTTACTTTAAATTTAAATGTATTACACTTTCCAATCAAAAGGCAGTAATTGATAGAATGGATTAAAAAAAACTTGACCTACCTATTTACTGATTGTCTACTGAGATTCACTTTAGATGTAAAAACATACATTGGTTGAAAGTGAAAGAATGGGAAAAGATAGTCGATGTAAATAGTAAGGAGAAGAGAATTATGGAGGCTAGCAGTCCAAAAAAAAAAAAAAAAAAGATCTTTAGGTTAAAAGCTGTTACAAGAGATAAAGAAGAATATTAACATTAATAAAAGTGTCAATTCATAGAGAAGATATAAAAATTATAAACAAATACATATTTTAATATAGAAGTATATTTTATATAAAATATTTTAATATATTTTATATAAAATATTTTAATATATTTTATATGTATTTTATAAATATCAAACAACAAAACCCCCAAATATAAGAAGCAAACATTGACAAATTTGAGAGGAGACATAGACAGTTTTACCAAAATAGTTGATCACTTCAAGACTACAATATCAATAATGGGTAAACACCCAGGATGGAAGATCAATATGAAATAGAGATCTTAACAACACTATAAACCAACTAGAACTAACAGACATACATAGAACACCCCACAAAACAATAGCAGAATAAACATTTTTCTCAAGTGCACATGGAACATTCTCTAGGGTAGACTATATATTAGCCCACAAAACAAGTCTCAGGGAATTTTAAAAGATTGAAATAATATAACATACCTTCCTTGTCCACAATTATATAAAGCTAAAAATCAATAACAGAAGAAAAATTGGAAAAGTCACAAATAAGTGTAAATTAAACAACATACTCCTGAATGACCATAACAAGAGTTAATAGGAAATACATAGAAATCCCAGCGGAAATTAGAAAATACATATAGATGAGTGAAAATGAAAACACAACATACCAAAACTTATAAAGTACTACAAAGTTAGTACTCAGAAAAAAATTTATACTGCTTATAGCAGTAAATGTCTACAGTAAATGAGAAAAAAAGTCTAAAACCAATAGCCTATCTCTAAACATTAAGGAACCAGGAAAAGAATGAACAAACCCCAAAGCTAGTAGAAGTAAAGAAATAAGAAGAAAAAAAGATTGTAGTGAATGTAAATAAGATAGGGAACAGAAAAACAACAAAAAGAACAAACAAAACCAAATGTTAGTTTTTTGAAAAGATCAATAAAATTGACAAAACCTTAGGTAGACTAACAAGGAAAAAAAAGAAGTTGCAAATAACTAAAGTCAGGAATAAATGTGGAGGCATTGTCATCTCAACAAAATATTAGCAAATTAGATAAAACAAAGAACAAAAAATTATTCACCATGACCAAGTGTGATTTGATTTCTTTCAGTTTTGTAAAGAAAGTTGTATTTTTTTGGTTCTATATATATACATGTATATATATATATATATTTATTTATTTATTTTTAATTATTATGGGTACATAGTTGTATATGTTCATAGGGTACATATGATATTTTGATACAGGCATACAATGTGAATTAATCAAATCAGGGTAATTGGGGTAGCCATCATTTCAGGCATTTAACATTTCTTTGTGTTAGGAACATTCCAATTCTCCTCTTTTAGTTATTTTAAAGTATACCCTAACTTACTGTTGTTTATAGTCACTTTGTTGTGCTATCAAATATTATTCATTCTATCTTATGTAAACCTGATTTAATATTCAGTATCAATGTAACTTGCTATATGAACAGACTAAGAAAAATTATACAATATAGTAATTAATGCAGAAATTCAACACCCATTCATAATAAAAACTCTTAGCAAACTAGGAATAGATATGAACATTATCAAGTTAATAAAAGGCACCTATCTATAACTAACATCATACTTAATGGTGATAAAATGGATGTTTTTCCCCTAAAATGGGAAAGAGGCAAGAATGTTCTCTCTCACCAATCCTATTTTTCATCCTATTAGAAATGATAGCTAGCGCAGTCATACAAGTAAAGGAAAGTAAAATATATAGAGATTGGAAAGGAAGAAATAAAGCTTTCATCGTAGGTGACATGATTGTATATGAAGAAATTCCCACAGAATTGACAAAAAACTCCCATAACTACTGACTATGGGAAAGTCACAGGTCATGAGGTTAATATACAACAGTCAATTGCTTGCCTGTATACCATCAATGAACAATTGGAAGTTGAAATTTTAAAAAAATGATCCCATTAATGATAGCACAACAAAATGAAATAGTGAGTTGTAAATCTAATAAAATATGTATAAGACTTACATATGGAAAATTACAAAATTCTGATGAAAGAAATCAAAGGAGATCTAAATGCAGAAATATTCTGTGTTTATAAAGTGGAAGACGAAATAGTATTATGTCAATTCTTCCCAAATTGATCTCCAGATTCAAGATAGTCCCAGTCAAAATCCCAGAAAGCTGGAGGATGGACACTCTTGAAGCTCTGATTCAGGTGGGGCAAAGGCAATATATATAACTTAAACATTTGTACCCCTGTAATATGCTGAAGTAAAAATAAAATAAAGTAAAAAGCTGTTTATCACACACAAAAACTTAAAAAAATTATTCTAGAGTTTATATGGAAGAGCAAAGTCCCTAGAATAACCAACACAATACTGAAAAAGGATAAAATTAGAGGACTTACAGTACAGAATTCAAGATTTACTTTAAGGCTATAGTAATCAAGACCAGGTAATATTGGCAAAACAATAGGCCAATAGATTAATGGAATGAAACAGAGACCAATGAAAAAATAAAATTGAAAAAACATTTATAGTGCCACCAAAATATTACAGTAACACACGAAATACTTAGAAAAATATTAACAATAGCTAGCAATAACTAAACACTTAAAGTTACAACACATTGCTAAAATAGCGTATAGAAGTTCTATCCAGTACAACAAAACAAGAAAAGTAAATTAAACACAATAATGATAACCAAGAATTACAACTGTTTCTGTTTGCAGATAGCATCATTTTTACAGAGAAATCTTCAGTCTCTACAAAACAACTACTAGAACGGAAAAGAGAAGTTAGTAAAGTCACAGCATGCAAGATTAATGTACAAAAATCAATTGTATTTTATGCACAAGTAGCAAACAATGGGAAAATAAAATTTTATAATATTTATAACACAAAAACATATAAAATACTTCAAAAATAATCAATAATTGGCATGCAATACCTAAGTCGTGCAATTCACCATCAAATATAGCAAGTGTTTTTGTAGAAATTAACAAGCTGCTTCTAAAATATATAGGAAAATCAGTAAAATATATAATGCCCAAAGCAATTTTTCAAAAGAAAACCAAATTTAGAAGACTTAACACAACATAATTTTAAGACTATTGTGCTGGAACAACTGGATATCTGCACAGCATTAAAAAACATCAACATAACTTCACACAACAGAGAAAAATGAATTTGAAATGGATCACAAATGTAAATATACAAGCTAAAACTATAAAGTTCCCATAAGGGAATGTAGAAGAAGATATTTGTAACCTGGGTTTAGAACACTGAAATCATGAAATAGAAAAATAATGGTAAAATGGATTTTATCAAAATTAAGAACTGCTACTACTCAAAAGAAGCCATCAACAAAACAAGCTCAACAAAAGAAAACATAAAAGCAAGACATAGAGTGAGAGAAATTATATGTAGATCTATGTTATATATATAAACTATATATTTTACGGACTTACAATACAAACATTAAATAAAGAACATAATTGTTTTAATGAACAAACATTTATACAGACATTTCACAAAAGAAAATATACATAAAGTAGCCAAATAGCATGTGTAAATATGCTCTTCATCAGTCTGTAAGAAAATGCAAATTCAAACCACCATGAGATATCGCTATATATGTAGGAGAACAGCTAAAAATAAAAAAATTTTACACCTTGGCGAAGATGGAGAGCAACTAGAATTCTTACACATGGCTGGTAACCATGTAGAATTGTACAAATGCTTTAAAAAATGGTTTGGCAATTTCTGAAAAAGTTAAATATATACCTAGCATATGACTCAACTACTCCTTTCATATATATTTATCCAAGAGAAATGAAAACATATGTCAACCCAAAGACTTGTAAAGAATGTTCAACATTACTCATAAAAGCCAAAAATTGGAAACAACCCAAATGTCCATCAAAAGAGAAGTATATAAAGAAAACGTCTTAGAGCCATATGATAGAATGTTACTTAGCAACAACAACAAAAAACTATGGATACATAAAGCAACATAACTGAATCCCTGCATTATTATGCTTAATAAATGAAGCCACATACAACATATATATTGTGTCATCTGACTTCTACAAAGTGCAAATTAATTTATAGTGACAAAAAGTGGATCAGTGCTTGCCTGTGGATAAATGTAGGGGTTTGGGTCATTGCAAAGGGCATACGAAATCTTTAGGGCATGATGGAAATATCCCATATCTTGATTATAAAAGTGGTTTTATAGTTTTACATAGTTGTCAAAACTAAATTGTAGAATTTAAATTGATACAGTTTATTTTAAGTATCTTATTTCTCAATAAAGATGATTTAAAAAGAGAGAAAAAAAGACAAAAATAGGTTGAACTTTCCTATAAAAGTCTTGGGCAGAAGTCCTGCAAAATTGATAAAGGAAGTTTTCATGGTAAAAGACAATGAAACATGGATCTTCAGCAAGTTCCATGAAAAAAATTTTAATAAGGTAAATATAAAAATAAAAGGTATAAAATTAAAGTATAAGAAGCTATGAGAGACATACTTTAAATATTAGAGGACAAGATAATTGAAAGTAAAAACAAACAAAAATGTAAACACTAACCAAAAACATTAACATAATATTAGACAAATCAGACACTAAGTAAATAGTATCGCAAAAGATAAAAAGGTACTTTTTATAATGATGAAGAGGTGTAAAGTCTATGAGTAAATACAATGTTAACAGCTTTCTTTTAAAGCTGTAAAGCTCTAGGCTCTCTTTTCTTGTGGAAATTTCTATTGCCAAAGGAAAAGCTCTCAGCAACCATGTTCAGCCCAGCCCTGCTTCCTACCAAACAACATAAAGTTTATTCAGGCCTCAGAAACCAATAATAGAAGTTGTTAAATGAAATGTTAACTGAACTCCACAGCTCTCAGAACAGATAGACATACACATTTAAATAAATACACAGGTGTGAGGACACATTACATAGACTTCTTTGAACTTGCTTTTATATGAAGGTGAAACTCACAAGATTTCCGTGTTGTTGACTGATCTTCCAATCAGGCAATCCCTAAATCATTACCATAAAGTAGTTTCTCCCACTTCTGTCACCTTCCCAATAGAGCAGAGAGGGAAGGGACTAAAGAAGGCATCTTTGGCCTTTTCAGCACATGGTCAAGTGGCAGCGTCTGTGCACCTCCCCCAATCTCTACAGACACAGAGAATGTTAAATCTGATGACTCCTTGAACAATAACTCAGGATAAGGGTTCATAATTTTTAACTTAGTCTTTCACTTCTAAAATTTTTCCAAGTTCTTTATCAAGGACATATGCTATTTTCATAATTTAAACAAAATATAGGTGTTTGTGTACTTGAAGTTGGATTTTTTAATAGTCTCCAATCTCTCTCTCTTCATCTCCACCTGCACCTCCCAGTTCTAAACCATCATCGTCTCTCATCTAAACTACTGCAACATCTTGTAGCTGTTTCAACCTTGTCTACTCTGGCCTTCATTTAACTTTTATCATTACTACAGCCAGAGAGTTATTTCCAAAACACTAACAAGACCATATCTGCCTTCCTAACCCCCAGCCCCGGGCTTAAACACCCTAAGTGGCACTCATTGCTCTTGATATAGAAACCAAAATGGTTTTTGGTGGCCGGAGTGCTCTACCCAAAGTGGACTCTGTAAACTACTTTTCAGAATCTCACTATATTTGCTCCAGTCACTCTGGGACTCTCTCAGTGTTTATAGTAAACTGATACCTTTCACCACACACCTTTTCAATGTAATCTTCCCTCTGCCTGGATTCTTTTTCTTTACTCCTTATGCTACTTCTACTCACTGTGTAGATCACAGATGAATAATTAGTCTTCCCTTTTCTTCTGGACTAAGCAAAAAGTGCCATACTTTTGCAACATACACTTAGCAACAATTTTGCATGAGAATTTAAATTTTGGTCTGTCTTATGCACTAAACCATGAAATGTGTTGAATGGGACTTGCCTCTCTTTTCTTTTCTGTTTTTTTTTTTTTAATTTCAAAACATTAAGGGGGTACAAATGTTTTAGATTACATGGATCACTTTTTTAATGCTTGAGTCCTGGCTATGGGTGTACCCATCACCCAAATAGTGTCCATTGTACACATTAGGTAGGTTTTTGTCCCTCTGCTCCTCCTCCATCTCCACTGGTTGATTTCCACTGAGTTTTACTTCCCTATGTGCATATGTGTGCTCATCAGTTAGTTCCACTTTCAGAGTACATGTGGTGTTTGTCTTTCCATTCTCCAGATAGTTCACTTAGGAGGATGGTCTCCAATTCCATTCATATTGTTTGCAAAAAGTATTAATTCATCTTTTTTATGGCTGAGTAGTACTGCATAGTATACATATACCACATTTTATTAATCCACTGATGAATTTATGGGCACTTGGGTTGATTCCACATCTTTGCAATGGTGAATTGTGCTGCAGTAAACATTTGAGTGCAGGTGTCTTTTTGATGAAACGTCTTCTTTTCCTTAGGTTAGATACCGAACAGTGGGATTGCTGGATCAAATGGTATGTCCACTTTTAGTTCTTTGAGGAATCTACATGCTATTTTCCAGAAGGGTTGTACTAATTGGTAGTCCCACCACAAGTCTATAAGCATCCTTTTCTCTGTGCATCCATGCTAGCACTTATTGTTTTTGGACTTTTTAATAAAAGCTATTCTAACTGGGATAAGGTAATATCTCATTATCGTTTTAATTTGCATTTCCCTTATGATTAGTGATGTTGAGCATTTTTTCATATGTTTATTGGCCATTTGTCTTTCTTCTTTTGAGAAGGTTCTAGTCATGTCTTTTACCCACTGTTAATAGGGTTGTTTGGTTTTTTTCTTGCTGATTTGTTTGAGTTCTTTGTAAATTCTGGTTATTAGCCTTTTATTAGATGTGTAGTTTATGAATATTTTCTCCCATTCTAAAGGTTGTGTATTTGCTCTCTTGATTGTTTCCTTAGATGTGCGGAAGCTTTTTAGTTTAATCAAACCCCATTCATTAATTTTTGTTGTTGTCATGATTGCGATTGTGGTCTTTTTTATAAATTCTTTGCCTAGGCCAATATCTAGAAGAGTTTTTTTCCTACATTTTCCTCTAGAATTCCTCTGGTTTCGTGCTTTAGATTTATTGACTTAAAGTCAATTTTATCTGATATGAGAATGGCTATACCTGCTCTCTTTTGATTTCCACTTGTGTGGAATATTTTTTTCCATTATTTCATGTTGAGTCTGTGTACATACCTGTGGTTTAGATGTGTTTACTGGAGACAGAAGATAATTGGGTTGTGTTTTTCATCCATTCAGCCAGCCCATATCTTTTGAGAGGAGCATTTAGTTAATTAACATTAATTGATAGCATTGCTATGTGGGATATCGGTTAGTCTGTTCATCCTGTTGGATACTTCCTTCTTGCTTTGTTTTACCTTTTTCTGTTGTTTTATAAGAGTTGTGAGTTTAGGGCATTTTTATTTTTTAGGTCATTTTACACTGGTGGGTATCTGTTTTGCTGATTTGTGTATAGTGCCATTCTGAGTATTTCATGCTAGGCAGATCTGTTCATGGCAAACTCCCTCAGCTTGTATGGAAAAGACTTAATTTCTGTATCAATTGTGAAACTTAGTTTTGTAGGTTACAAAATTCTAGGCTGGCGGTTTTCCTGTTTAAGTTGATTGAAGATGGGGCCCCAATACCTTCTAGATGATAAGGTTTCTGCCGAGAAGTCTGCAGTTATCCTGATGGGTTTTCCTGTGTAGGTTATTTGATGCTTTCATCTTGCTGCTTGCAGAATTTTCTCCTTCATTTTGACTTTGGCCATTTTGATTACTATGCATCTTGGAGATGTCCTGTTTTCTATGAATCTTCCTGGTGTTCAATGCCTTCTTGTATCTGGATGTCTGAATTTCTGGCAATACCAGAGGGAAGTTTTCCTCAATAATTTCTTCAAAGAGGTTTTCCATGCTTTAGTTTTTTTTCTTCTTCTCCCTCAGGGATACCTATAATTTGAAGGTTAGTTTGCTTCACATAGTCCCATCTCTCTCTCATTGATTGCTTGGACTTTTTTAT
>CM052446.1:8377594-8411426 GCA_028533085.1 Varecia variegata | reverse complement strand
CACCCCAGACCACCAGCTATTCCATAGCAGACTTTCCTAATCACTATTCTATAGTGATGTCTCTAAATAATAGTCTGTTAATGAATTATTCTGTGACTTGCACTGGATAATCTGAATTCAGATAAGAGCAAAACAGAGAAATAATAGCACATCTGTAGTAATACAAATTGTCACAGCAAAGGAAAGTAACACATTTTCAATTGGGATGAGCAAAACAAAATATATACTCTGTGTCCATGTACTTTTAGTTAAAGTAGCCCATGATGTATCTTAAAGACCCAAACCAGCTAAGAAAACTGGAGAGTCCATCTAAACACTAACCATGGGTATACTAAGAGATACCCTAGTAGGTCACCAAGAAATGAAATCTGCCTCAAGTTAGCTGTAAAATAGCCTTGCAAATAAGCAGACAATTACCTAAATATGAATTCTCTTTGAAGCTAAAAGAAAATACATGGATTTATAGGAAGCCTTGTAACTTTATTCGCTTCCAATTAAATGAAAAAGAAATTTTTCTACATTTCCTGTATAGACCAAGTTATTAAGGATGTTCCATGCTTGTTACATTTTTGAAGAGTAATGGCTAAAAAAAAATTCGCAAACGGAATCTGGGATTGTTTTACTCCCTAGGAATAGTGACACCATTACTGTGGTTAGCCCTAGAGAATAAAGATATTTGTTTTACTAAACTTTGTAAGTAAGCCAACAAGTCATTTGGTAAAGAGGATGGTATTCAATATCTCTGTTGGGCCAAGTGGTGATAACTTTTGTCCTACAAGGGCAGTGCAGTGTGCCAAAAGGATCCTGCAATTGCAAATCACTGAGACATGCATTTCCATGCTGTTTTCACAATTTGTAGAACCTAGGCAAATAACCGAGCTCCACTGAGCCTCAATTTCCTTTTCCATACAACGGGAGAAATCACCACACCTCCCCCACAAACGTCAGAGACCTCTGTTCCCTCCGGACGGCCACCATGAAGTAGTCTGGTTACTGCTTCTCCACCTACCACATTTCCTTTTTCAGTATTTAAACATTCCTCATTTTAATATTTCTGGCTCAAGAACATTTCTTACAATCTATATGTATATTTAGCATGGATATATGTTTTTCTTTTTTATTTCCTAAAGAGCTATTATTTAATTGCTAGTATGTGTTACAATGAATGATATCTCAGGATTGAGGAAAACCAGAATTCAAAGTCACCAAGATGGTGACTATACAATATACAATATAGTTAATGGATTGTGGAAGAAAAAGTCAACTCATGCAAAAAAAAAAAAAAGATTTTTTTGTTGATGTCCAAAATAGTTTGATTATTCTTTACAGTGCAAAATTATTTAATTTACCAAGAATTTTTTAGTAAGGGTTGATCCGTATAACTAATATGAAAAACTACTATCATCTCTTTTACAAATGAGCTAACAGATTTTGAAAGGTTCATGGTTATATATTATTGTCTGTCCCTCCATTTCTTCCTGGTATCCATTGTTTTCACTCTTCTTCTATAGATAAGGGCTTAGAAGCCAGATGGTATTGAGAAAACTGTTGAAATAATTTAAGTGAAAAGTGAAAGCAATCTAAAACATTCGGCAACAATGGGACTGCAGAAGAAGGGAGACAATAGGATTATTTACAAGGTTGAATCCACAGAATTCAGGAACAGAATGGATGTGTGCCTTAAGGGAGCAAGGAGCAGTTCCATGTAGTTCAATAGTTCTTTATGATACGTGCAATATATATACATATATATTACTACATCACCCTTATGTGCATGTATATATACATATACACATATGTATACATCTGTAAATATACACATTACATATAGACAACCTCGAAATGGTGCTAAAATAGAAGAAACAGATGGCACACCTGGTATACTGAAATTTGAGAAAATTTGGCACAGAAGAAGAATATGGACACAGATTCTGGAAAAACCTCAAACAGAAATAAGCAGCACAGGGGCTGATTTAGAGATGAAAGCCATAACACACAGACAAAATCAGATCATCAATAGACAAATGGCCATCAGTGTAATTAATTAAAGGCATGTGGAATTGCGCAGCCATCTGGGGCAGTCCTTTTATAGCCCACCTCCCACCTGGGTATACAGAGGAGTTGGCTGAGTGTTTTTCTCTTTAAAGAGTGGTTCTCAAACTTTATTACACATCAGAACCTCCTGGAAGATTTATTCAAACACAGATTTCTGAGCCCTACCTCTAGATTTTCTGAGTCAGTAGGTTTGGGTCAGCCTTCAAGAATTTGCATCTCTGAAAAGCTCCCAGGAAATATTAATGGCCCTTGGACTACACTGTGATAACCAGTGCTCCAGGCTGCAGCTCGGAGAATGGTTCTCTAAAGTTTCTATCTACCCATCTATGTGTGCTAAGACCAGAAATGGAAGAAATGCAGCTGATCTCAGAAGGAGGTAATACCACAACTCCGTAATAAACATAGAGAAAAACCAAAAGGGCTGGAAGTAGGAGGGCAGCCAATTCATGAATAAAATAGGTAAACCTCTAGATTGAAAAAATTAGACTTTCTTACTCACTTGGTTGCTCTTTGCTCATGTGACCTAAATGGCAACCTACCTGCTAGCACGTCCCAGCCGCCCACCTACAGTCAGCAGTCATACCCTGTGCAAATGCCCAGACCAGAAATCATCTCAGCTCCTGAGTAAATGTGAGCCACCTACCTAAAATGACTGTTTTATCAATCATTGGAAAATGTGAACAACTGTTTAAACTCTCCAGGAAATAGAAAAAAAATAAATTTTATGTTACAGAAGCACTAGGATGAATGAGCAAAACATTTCAGCCTAGTATAAAAAGAAGGAATGCAGAAAAACCAGGAAGACAATCAAATAAAAATATTGATTACTGTCTGCCGAGATTTCTAACATAACACAGAGATTTATTTGATAAAAAGAAGGCTATATAGAAGGAGAAATGACAAATTAGTAAAGATTTTTGAGACTAAAAATATAACATAAAAATTAAAAAGTTAACTTAGATTCCACATTCCTGGTAATACTGGGAGTAAGGCTTTTCTGACTGTCTTTCCTGAAGAAATGAAAAATGGAAAAAAAAATTTTTTTAAGTAATTGCCTTTACATCCTGGAACTAACTTTAAAGGTAGTGATAAGCACCTAGGTCAAATCCCAGGGAAGAACAGGAACTCAGAGGTGAGTTGAGCACTCGCACACTGGGATCATTTTGCCCTGTAGACATTTAATACTGTCATTTTGCCCTGTAGGCATTTAATACTGCCGTCAACTTGTATTTTGGTTTTGATGGACTCACAGACTGAGCGGTAAGAAATCAAGGCCTGGGTCTACTCAAAGCAGGAGTGCAAAATAAGACCCTGCCCACATTCAAATGCAGACTTGAGGTCTAGTCTATGACCTCTCTGTCTAGATACAGTCAATATCAATATCATCAATGACATCAGTGTCATCAATATCAAAGGATGAAAGAACCTTCGGAATTATCCATGAGAAATTTTAGTGATGAGCTGACTCTACACAAATTTGCAGCTTAGGTTTGCATTAATTTACTTTTCAAGGAAAATAAACAGTAAACAAAAATGAATAAAAAAGCTTACATGGAAAAAGTCACTATAAGTGAGAACCAAGAGAAAAAGACCAGGACAGTCGACAGATACTGAAATGTTCAAACATAAATTATGCAATGATTCTTGCTATTAAAAATAATACAAGTATAAAAATATCAATAGGCAACAGGAAAATAGTGATTTTGAAGGTTTAGTGAAGAAAATGGAGTATATAGAAATAAAAATGTAATATACAGAATTATAAACTAATAAATAAGTATTATATTTCCATGAATAATAATAATATTAAATAATGATATCAGAAATTTTTTCATTTACTTTGAAAACTGTTGACTATACTAGTTTATGAAGTGTCTGTTTAGGTTTCCCATTTGGTAATTATTTTTTTCTTTTACCATTGATTTGCAGGAGTTTTTAAAAAAATACATTTTGTATGAGCCCTTCATTAGATAGATAAATGACAGGTAATAGGTAATTTATAAACATATATCAAATGAACATATATATGCATATATATATTTTTCAAAATATATATTTTTGCCAACTTTTCCTCTGAGTGTATGGCTTGTCTTTTCTCTATCTTACTGGTATCTTTTTCCATATCTTAATGTTAACAAAATCCAGTTTATCAATTTTTTTAAAGGCTGAATTATTATCAAAGCCACAAAGGAGTTTTGGCTTAGGTCCAGTTGCTCATGTCACAAATATCCAATTATTGATACAAGGAGGATTGCCAAGGAAGAAAGGAATTTTTTATTATGAAAGATGTCTTGTCCGAGAATAGGAGAAGCTGCCTCAAATCATTCTCTCATGGGCTTTGAAAGGAGGGGCGATTGCCTTGAGACAGGTCCTGGTATAACTAGTCAGGGACTATGTGCATTGGGGACAGGTTGTGGAGGGGGGGTGAGTCATCAGGAAGTCTGCCCAGAGGCCTTCAGAATCTCAACTCCTTGGTCTTGCAGAAAATCCATCATTTCTGGTTAACAACTCAAAAGCTCAAATAGTTAAGGGAGAGGATTAAAAAATTAATATATAATATACAGGGGTCATTGAAATTTGTTCACAGAGTTGGTTATAGAATGGATTATGTTCTGTTCAAGAAAACTTTTCCCACTCCAAAGTAAAATTATTTTCATATGTTTTCTCTTAGTGTATTGTTTTATGATTTATATTTAACTTTAGAACTTAAATGAATTTTTGTACATGGTGAGAGGCAGAAATAAAGTTTTTTTTTTTCATTTTGGAGTTTTAATTGACCCAGCATTATTTATTGTAAACACTATTTGATCCCAGTGTATTGCAGTGAGGCCTTGGTTGTATATGAGATGTTCATATATGTGTTCATCAATTTGTGGCCTCTCTCTTCTGTTCCACTAGTCTGTCTATTCATCTAGTGTTTTACCAAAACCATGCTATCTTCATATTTGTTATGTTATAAGATACCTTGACATCTGGCAGTACAAGTGCTCCAGGTTGTTAGTGTATAGAAAAGTCTAAAGTTTAAAATTGTTTAATACATACAAAAGAAGACAAAAAAGGAAAGTAAATATTATATCTATATCTAGCTATAGGTCTATCTTTCTATCAAGAGAGGAGGAGAAATAGAATGGATAAAATAAAATCATAGATTTAAACCTTAAAAAATATTAATTAATTCCATGAGCAACTAAAAATTGTTAAAAGGTACAGACTGTTAGGCTTAATAAAAAGAAAAATGGGCATGGGCAAACATATTTAACCAGAACTTTTGTACCCCCATAATAAGCTGAAATTAAAAAAAAAAGAACAAAATCCACCTCAATATTGTTTACAAGCTACATGTCAAAAAATATATAACAATGTTGAGAGAAAATAACTAGAAAAACCATGCCATTCAAAAGCTAATGAAAAAAAGCTGGTATTGTATCAGTATTAGGAAAATAAACTTTAATAAAAATAATGAGTTACTTTATAATGATAAATATGTTCTCACTAGGGAGAAATATCAAAGGGAAGTATCTGTTTTTTGAACAAATTAATAAAATTGATGAATATCTAAAGATGCAAAACACAAATAACCCATATAAGCTATGGAATCTAAATAGAAATACAGATTTTGCTGACATTAAAAAAATAATAAAAATATGTTATGAACAAATTTATGAAAATGTTTGAAAGTATAGATAAAATGTATAAATTTCAAACCAAATTCTTAACAGAATTGACTTAAAAGACTTAAAAATTTTACAATAGGCATTAAAGAAAATTCATCAGTAGTCAAAAAAGATCTCTCACAGGTCCCACACTCATCCCATTTATCCTGAAATTAATTTTTCAGTGAGTCCCTCCAAGCATTCAGAGAAGAAAGTATAATGTTAAACTAAGTCTTCCAGGAAATAGAAAGAAAAATTGACACACTACTTTTATTAGGCCAATATGACTTTGATGCAAAATCTGATAAGAACAATATTATTTTAAAAAATTATGAGTTAATTTCACTCATTAAGATAGTGACAAAAATCCTAAAGATAATCTGAGCAAACTCAATCAAGCAACATATGAAAAAGACAATATACCATGACAAAGTTAAACTTACTCATGGACACAAGGTTTTGATTTAACAGCAGACACAATAATTTGAGTAAAGAAAAATTTATGATCATGTTAATAAAAGAAAACAAAATCAGAAATATATTTCTATATTCAATGTTAAACCATAGAAAAGTTTCAGTGTTAAAAACATAGAAAAGTAAGGCTAGGAGGGAACATCTTTAATCTTAATAAAATCCTTTTATTAAGGATACATAATATACATAATATTTGTAACATTATTCTCTGTTGTTAAACCCTGAAATGCTGTCCATTAAAGAGCAAAGTTAAGATTTCCAACATTTGTTCATCATTTTACTGGAGGAAGTTGCCAACTAAGAAAGCCAAGAAAATATCTAAAAGACATAAGAGATAGAAATGAAGAAATTATTCTTAGCAGATGGTATGAATGTGTGAGTAGTAAATCCAAAAGAACATAGAGATATATTTTAGAATTAATAAGAAAGTTTGACAAGTTGGTTCAACACAAAATCTATATGTTAAAATCGATTTCCTTTCTATATACCATTCACAGTTAGAAAACAACATTTTAAAAATATAATTTAAAATAGCATCAACATTATTAATTACCCAGGAATAAGTCTAACAAAATATATGCAAGAATTCCATAGAGATCATATGAAACATTACTGGAAGTTGTTAAAGAAAACATCAATAAACAAGATTTTTCTTCTCAATGGATGGCAAAACTCAATATTGTAAATACATCAATTCTTCAAAAAATAATTCATAAATATACTAATAAATTCCCCTTTGGTTCTTTGTTTTGTTTTGTTTTCTGTTTTGTTTTGGGTTTTTTGGTGAAACATGGAAATAGAATGGCCAAGTATAGCCAAGATAGGCTTGGAAAAGAAGAGCAGGAAAACGAGCTATACCAGATACCAAGATTTATTATAAAAATATAGTCATTAAGATGATGTGGTACTATTACAAGGATGTATACATAGGTCAGAAAGAGACCCTAAAAGCAAGCCCAGATTTAGTGAAGAGTTGACATATGGCAAGATTTCTCTGCAGATCAGTGAAGAAAAAAAAAATCTTTTTTCAATAAATTGCCCAGGAAAAATTGACTATACATATAAAAAAATTCATTTAAATTATTGCATCACACCACACATAAGAAAGAAGTCAGGTAGATTAAAGACTTCACTGTAAACTCAGAAAACAGTAATTTTATTAATAGAAGACAATGAGAGAATGTCTTTATGATGTCACAATAGACAAAGATTTCTTACACAAAAAAAAATCACAAAGGACTAATTGCAAAGAATAATATTGATTGATTTGAATACATTAAAATTAAAAACTTTGCTCATCAAAAGATATCATAAAGATAGAAAAAAGCCAAAAACTGAGAAAAAATATTTGCAGCACATATAAAAACGAAAGATTGGTATTAATGTAATATAAAGAACTACTCTAAGTCAACAGAAAAAAGGCAAATACCACAATAGAAAAATGGACAAAAGATTTGAACAGGCACTCCCCAAAGAGGAAATCTTAATGGAATTAAATATCATCTTCAATGTATCCCCACTAGATTTGGAAAATCTAAAAATCTCATAATATGAAATGATGTTGAGGTTGTGGACCCATGGGGGCTCTCATAAGCTATGAGTGGGATTTAAGGTTGAACAACGTTTATGGAATTCTGTTTATCATTATCTAGTAAGTATGAAGCTACCATACCCTATCAGCCAGCAACTTCAGTCCTAAAAACACTCAAGGATATGTGTATTGAATTACATGTCCAAGAATTGTTCATAATAGTTCTAAAATGTGCATAGTCAAAATGTTCATCAGTAGTAAATAGATAAATTGTGAAAAAATTATATAATAGAATACCATGCAGCAATGACTACAAACAAGGTATAGCCACTTACAAAAGCATGGATGAAGTTCAAAAAACACCAAAGTTCAAAAAACACAACATACGGTTCTGTATATTAAAGTTTAAAATACAAAAAAATACTAATCTGTAACTTGTATGGATACATAAGTAGGTATTAATATTATGAAAAAAATAAAATCATTATCATAAAATTCAGGATAAAGATCACCTTTAGGGGAGACTGATGAGGTTGTAATTAATGATGGGTACACAATGCTTTGGGCACTGGAAATGCTCCAATTGCCCGGCTGAGTAATGTACACATGAGTGCTCACTTTATGATAATTCATTAAATTGTAATACTGTGACCTGACTATATGCCTTATTATTTCACAATAAGAGACAAAAGTGTATGAAAATGATGAGTAATACATTGAGAACATCCCAAGACAGAAACATTGCTGATAAAGTTAAAGAAAATTCCAAGAAAAAGAAAGAGTGTAATTGGAAGTAGAAAATGGAAGTAAGGAACTTGGAAGATAGATAACAAAAGATACAATACCATTCTAATAGGAATTTTAGAATAAGAGCAAAGAAAATAATATGAAACAGTAATACTAAGATTGAATATAAGAATTTTCTCAAGGTGAAGCATGTCTTGACATCTCAGATTGAAAAGTTCCATGTGATCAAGTAGGGCTTTTTGGGGGTCCAATTCAGCTGAAATTTCTAAATTTCAAGGATAAAGAGAAAATAAAGAGTCTTAAGGGAGCTAAAAGGAGAGAGAAAGAGAGGTATCTAAACATGAGTTGCATACTGATAGAGCTCTGACTTCAATAAGAATGCTGGAAGAAAATGGAAAAATGTTTTTCAAATTCCTAAGGAAAATGATTTTGACACTATTTTTCAATTAACTAACAATTATATTGTACAGACACTAAGTTCATTGCATATGGTACTCCATTTATTCATCACAATTAACGCATAAGTAAATCAGTACTCTTTACCTCATTTTACAGATGAGGAAAATGAGGCACAGAGTGTTAAGTAACTTCTTCAAGGTCACAAGGTTAGTAAGAAGCAGAGAGGGGATTCAAAAGTACGCGGAATGGACTGGCTTGAGTGTCTGTACTTTTAATCTCTTCATCAATTCCCTCTCTAGAAAAAAACACCTGGACAAATTATTATTTCCTTTTGAAAGAGGGGAAAAAAGATATTCGGGGCAAATAAGTGCTCAGAAATTTTACTATCTATGAATCATTTCTGAAGAACAGAAAAAATTTGCTTGAAATATAATCTGTATCCTCCCCAGAAAAGGAAGACACCAGTTGTAAAATATTCCATCAGTCTCTCCTTTACTTACTTTATATACAATTTATATTCCAGGCAGTTCTGCCCACTACAGAAACTTCTTGAATTGTCATGGCCCTAGTGGAGCAAAAGCCCAATTCAGCATGTTCCCCACTATATACTTTCTCTATGCCTGTATCTGAAAAGCCAAAGGCAATTGGAGAATTTACTTATCATGGCACACTGTTACTGCCAAAAATTCATGAATATGACCTCAAATGGGCATGCAAAACTGCTATGGAAACTTGCTCTGTTTCTTTCTTGCACATGCTTTCTCACTCTCTGCAATAACTATTTAACACTTTGCTCACTCTCCTCAAACCCCCACCCCTCAACCCCAAACTCCCTCAGATGCCTGGCCTGCTACTTACGAGAAAATCAGATTAAAATCCTTCAATCTCCCTCCAAGGAACATACAAACCAGTTTATATCTGTTTACCTTCCCTCCTGTTACAGAAGATAAACTGTCCTTCCTTGTATTTGAGCCTGATTCCTCCACCCATAGTTAGAAACCTCATTCTCATTCAGTCTAAATTGCAGGCTTTTCTGTCTGTTATTCTCAACATCTTCCTTTCAATTTAATCTCCTGTTATGTATGTTCTATCAAATCATGACCCAACAGCTTTTTTTAGATATAATCATCTCTCTCCTCTCTCAGATGAACCAATTTCAAAAATGTTTATACTCATCATCTTTATTTATCCATCCTTCACTGCATTCTGAGACAAACTGGCAATCTGTCCTCATTATGCCGCCAAAACAGCTCTTTCGTTAGTAGCCATGTCACTAGTCCAGCGGATATTTTTCAGTCTTCATCCTATTTCACCTCCCACTAGCTTTCAACCCTATTTGACTACTTTTTCCTTGAAAGATTGTCTTCTTTTGTCCTTACTGACTGCTTTGTTTCCTGGTTTTCTTCCTAATTACCTGACAGCTTCTCAATCTTATTTGATAAGACACCTCTTGTTCATACTGACCATTTGAAGTTGAGGTTTTCATGGTTAAAGATTAGGATCACTTTTCCTGTGACTCTCTGCTCTCCTAGGCCCTACAATATTAGCTCATGATGTCAATTGCCAATATAAGAAAAAATCCCAAATCTACAACCCAAACTGCTAGAAGAGCTCCAGGAAGACCTGAAATTTCCACTTACATGTCTCAAGTTCACATCAAACTGAAATTGTGATCTTTACCTGTCCCGTTATCCCCTGACTACTGGGATGGCACAACAGAGGCCAAATATTCAGAATCATTTTGATATTTTCATTTCAGCAAGTTCTATTGATGCTTCATACTAAACATTACAAGCTGCCATTATTTCTTCTCAGGACTACTGATAGCTCCCTCCGTGGTTGACCCACAATGTTCAGATATACTCTCTAATACATTTTCCTTGTTGTGTTTAAAACGCAAATTAGTATAACCATTTTCTCTCCCACCTCAATTTAAAAATCTTTACTGGAATTCTCCATTGCTTGACAATGTGCTACATGATCTATTACCTATTAATATTTCAAACCTTATCTTGTACATGCAGCACTGAAATTTTGCGATTCTTTTATTTCCTTTGCACACCTGCCTTGGGTAATCCAACTCATCCCCACTCCTTTCATCTGTGTATGTACGTGAGTGTTTATGTGTGTGTGGGGGTCTATGTATATTTACTTATATGTGTGTGTAGATACACATGTTATATTTTTCTCTGCTCCTGTTTAAAAATTGGTAAATTATTCAAGCATCGATAAACCTACAAAAACAAGATGTGATGCCAGTGGTACCTACCACTCACATACAATAAATGTCACAATTGCTTAATGTCACTCTTAAGAAAACAAAATATTATAAGTACAGTTATAATTCTCTTTGTACTTCTTGCCAACTCCATTCCTCTCATTCTTTTCCAAGAGGCATCCACTGTCCCGAAATTTGTGGTTACCTTTTCCAGCAAAGTCCATATATATTTATTCTCTTTCTCATCTGATTAAAACATCAATATATTTCATTGCTTTTTGTATGTTCCATTGTTACATGAAAGTAATCTTATTATACTTATAATTCTTTAAGAAGTTTTTATTCAATGTTATAATTTTGATATACATAGAAGTCAATATGTGTGAAAATAATGTATTCATTAACACTGGCAGTTTTTGACATTCCTGTGTAGATGAATATTTTTTGATACTCTAAACAAGGCCACAGTAATATCCTTGCATGTCTCCATATGTATACACAAAGGGACTTCAAACAGTTCAAGGAAAATTTGAATTAAAGATAAAAATAAAAAATATAAACTTTATTTTTCAGTATAAGCTCCATCAAGGCCAAGATACTTGTGCTAGTGATGATATCGGCCATTTAGTCCATCCCTAAAGAAATGAGGGTCCTGGGAATTTAACCATGTCAATGCAATCTTTTTTAGATTATTAACTGAATAAAAATAGGTGCTCTTTAAAGATTTTTTAAGATTAGGAAACCAAAAGGAGTCAGAAGGAGCAAGGTCAGAACTATAAGGTACACTATCCTGGAGACAGGTGCACAAAAAGCCCTGACGCAGCATTATATAATTCATCCATGTAACAAAAACACTTGTACCTCAATATTTTAAAATAAAAATTGTAAAAGGAACTATAAAGTGGATGTCTAATGATTTCCCATTGAAATTCTCAAAATACTGTCTTTGTCTGATGAGAGGAATGAGCAGGAGCATTGTGGTGGTGGAGGACTCTCTGGTCAAGATTTCCTGGTGTTTTTCTGCTAAAGCTTTGGCTAACTTTCTCAAAACACTCTCCTAATGTTATTCTTATTGTTCTTTGGCCCCTGGAAAGTCAACAAACAAAATGTCTTGAGCATCCCAAAAAACTGTTGCCAAGACCCCTGCTCCTGACGGGTGGGTTTGTGTTCTGCCTAGACCACATTCACCTCTTGGTAGCCACTGCCTTGATTGTGCTTTGTCTTCAGGATCACACTGGTAAAGCCATGTTTCATGTCCTGTTACAATTCTTTAAAGAAGTGCTTCAGGATCTCGATCTCAGTTGTTTAAAATTTCTGTTGAAAGTTTTGCCCTTGTCTGCAGCTGATCTGGGTGCAACAGTTTTGGCATCCATCAAGTGGAAAGTTTGCTCAACTTTAATTTTTCAGTTAGAATCATGTAAGCTGACCCATTTGAGATGTCCATGGTGTTAGCTAATGTGTCTGTTGTTAATCATCCATCCTCTTCAATTAGGGCTCAAACAAGACGAATGGTCTGCCACTGGGGGCTTCATCTTCAACATCATCTCCTCCCTTCTTAAAACAAGTTATCCATTTGTAAACTGCTGATTTCTCTGGAGCATGGTCTTCATATACTTTTTATAAAGCATTAATGATTTCACCATTCTTACACCCAAGTTTCACCATAAATTTGATGTTTCTTTGTGCTTCAATTTTTAGCAGACTTCAAGTTGCTCTGAAAGAGATTCTTTTCAAACTGATGTTTTATCTTTCTTTGTACCTCAAACTTTGTCTTGTTCAGACATGTAATAACAACTTAGTACTAGTTTATTTTGTCGCATAAAAATTTTGAAAGCCATGCATAGTTTTTTCATTACATGCATTTCCATGAGCTTTTTGATGATCCCTCATATGTAATATTTTTTCCAGAATATATGCAGGAAATTATGAATATTAGTGTGTACATAAATCCAATATTACTAAATATTGTCCAATTGCTTTCCAACATGGCAGTAAGCACTTACATGCAGAGTAGCAGTAATTGACTTTCTACCTCCTCATATCCATAATATTGATGACTATGAAATGGTATCTCACATTTTAAATTGTACTTACCTGATTGCTAGAGATTGAGCATCTTTTTTTTTTTTTTTTTTTAGTTTTTTGGTTTTGCTCCTGAGAACAGTACAGAATCACTATCATTTTATATGAGTATCAACCATTTGAATTTTCTCTTTTTAAACTGACCCTAGATGCCATTTGCTCATTTTGTATTTCTTTTGTTAAGTTTATCTTACAGATCTGTAAGTGCTCTATAAACATTCTTTTAACTAAACCGGGGCTGGTTCTGTTTGTTGAAAATATCATCTTCTAAACTTATAGCCTATTTTAAAACTTAGCTCATATTATGTATTTTTAACATACAGAAATGTTTTAAATTTAATGCCAAATGTATCAGTATTTGTCATTTCAATTTTTACTGTTGTTTGTTGTTCAAGAACCCTCCCCACCCTGATATTCTTCGATGTTTTTCTCTAAGAATTTTAAAATTTTCTTTTTCATATTTAGAACACAAGGCCATGTGGAATGTATTCTAAGTGCAGGTTGAGGATGGACTCTAATTGCATAATTTTCCAAATCAAACTGTCAAATATCTGAAAGCAACTTATTAAACAGAGATTGGCAAACTGTGGCCCATGGGCCAGCTGCCTATATTTGTAAATAATGTTTTACTGGATGGAACACAGCCTCCCTCATTTGTTTCCACATTAGCAATTTTTGTGCAGAGCTGGGTAGTTGTGACAGAGGCCATCTGGCCCTCAATGCATTTGGATATCTGGTAGGGCAGGTTCTTTCTGCTCACCTCCTACCTTATTCTGCTCTAAAAACTTCCTAAATGTTTTTTAGAAATTTACTCATCTGTCAGAATTTAAGATCACTCTGTTAAGCTCTGTGAAAAACATATTTAGATGTTTATTTGCATGTGAGAAAATATCACATCTTCAAGGTATTGAGTCTTTCATCCATGAAATGATATATCTCTCTATTAATACAGTGTTCTTTTATGTACTTTGAAAATTTTAAAGTTTTCTCTATAATAGCTCTGCTTGTCTCTGCTAGATTGATTCTTAGATATGTTCCCATTCTCCTCTTTATATCTTACCTCTCGTATTTCCCTATTCCTTTCTGTGCTGCATGGGGATAATTTCCTCAGATCCATCTCTCAGCTCACTAAATCACTCTTCAAATGTGCCTAATCTGCTATTTAACATTCATTGAGTTTCTTATATCAAGGCCTGTAATTTTATTTCTTGAAGTTTCATTTGATTCCTTCTAAAATATGTCTGTTCTTCTTAGAGTTCCCATTTTTTTCTAATCCTTATTTTATCCATATCATCCTTTCAACATATTTACTTTATTGTGCTTTTCAAACTGCTCTTGTCAATCAAATCATGAGTATTTTTAATTTTTATCTCCTTTCTAGTGCTACACACCTCAAGGGACTCTAATGTGCCCTTTATTATGACAAAGTTCCTATAGAATTTTTTTAATTGTCTCATTGCCATGTATATATATGCATGTGTGTGAATGTGTATTTTTTTAGTCATTTGTGTTATTATTTAAAATAATCTTATAGTAATTTCTCACCTTGAGGATTCCAGCAGCATGTTGGTGTTTAATTAGTATCTCTCACAGGGGTCACCTGGATTCCCAGGGCAGAATCAACCTTCTTTCTCACTTTGTCCTTTGTTGGTTCTACCTTCCTTCAGGGTTCTCAGTTCCATCTCTGCCCCTTTCAGAGGCCTAATGGGCACATCTTTTCCAGGCTTTGGGTGTCAAAACTCTAGACTTATCCCATCTGACATTTTCCAGGTCTTTGTTAAATGATCCAGTGAGCAGCTTTTAAGACCCTGCCTTATTTCTACTACAAGAGGATTCTGCAGCTTTCTTTCAACATCAGCCATATTATTTTGCTGTGTACTTGCAACAGGCAGTCCACATTAATTCTGGCACTGTGATGCTGGAACCAACACTGCCAGCTAAGTGGAACTTGTCCTTCAGACTTCAAATTTCTCCAGAAAGGTTCCCCCAGGCTCCTACTCCCCCAGCCTTGGGTGGAGATCCTGTGACATGTTCTCACCGTACAGTCATCATCCATTATGCCTTTGTCTTCAAGCTGGGTTACCATTCCAGACACATCTTTCTGTCTTTCTTTCCTCAAGGTGATGTTATTTCAGAATCATCCCTGACTTTCCCTACCACTGGAATTTGGTTTGTCAGGGGTACGTTTCCACTGCAATAGTCTTCCTCACCTTGACTTTTGGAGTTCAAGGATGGATATGACAATTGAACTTTTGTAAGTTGATCCAGGTCTTTTACACGAAAACTTGTTGAATAACAAGGGCTGAGGTAGTTTCTGCCAAGCTACTCTAAATTAAATTAAAATCTGACAACAACAAAAAAAGGTACTTTCAAATTCTATATTTGAAACATAGGAGAACACACAAATTATTGTTTCCCAGAATAAAGATATGCTTAAAAGTGATTTCTATGTCCACCCCTAGGTACTAGAAAAGTGGGCATAAATTTTACATATCCCTTACCAAGAAGGTATCCTATTTAAGAAGACATCCTACTAAAATAAATACAAGGAAAAATAGAAATTAATATGTAATAGAAATTTTTCAATACAACCACAGTTATAAGATTTTAGCAGAGTCCTCTCAGAAATTGATATATGACATGAATATATATAATAAATGTATGAAGAATTTGAATAAAAATCTTGTGAGAGACATATTTTTATATTGGGATGCCTTTTATCCAATCAAAAATAAATATGTTTAGATACTCAAGAAAAATTTAAATACAAATATATATCATACTGTAAGTGATACACAAAGCTCACTAAATCACAGGAAGAAAGAAGCAAATAAAAAAATTATGTGAAAACAAACTAAAATAGCAAGGAATTAACAATAGAAGGATATCCAAGAATAACTAATTTAGAAATTAAATGTACGTAGTATATCTTCTAAGTAACTTGGGTTATGGGGGAAACTAAAATGAAGTACTGCTCAGCCACAAAAAACAATGGTGACTTAACACCTCTTATATTATCTTGGATGGAGCTGGAGGCCATTCTACTGAGCGAAGTGTCGTAAGAATGGAAAAACAAGCACCACATGTATTCACCATCGAATGGTATTAATTGATCAACACTTATGTGTACATATAGTAATAACATTTATTGGGTGTTGGGCAGGTGGTGGGGGGAGGAGGGGATGGGTATATTCACACCTAATGGGTGCGGTGTGCACCATCTGGGGGATGGACACACTTGAAGTTTTGACTCAGGTGGGACAAAGGCAATATATGTAACCTAAACATTTGTACCCCCATAATATGCTAAAATTAAAAAATAAATAATAAAAATCAAAACTGGAAATATTTTAAATGACTAGAATTAAGAACATTTCTGTACGTTATCTCTAGTATTTATAAATATATATTCTTTAGTTTATTACTAGAAAAAAACAAATACTAACAAATAAATTAGCTAAACATTCAAAATAATAAATTTTTAAAAGAAAAAATAAATAATAACAATAAAATTAAGCCAAGTTAGTCCTTATAAAAAAAGATAAAAATTTAAGATTCTGAAATATCTGACCAAAAATAATATATAATAATAGCAATATCAAAGCTAATGCTGCTACAAATAAAAATTTTTAAAAGACAATTACTCTATGTCAATGAATTTAAAAACCAATTGAGATTTTACATATATGTGTGTATAATATATATATGAAAATATGTATATATAAATTATATATAAATAATTGATATATATGATGCATACATATACATGTATATGTGTATATGTATATTCAAGATAATCAAATATCGAAAATACCAATCCTTAAATATAAATAATAACCACCTTTTAATGCTAGCTATTAATTAATGGAAACCTTCATCAATTAGTAAGAAAATGCTATAATATCACTAAAAATGAAACAAAAGTAAAGTACTATGTTAAGGGGGCTATTAAGAAGGAAAATTAGCTATGAAGATTATTGAAAGAAAAAGTGAGCAAAATGTATAAATTCAAGAGAACAAGAGAAACTTTGTAAGCAAGAGAGAGAGCCCAGAGCTATAGAATGTTTTGATTATTGTCTTCTTTTTCATTCCAGATGTACTAACAGAAATGAAGACAGTATAATTAAATAGAGTCAATGCTTCAATAAAGGGCTGAGACTCATCTCTGCTACTGCCAGTTACTCTGGTACTAGAACCCTTCATCTGGCATTAATGACAATATTATCAACTTAAACTTTGTCGATAAAGTAAGCAATCATTAGAGGCAGAGTCACAGGTGGCTGGGTAACCTTATCCTGAGAGGTATCTGGAGAGCAGTTTGAGAGTAATTTATTTCACAGGACAGGATCCAAGGGAAAGAATTTCCTTTATAAATACAGGAGATATCTTGAGCCTGTGTTTTTAAAATGACTTCCGGATGAGGTGAAAACCTCTTCAGCTACCTCTGGCCACTGATATGTCATGTGTTAGTTATCTCCATTGTTCACCTGTTGTATTAGAAAGTACCCGCGACCTGGAACAACAAGGGCTTGGAAGGTGTGGAAACACATTGTCCTCCTGCCTTGGCATCTGAACAGTGACAGCTGCCTACTAGTTAAAAGCATATCTCTACCCCATATTATAACCAGATACGTTAGACCCTCCTGGAGAGGCTAGTGGGAATTAACAACTAAAACATGAAAAACAATGAAAATATGCTAAAACACATCACTGAAAAACTGAATAAATAGAAATGTTTGGGGGAAGTTTGAAGGGGGTACACTTGGGAAGATTTATAAATACAAAATGTTCTAAAATTATGATGATGGAAATTGCCAACAAAATCTACCCATAGATTTAAAACATTCCAAATCCAATTCCCAATCCTTTTTTTTTTTCTTTTTTAAGAGCTTCATTCTAAAATTCACCAGGAAAATTTAATGTGAAATGGAAATTATATATTTTTAAAAAGCAGATGGACCTTTTAAGTATGAAATTGGGAGCAGGATGATAAGGACCACAATGGCTCATAGAACAGAGAACTGCTTTACTTTGCAGAACAGGTGGGAAAAAAGTGGATTTTCAGAGGCAACTTGAGAAGGACAGAGCTAGAAACAAATGAGGAGCATATTAAAATTATATGAAAAGGTTATTAAAAGATGGTACAAATAATAAGCAAATGGTCTTACAGAATGAAAGAAAATAGCAGAAGAGGAGCAAATTCTAGTGGCTGATATGACTGATACTTCTAAAGACATGAATTTCAGTTTAGTCATCTCCATTACCCCAAATATTCAGAAAAAGACTCAAAAACACAGGAGACATTAAAAAATCTGGAATATCAAAAAATAGTTGAGTAAAAGTTGTTTAGAACAAATATACTTACCCTTCCCTAATCAAAAAAAAATTCTAGAGATAAAAGTATAGACAATAAATCTTTTACTAAATTGGGTGGTATTCCACAGACCTATAACTCTGCATGTCATAGAAGGCTTATTTAGAAAAGGCAATACTGTTTTTGCCTGAACCTCTCTTGAGATGTTTGCCCTTGAAACTCAGTCACCATGTTGTGAGGAAGCCCATACAACAAGAAGAGGCCATATTTAGGTGTCTGGCCAATAGCTCCAGCTGATTTCCAAGATGAAAGTCAGCTCATCCAAGAAACAAGGGAGGGACTAAATCTTCAGATGATTACAGTACCACCCAATCTGCCCCAAATGACGCAGGGTGAAGCAGAAATGAGACATCCCCACCAAAGCCTGCCAAAATTGAAAATTTGTGAATAAAATAAATGCTATTATTCTTTTAAGCAACCACATTTTGGGGTGGTTTGTTATATACCAATAGAGAATTAGACAATATCCTTTGTATATTAAGAGTTTAAATACAAATCAAAATTAAAATGAAAAACTACTTGAAAATATTTGGCAAAGGTGGAAAGGTAACTCATAGGAGAACATATATGAGTAATACATGTACCAACAATGCCCAATAATATCAGTTATTAGAGGAATTAAAATTAAAATGACATGGTGAAGACATTTGTCCCTTATTAATTTGACAGTTTCTATTCCTCACAACAAAAAGATCTTAAATAAATACATTTATCAAAAAGATAATGGCAGAATAAATAATGAAACATCAGATGTATTTAATTGCCATGTAAAATATGCATGAAATAATTGTTAAACCCCCAAATCAAGATGCTAAATAGGTGAAATTTTATTTATTTTATTTTTTTTTCAATAATAAACCATATGCCTATAAATGCACAGGGAGTAGGGTGGAGGTATAGGATTAAGATAAGAAATTAAATTTTTATTCTATATACTACTTGTGTATTTTCAAAGATTATATGTTACTTTGGTAACACAAATTAGTAAAGATACTAATTGTTTATTAAAGTCCCACTCTGTGAAGGAGTGTGGATGCTTTGGAATTATGTGAAGAGTAGAGGGTTTTCCAGAGTGGATATGAGTTCCTGTTGTGCTTGGTATCGGTAGAATCCATGCTTTAACCAGGTAAAATTATTTCTGAGTTTGGATTTCATTTTGTGTTCTCTATTCCCATAATTGATTATACCAGTGGTCCTCAGACAAGTAAGAGCCAGTGAAATCGGGTCTAAAGGAGTCCAAGGAATGCCTGGGTCAAGGCTATCACTGACCAAAAGGAAATAGCCATAAGGAGTATATATATATTTTTGTTTCAGGTTTTGATTTTGATTCTGTTTTTCCCCTAGAACATTGTGTATAAAGAATACGTGTGATAAATGCAAGGCAGACACAAACTTTTTATCACTGAAAGAAAAAATATTATGAGTAAAGTAATTCCATTGTAAATTATTCAATAACTGTTTACTAAACACCTGATATGTGCAAGCACTGTTCTTGGCAACCCAGATGATTATTTTATGGAATAATGTTGAGACAAGAAGCATTACCAAATGCTCTCCAAAGAGAAAAAGTACTGTAAATCCTCACTTAATGTCATTGATAGGGTCTCAGAAACTGCAACTTTAAGTAAAACAACATTCAGCAGGTCCTCAAATAATGTGCCCCATTATTATATCAGCTCTTATTAGAGATTTTAATCCTACTCTTTAACCAAGCTACTCAAAATTATGACACCTCACTAATGAAGTGAAAATAATGGTATCTGCCTTCAATTCTTCCCCCACTGAAATAATTCTATATCAGCATAGATGTCAATATCTTCTGAATAGCATAATAATTTATATATACACAAAAAAGATTATAAGATCCATGACATAAAGTGCAAATGAAACTTTCTCCAGGTTAGGGCATATGAAGGCCATAAAACATGATTCAATAATTTCAAAAGATTCTATAACACAGTAAGATGACTATAGTTAAACCATAATTTATTGTATATTTCAAAATACTATAAGAGAGGATTTTGAATGTTTTCAAAAGAAAGAAATAATAAATGTTTGAGGTCACAGGTATGCCAATGACCCTGATTTGATGGTTACATGTAGTATACATGTATCAAGATATCATATGTACCTTATAAACGTACAATTATTGTGTGCATTAAAAATGTCAAAAATGAAATAAAATAAAATAACAATTTAAAAGCAAAATAAAACTATGTTCCTCAGAGACATTCATATGCACAATTGAAAATATCTTTGAAGGAAGCCCTCACAGCATCTATCAGGCAGAAATGCAGTTTCTAAGTAATTCATAGCTGATCCTAGGGCTGGTATGTGTGTGTATAAATATACAATCATATGTGCTAGTGTACAGACTTGTGTGTGTGTATACGTGTGTGTGTGTATATATATATAAACATTTAAGAGACTGGATATGGATTATATCAGCTGAGCTTCCCACATAAAAATAAAATCTAAATTGAAGAGAAAATAAGAAATTCCCTGGAGACCTGTATTTTAAAAAAGTGATAAATTCAACCAAACAACACTTCTCAATAAAAAGCAAATAATCCTAGGTAGTTGTGCTGAATATGGCAGACCATAAAACAAATTTGTAGGAGATTGATCCCTAAGGTATCAGCACTGATCATCAGTAAAATTTATCCTATGACTTACCAGTTAAGAAAGAAGAACAAAAAGCACTCACGATAGTGAAGTATTTTATATATATGTATATGTATATATATATATATATATATATATATATATTTTTTTTTTTAGTGTCTCACTCTGTTGCCTGGGCTAGAGTGCAGTGGTGTCATCATAGTTCACTGCAACTTCAAACTCCTGGGTTCAAGCAATCCTCCTGCCTCAGCCTCCCAATTAGCTGGGACTGTAGACATGTGCCACTATGCCCAACTAATTTTTGTAGAGACACGTTCCATTCTGTTGCTCAGACTGGTCTTGAACTTCTGGCATCAAGCAATCCTCCCACCGTGACCTCCCAAAGTACTTGGATTACAGGCGTCAGCCACCACACCTAACCTATCGTTTGCATGAAAACTTTGCAAGTCTAGAAAGCAATGTAGATGTCCAGATACAGGAGGCCCAGCGATCCACAAACAGATACAATACACACTGAATTCAAACCACCTATGGCCAATGACAACAGAAAATTCTAAAAACAAAAGAAAAATGTCTAGTCACCTAAAAAGGAGGTCCCACCAGATGAACGGCAAATTTCTTAGTAGAAGCTTTACAGTCTAGGAGAGAATGGGGCAATATATTCGAAGTGCTGAAAGAAAAAATACTGTCAGCCAATGGTACTACATCTGGAAGATTATTTATTATAAATAAAGGCAGAATAAAGTTTTCCAAGACAAGCAAATGCTGATAAATTCATCAACACTAGATTGGCCCTACAAGAAATGCTCAAGTGAGTCCTAAAACTGGGAGCAAAAGAACGAAACTTACCGTCATGAAAACACACAGAAGTATTAAGATCATGGTAAGGCAAACATACAAATGAGGAAAACGAAAGACTCAAATGGTACCACCACAGAAAACCAGCAAAACAAAAGGACAAACAATTAGAGAAAAAGAAAGCAACAAAGAATATATAAAACAACCAGAAAACAATTAACAATATGATAAACAAAATTTTACATATCAGTAATAATCTTAAATGTAAATGAATTAAACTCTCTACTTAAAAGATATAGAATGGCTGAGTGAATTAAAAATAAAGCATGATTGAACTATATTCTTCCTACAAGAAACACACTCTACCTGTAAAAACACATATAGTCTGAAAGTAAAGGGATATTCCATGCAAATGGAAACCAAAAGTAAGCAGGAGTAGCTATATTTATATTATATAAAACAGACTTTAAGTCAAAAACAGTAAAAAAAAAAAAGATAAAGGTAGTTATATAATGATAAAGGGATCAATGCAGCAAGAGGATATAATAATTCTAAATATATATGCATCTAACACTGGAATACCCGTATTCATAAAGCAAATATTACTAGAACTAAAGAAAGAGACTCCAGTACAATAATAGAGAGGACCCAGGGGCAGTAGCTCTGCCTATAATCTCAGTGACTCAGGGGGCTGAGGAGGGAGATCACTTGAGGCCAGGAGTCCAAGACCAGCCTGGGCAATATAATGAGACTCTGTCTCTAAAAAAATAAATAAACAAAAATTTTCCTGGTGTGGTGGCATGCATTTACAGTCCCAGCTTTTCAGGAGAATGAGGAAGGAGGATTCCTTGCAGCCCAGGAGATCGAGGTGACAGTGAGCTATGATCATGCCACTGCACTTCAGCTTTGGTGACAGATCAAGAACCTATCTCTAAAAAAATTAGAATATAATAATAATGGAAGACTTCAACACACCACTTTCAGCATTAGACAACTCACTGAAACAGAAAATCAACAAAGAAACATTCAACCTAAACTGGACTTTAGACCAAATGGACCTAATTGATATTTACAGAACAATTTATCCAACAGGTAGAGAATGCATACACTTCTCAACAGTACATGTAATATTCTCCAGGATTGACCATATCTTAGACCACAAAACACATCTCAAGAAACAAAAAACCCAAAATCATATCAAGTACCTTATCAGAGCACAATACAATAAACTAGATATCAATGTAACAAGAGGAATTCTATATAAATACATGAAAATTAAACAGCATGCTCTTGAACAACCATTGAGTCAATGAAGAAATTAAGATGGAAATCAAAAAATGTCTTGAAACAAAGGAAAATGGAAACAGAACCTATCAAAATCCATAGGATACTTCACTTAGTAGAATGGGTTCCAGCTCTATCCAGGAAAATACAAGAGGAGCCATATCACCATTGTTTCTTATAGCTGAATAGTACTCCATGGTAT
Organism: Varecia variegata; assembly: GCA_028533085.1. Classification (NCBI taxonomy): domain Eukaryota; kingdom Metazoa; phylum Chordata; class Mammalia; order Primates; family Lemuridae; genus Varecia; species Varecia variegata. The sequence goes on along the minus strand of CM052446.1, from coordinate 8,387,984 downwards.
ACATATACCACATTTTATTAGTCCACTCATGTATTGATGGGCACTTGGGTTGTTTCCACATCTTTGCAATTGTGAATTGTGCTGCTATAAACATTCAAGTGCAAATGTCTTTTTTATAGAATGTCTTTTGTTCCTTTGGGTAGATGCCCAGTAATGGGATTGTTGGTAGATCTACTTGTATCTCTTTGAAGTATCTCCACATTGCTTTTCATAGAGGTTGCACTAGTTTACAGTCCCACCAGCAGTGTATGAGTGTTCCTACCTCTCCGCATCCACGCCAACATTTATTGTTTTGGGACTTTTTGATAAAGGCCATTCTCACTGGGGATAAGTAATACCTCACTGTGGTTTTGATTTGCATTTCCCTGATGATTAGAGATGTTGAAGTATTCCAAGAATGGAAAAATAAGCACCACATGATCAACACCTAAGTGCACATATAGGAATAACATTTAATGGGCGTTGGGCAGATGGGAAGGGGGAGGAGGGGATGCGTATATATACAGATAATGAGTGCGATACGCACCATCTGGGGAATGGACAAACTTGAAGCTCTGACTCAAGGGAGTTGGGGGCAAGGGCAATATACATAACCTAAACATTTGTACCCCCATAATATGCTGAAATTAAAAAACTAATAAATGTCCAAGTTAAATTTCTTGCAGTAGAATTTATTTTCCCATGTCAACCCCAAGGCTTATATTAGAAACTACAAGCATCTTAAGTAGTAGTCAACTATGTTAAACAACCTCATGATTCTTCATGTGGCTTTTAAAAATTCAGAGATAACTGGGTATGATGTACTCTGTTGTAAATTACTTGTACCACAACTCACCAATATTTTTTAGTTGATGGCTTTAGTCTTTCTGCCTGGATGTTTTAAGGAACTGACATGAGCAAATCATGGTGTCCATGAGTTTCTTACAGTTTCATGTTCTTTAATCTATATAGACCCATGTTAAACCTTCTGAATTCTTTAACAGAATGAATATTGGGTTTTATTGAACACAAAACCTAAGAATCACCCAAGAAGCTTGTGTCTCTCTCATTATCTACATTGCATCAGTCACCAACTCTCTTCATTTGCCTCTTTAATGTGATTCAAATCCTTTTATCCTTCTCCATTTATACTGCTATTATATGAATTCAGGCATTTATTTTTCAAGCACTTTTATATGAATATCAAATTCCTCTATAGATTTTAAGTGCAGCCAGTGATACCACTCTGAATATCCACCCTCCACCTTCAATTCTTCCACTGTCCTAGCTCCCAAGTTCTCAATGGCATCAGTATCATGTAACTAAACTACAAATCTCAATGGTTACTCTCTGTGATGGTTAATTTTATGTGTTGACTTGAGTGGAGTAAAGGATATCCAGATGGCTGGGAAAACATAACTTTTTGATGTGTAAGGGAGAGTGTTTCCAGAAAAGATCAGCATTTGAATCAGCAGACCCAGTAAAGAAGATACTTCCTCCCCGATGTGAACAGGCATCATCCAATTCACTGAGGCAGGAATAAAACAAAAAGGCAGAGGGAATATAAAATTTTATTTCTCTCTTCTTGAACTGAAGAATCCATATTCTCCTGCCCTCGGACACTATAGCTCCTGGGTTTTCATATGTGGGGCCTTACACCAGCATTCCCACCCCACTCTCTGTCCTAAAGCCTATGGCCTCAGACTGGGAGTTACACCATTGGCTCACCTGGTTATTGGGCTATTGGATTCAAATTGAATTACATCACCAGCTTTCCTGGTTCTCAAGTTTGCAGACAGCTTATCATGGCAATCCTCTGCTTCTATAATCTCCTGAGGCAATTCCCATAATAAATCTTCTCTTCTATATCTATAACCTATTGATTCGGTTTCTCTTGAAAACCCTAACACATTCTCCTACTTAAAATTCTCTACTGTATTTATGTTAGGGTAAATTTTTCTTCATGGAATAAATGATACGGGCTCTCTATACCTTTTCAAATTCTTCTTCTGTCTGTCTTCTATATACCATCATTATTTAAGCTATCTTTAATACTTATAACTTCTCTAAATGTCACGTATTTATCTACATATTTCTCCCCCTGTTTTCCTGCTTCTTTTCCACTTGATAATTTTTTATTCATCCATTATTACTCAATACGAGCATCATATCTTCCGTACTCTTCCCTAAGTCGCATTCGTTCTATAAACCCATAAATTGTTAGTTGTCCTGTTCTTGTTACTATGTTGCCCTATACCCAGTACTAATTGCAGTAATTTGCAGCCATATATTTATTTACTTAACTTCCTTTTAAGTACTCAGATATAGGAGTTTTGTCTTAAATAACTCTGAATCCCTAGAGTCTAGCATAGTATTTAGTATATTGTCAGTATGAAAGAGAAATTAAATTGAATTAAATTGAACTGAACTGAATGGGAATACTTATTATAATTAATATAACAAGATCCCAATAATTATATGGGAAATTTATCTTTTCTAAACTTCACATACAAAAAATAATTTTAAGAAGTAAAGGACTGATGTCAGCAACATGATACAATAGGAGTTCTCTGGCTTCACACACTTTCCTTACAAATCCAACTAGCAACTATTCACAGACAAGAATATCATCCTGCACATCCCAGAGCTTGGGAGTGAGGCTGACACACCCCAATGGACCACAGAACTGACAAAAGCCACAATCACACAGTAAGAGGAATGGTTCTCTTTGACCACACTGCCCCTTCCACAAGCTGGCATAGTGCCACAAACAGAGAATTCCTCTGGACCCCCAGTTTCTATAGAGGGAAAACTGAATTGGAGGTGAACATTCAGCTCTTTTATCATTCTGGGATCTTCTGCAGGAGGCTCACTCCTGACTCATCCACAGAAAACACTGGGAGCACTGGCGAAGCTTGATCATGTGGGGTCAGTTAGAAACAAAGAATGGGGTTGGGGCTCACAGAAAACAGCACACAGATCTTGATGGTTGCTCTACATTCCAGCCAATGGAGGGGCCACACCACAGAAATTAACTAATAGCACCACACTATAGAAAACACAGTCCATGGGTCTTTCAGGCCCAAATCCTTAGCCAGATTCTCCACATAGCCTGGGTGCTTTCATCAGATCTTCCCCAGGTCCCATTTCAGAGAAGCAAAGGGGCTAGACGGGCTTCATCCAGGAAATTAAGCAGCTATTCCTCTCAGCCAAAAAGCCCACCCAACTACCATGCACAGGTAGGGAAATTCATTCCTACACTATGAATTTCAAATCTCAATTTGTGCATTTCTAAGGGCATAACCTCTGGTCTCACCTGTCATGAGTAGTGACTGTGCCTACCCTCAGAGAGCAGCCTGCAGCCAGCCCCTAACCAGAAACCATCACAATATCCAGCCACCAGCTCTGCTTGGTAACAGAGCCCAGATGTTGGTCTCAGAGCATTGGGCAGCACAGCCAGAAACCCCAACAAAAATCAGAGCAAAGGCAATTGCCCAGTCTAGTAAAGAACTCAACACAAGCTCTGCCTGCCTAGGGTTGTTATCAGCAGGCCCTTGGAGAATCACCTGCTAGACTAAATAGTGAAGGTCCCTGCCAAAGAACACCTGTAAAGGCCAGAGGAAGAGGATGTTTTCTCAAATACACAGGTAATAATGCAAGAACACAAAAATTACAAACAATCAGAGAACCATGGAACCTCCAAAAGAAACTAATAAAGTTCTAACAGTGGACCTGAAAGAAAAGGAGATTTATACAATGACTGACAAAGAATTCAGATTAATACTCATAAAAAGTTTGGTAAACTACAAGAATATACACATAGAAAGTTTCATGAAATTTGGAAAACATACACTAACAAAGAGAAAAGTTTGACAAAGAAATAGAAATAAAAAAGAATCAGATGGAAATCCTAGAGTTGAAGAATACAACAAATAAATTGAAAAATTCAATAGAAAGATTCAATCGCAGATTCAATCAAGCAGAAGAAAGAATCACTCAGCTGGAAGACAGAACGTTTGAAATTATCCCATAAGTGGAGCAAAAAGACATAAGAATGGGAAATAATGAAGAAAATCTATGGGAATTATGGAAGATTATCAAGAAACCAAATAATAGGATATAATATTATTTCCAAAAGGAGCAGAAAGCAGAAATAGGTCAGAAAGCATAATGAAAGAAATTATGGCTGAAAAATTTCCTAATGTGGGAACAGATGTCAACACCCAGGTACAGGAAGCACAGAAGTATTCAATCAAATTCAACTAAATGAGGAGTACACTGAGGCACATAATAATCATATTATCAAAAATGAAAGACAAAGACAAAATTCTGAGAGCAGCAAGATATATGAAATACATCAAATACCAAGGTGTGTTAATATGACTATCAGTGAATTTCTCAGCAGAAATCCTGCAGGCTAGAAGAGAATGGAATAATAGACTCAAAGCGCAGAAGGAAAAAAACCCTACTGATGAAGAACACTTTATCCAGCAAAACTGTTCTTCAGAAATGAGGGAAAACATTAAAAAAAAGAAAATTTCCCAGACAAAGAAAAGCTACAGAAAATTATCATCACTATACCTGCAGTATAGAAATTGCTAAAGGGAGTTCTTTAAATTTAAACAAAAAGCTACTAATTAATAGCATGAGACATAATAAAGTACCAAAGTCAATGATATAAATAAAACAAAGCCAGAATACTACAGGACTGTAATGATGATGTGTAATGCAATCTTTCCCCAGTACAAAGGTTAAAAGATAAAGTTATTAATAACAACTATAGCTAAAATAATTTTTCAAGGGATACACATTACAAAATGATGCAAATTTTGGCATCAAAAGCATAAAAAGTGGAGGAAGGGGAAAGTAAAAGTATAGAATTGTTGTATTCAAAGTTAAGTTGTTATCACCTTGAAATAGGATAAGTGTGTGACATGCTAGGTAAGCCTTGTGCTAGGTAAGTCACAAGGCAAAAATTTTTAGTAGAAGCACAAAACAAAAATGAAAAGGATCCAAAGCATACTACTCTAGAAAACCATCAAACCACAAAAAATAAGCAACAAGAGGGAAACAAAGAAATAAAATATCCACAAAACAACCAGAAAACAACCAAAAAAAGGCAGTATTAAATTCTTACCTATCAATAATTATGTAGAATATAAATGGATAAAATTCCCCAATAAAAATAAACACAGTGACTAAATGGACTAAAAATATAAAGCAAGAACCAACAATAATAGTGCCTACAAGAGACTCACCTTCAGTTTAAAGATACACATAGACTTAAAGTGAAGAGATGGAAAAAAATATTCAACACAAATGGAAACCAAAAATAAATAAATAAGATAGGACTATCTATACTCAGACAAAATAGATTTTAAATCAAAAACTTTAAAAAGAGACAAAGAAGAACATTATATAATGATAAAGGTGTCAATTCATAAACAAGATATAACAATTGTAATTATATATTTACCCAACATTGCAGCACCTATAAAAAGTATTAAAGGATCTGGGAAATCAACCAGGTGGGAGGGAGAAGGAGGGGATGGGTAAATTCACACCTAACAGGTACAACGCACACCATCTGGGGGATGGGCATGCTTTGACTCAAACAGTACAAAAGCAATTTATAAAACTAAAATATTTGTACTCCCATAATACTCTGAAATTAAAAAATTTAAAATAATAATAATAATTTATTTTAATTGCAAGCACCAATATTTATAAAAGTTATGTTTATTTAAGAATTATGGATAAGATAATTATTTGCTAAATCTATTATTGCCAGAGGCTTTTGTGTATTATAAATATTTAATCAATGAGTAATTGAAACTCATGTATTAGTATTGGCATACACTTTATGTATGAAATTAATGAATGCAATAATAGTAGAGGATGATAATACCCTACATTTAACATGGACAGATCATCCAGACAGAAAATTAATAGGGAAACTTGGACTTGAACAACATGGTAGACCAAATGGATCTAACAGACACACAAAACATTTCCTCCGACATTAGTAGAGTGATTTCTCCAAGCATACACAGAACATTCTCCAAGATAGATCACATGTCAGGGCACAGAACAAGTCTCAGCAAATTTAAGAAGATTGAAATTTTATCAAGCATTATTTCTGACCAAAACAGTATAGTCTAGAAATTAACAGGAAGAATTTCAGAAAATTCACAAATACATGGAAATCAAACAACATGCTCCTGAACAACCAATGCATTAATGTAGGAATTAAAATAGAAATTAAGCAATAATCTTGAGACAAAAATGGAAACAAAACATACCAAAATTTATGGCATATAGCAAAAGTAATTATAATAAGGAAGTTTATAGCAATAAGTTCCTATGTCAAAAAAAGGTCTGAAATAAACTTCAAGGTAAACCTCAAGGAACTAGAAAAATAAGAATAAACTAAGCCCAAAATAAGTAAAAGTAAGGAAATGATAAAGATCAGAGCAGAAACAAATGAATTAGAGACTAGAAAAACAAAGCAAAGAATCAATGAAACTAAGTTTTTTGAAAAAAATAAACAAAATCAACAAACCTTTAGCTACACTAGCAAATAAGAGAAGAATCAAATAAATAAAATCAGAAAGAGACGACGTTACAACTGATATCACAGAAATGCAAAGATCAAAAGAGAATACTATGAATGATTATACACCAACAAATTGGACAACCTAGAAAAAATGGATGAATTCCCAGACAATTACAACTTGCCAAGACTGAATCATGAAGAAATCGAAAATCTGGACAGACCAATAATGAGTAAGGAGATTGAATCAGTGACAAAGTCTCCCATTACAGAAAGCCCAGGACCTGACGGCTTCACAGCTGAATTCTACCGAACATTTAAAAAAGAATTAATGCCAATCCTTCTCAAATTATTCCACAAAATTGAAGAGGAGATAAAACTTCCAAACTCTTTTTTATAAGACTAGAATTACCCTGATATCAAAACCATACAGGGATACTATCAAAAAAAATATTACAGGCCAGTATCATTGATGAACTTAGATATAAAAATCCTCAACAAAATACTAGCAAATCAAACTCAACAGCATTAAAAGAATCATATCCAGTAGGATTTATCCTGGGGATGTAAGAGTGGTTCAACATACAGAAATCAATAAATGTGATTCATCATATTAACAGAATAAAAGACAAAAAATAATATGATCGTCTCATCAGATACAGAAAAAGCATTGGACAAAATTCAACATCCTTTCATGATAAAAATTCTCACCAAATTAGTTATAAAAGAAACGTATCTCAACACCATAAAAATCATTTATGAGAGGCCCAGAGCTAACATTATACTCAATAGTGAAAAACTGAAAGGCTTTCCTCTAAGATCTGAAAGAAGACAAGAATTTCCACTATCATCACTTCCACATAGTACTGGGAGTCCTTGCCAGAACAATTCGGCAAGAGAAATAAATAAATGACAACCAAATAAAAATGAAGAAGTGAAATTGTAACCATTTGCTGATGACATGATCTTGTATAAAGAAAATGCTATAGACTTCACCAAAAAACTGTTAGGACTAATATATAAATGCAATAAAATTGCAAGGTACAAATTCAACATGCAAAAATCAGTAAGATTTTTGCTCATTATCAATGAACTACCCCAAAAAAGGAAACAAGAGAACAATTTCATTCACTATTACCACAAAAAAAGAAAAGAAAGAAATACTTAGGAATAAACTTAACCAAGGAGGTAAAAGACCTATATACTGAAAAGTATAATACATTGATGAAAGAAATTAAAGAAAATGCAAATAAATGGAAAGAAAGATATACTGTGTTCATGGATTGGAAAGATTGATATTGTTAAGATGTCTTTATTACCCAAAGCAATCTGTAGATTTAATGCAATCTCTATCAAAATCCCAGTGTCATTTTTCATACAAATATTTAAAAAATTCTAAAATAGATATGGAACTACAAAAACTCCAAATAGCCAACGTAATAGTGAACAAAAACCAAAAAAAAAACTGGAAGTATCACACTACCTGATTTCAAACTATACTAAAGGCTATAGTAATTAAAACAACATTGTCTTGGCAAAAAAAGAAATAAACATATTGACCAATGGAACAGAATAGAGAATTCAGGAATGAATACATACATGTATGTTCAACTAATTTTCAACAAGGTCCCACGAATACACAATGGGAAAAGGACAGTATCTTAAATAAATGGTTTTGGGAAAAATGAATTTCCAGAAGTGGAAAAATGAATTTCCAGAAGCAGAAAAATGAAATTGAACCTTTATTTCACACCATACACAAAAATCAACTCAAAATTGGTTAAGACTGGAAATTCTATAACTACTACAAAAAAAATATAGGAGAAAAACTATACAACATTAGCCTGGGCAATGAATTTTTTGAATTTGAACCCAAAAGCTTGTGCAACAAATGCCCAAGATTTTTGGTGTTAATCACCAAACTGAAAAGCTTGTAAATAGCAAAGGAAACAATTAATTGTGTGCAGAGACAACTTACACATTGGGAAAAAATATTTGCAACCCATACATCTGATAAGGGGTTAATATCTAAAATATAGAAGACGCTCAAACCACTCAATAGCAAGAAAACAAAAAAGCCAATTAAAAATGAGCAAGGGACCTGAATAGACATCTCTCAACAGAGCACATACAAATGGCCAACAGATATATAAAAAATGTTAGCATCACTAATCATTAGGGAAATGGAAATTAAAACCAGAATGAGTATTACTCAGCTATAAGAAATAACTGTGATATAGAATCTCTTATGTTCTCCTGGATAGAGTTGGAACCCATTCTACTAAGTGAAGTATCCCAAGAATGGAAAACTAAGCACCACATGTACTCACCAGCAAATTCGTTTCCCTGATCATCACCTAAGTGCACATTTGGGAATGACACCAATTGGGTGTTGGGCAGATGTGGTGGGGGGTGAGTGTATACCTACATAATGAGTGCGGTGCGCACTGTCTGAGGAATGGACACGCTTGAAGATCTGATTCAGGAGGGCAGGGGGACATGGGCAATATACATAACCTAAACTTTTGTACCTCCATAATAAAATGAAATAAATATATATATATTAAGATAAAAAAACAGAATGAGATATCATCTCAGACATGTCAGAATGATTTTTATCAAAAAGATGAAAGATAAGTATTGGTGAAGATGTGGAGAAAAGGGGGGCCCTTGTACACTGTTGGTGGGAATGTAAATTAGTATAGCCATTGTGGAAAACAGTATGGAGGGTCCTCAAAAACACTAAAAGTAGAATTACCACATGATCTAGCAATTCCACTTCTGGCTATTTACCAAAAAATCTGGAAATCAGTTTGTCAAAGAGATGTCTGCATCTCCACGTTCATTGCAGTGCTAAACATAATGGCCAAGTGGTAGAATCAACCTATCCACAGATGAATGGATAAAAACTATACAGAATGGAGTACTATTCCACCTTTAAAAGGAAGGAAATTCTATCATTTGAGACAACATGGATGGAATCAAATAACATTATGGTAAGCGAAATGGCAGGCACAGAAAGACAAATACCACATATTCTCACTTTTATGTGGAATGTAAAAGAATTGAATTCATAGAAGTAGAAAATAAAATGGTAGTTACAGAGGCTGGGGGTTGAGGGGGATGGGGAAATGATAGTCAAGGGTATAAAACTTCAGTTAGACAAGAAGAATATATTTTCTCTCTTTTTTTTGAGTTCTATTGCACAGCATGGTGAATGTAGTTAATAACAGAATACTGTCCATTTCAAAATTGCTAAGAGAATAAATTTTAAATGTTCTTATCATCAAAAATGTTACATATTTGAGAAGATAGGTATATTAACTAGCTTAATATTCCACATTGTATTCATAAATTATAACATCTCTTTGTACCCCATAAATTAATACAATTATACGTTGTCAACTTACAACAAAGATTATTTTATTCCTTAGTGTTTTTCTTTTGAGGCTCCATGAGGCAGACAAAGAAACAGTCATGGATAAGAGTCCCAAATTTCCCTCAATTGGCCAATGATTCCACTCTTTTCATTCATCAGGTTGGTCATGTTTCAACTCTCTTAAGTAGAGGTGGAGCCTGGGACCTTATAAAAATCAAGTAGTCATCCCAGAGTCAACAGTGTTAGAGAAGATGTTAACCCTGCTGCTTTAGAGTTGTTGTTTGTTTTTTGTCCCAAGAAGTCTCAATGCTTTCATTATTCCTGCAGTCTCTTTGGAGAAGATTAGAGGATTTAGTATAGAGATCCATGTTTCAATTTGGAAAATATTAAGGTTTTCTTTTATTTTTTATGTTTTTAAATTCATATTGCTAACTTTAGGTCAACTGTCTGAATATTGTTAAACTCATTGACTACAATAA
>CM052446.1:8354046-8377094 GCA_028533085.1 Varecia variegata | reverse complement strand
TAACATTAGAGAATAAAAGCTTCAGTTTTCTTCTTTTTCTTAGGCCAAAAGATTACACAGACTTCCTTGGCAACCTGATAGCAATAGGCTCAGCAAATAGATTAATTTTGGTCAATGCCAATGTTTTATAGAACTGGGTATGAAACAGTTCCTTATAGGTCATTTGGCTTGTTTCAATTTTATGATCACAGCTTTCACCCATCAGTCTAGACTTGTAGCTACAATAGTGCTTAAAAAGGGGTTGCTGAGGAGTCTAGCCCAGCTGCACTGTCCGGTCTCATGACAAGTAGAGGGCTGCAATCTGCTATGTTTTTATTGGATACTGTTGATGTAGGAAAAACAAACCAAAGTGCTTTATCTATTTTCTCACTCAACAATAATCAACACAGAAGGCTTCCGTGACCTCTGGTCACAAAGAAATGTGGGGATTTCTCCCCACCAATAACCAATCAATTCTGCAACTGGGTGTCCTCTAACTCAATTCTGACACTACCTACCTGGAGATAGTGTCAGACCCCACAGGTTGAGGGGTTAGTCCCACAAGACTGCCCCACACTTCTGACGCCAAACCCAAGCCACATGTTTTCACCTGCACTCCTGACCAACCAGCTATAAATTGGGGGTCCCAATACCCACTTCTTGAGTTTGATTAATTTGATAGGGAGGCTCACAGAACTTAGGGAACCACATTTACAAGTTTATTATAAAGGATGTTACGGAGGATACATTTGAGGAGTTACATAGGGCAAGGCATGTGGAAGGTGGCCCGGAGCTTCATGCCCTCCCCATGTGTGCCACCTTCCAAGAACCTTCACTTATTTTGCTATCTGGAAGTTCTCCAAACTCTGTCCTTTGGGGGTTTTATGGAGGCTTATTACTCAGGGGCGATTGATTAAATCATTGGCTGTTGGTGATTGACTTAACCTTCAGCCTGTCTCCTCTCTCACCTCCCCGGGGTTTGGGGGGTGGGGCTGAAAGTCCAAATGATCTAATTAGGCCTTGGTCTTTCCAGTGACCAGTCCGCATCCTGAGGCTACCTAGGGGCTGCCAGCCACCAGTCAACTCATGAGCATACAAAAAGACTCTTTTAATTTGAAACGTCCAAGAATGTTAGTAATTATATTCAAAGAGACTCATTGAAGACCAAATATATATTTCACAATTATCACAGACACCAATTTCTAGGATTTCATTATAGCATACTTGAACCCAGTGGATTTGTATGGAGAAGTACTTACACAGTATCATTACAAAATAATAAAGGTACTTGCTCAAAGTTGTGCAGCTTGCTTTTAAGGGTTGGGAGACAAAAAAAAAAATTGTGGTTGTATCTTATATAACTAAACTCCCCCTAGTTTCCTTATAGCTGACATCTCTGACTGTGGGTCACTATAGTAATGGGTGCTTAAAGTTGTTTTTCAGTAACTAGGGGGTAGCTCTTGTCCAGTGCAAGCCAATTGAGACCACTGACCCTTCAAATGGGCCTGCAAGGGTGGCCAAAGACTGACCCTTTCATGTTGGAGGGCCAAAAATTCCACCTCAGATCGTGCTAACACCAACATTTTCTGAATATGGGTTCTATGAAGAGCCATGAACCTTGACTACACATGATGCGTGTAGCTCGCCAATTACCTCACTTTTCCTTACCCACCATCACCTTTCCCCACACGTCAGACTACCTTGCTCCTCTAGCCTACAGATTTCTCTAAAACCACATCTTTGCAGAGGCAGATTTTAGATTTGTTTTCATGTGTCTCCTCACATGGTAGCCTTGTGAATAAAATCTTTTCTCTTTTGCAAAACCCATTGCCACAATGATGAGCTTGCTGCGTGTAGGCAGAACAAATCTTGCCAGTGACATAATGATTGTCTTTTTCCCCAATTTCACACACACAAACACAAAATGAGTCTTAAAAAAATAAAAATGTTATTATGCAAATACATGCTAAAGGAAAACTGTACATATTTAAATTTCTGTGGCAGACAAGCCAGGAAGATTAAATTAATACATAATTCCATCGTGGCCTACAGACAGACATAATGCATAGAGTCACCAGAGTTGTTGTTGGTTCAGGCACAGTATAAGTTGAGTGAACAAGGCGGTACAAATGGTTTTATTTTTCCATTTTTAAAGTGTAGATATGATTATTATATTTAAACATTTTTAAATGTTTGCTATTCATAAATTGTATATTTTCAGTTATATAAATGTATCAAAGTTTTCCCTTCTGTCTTCTGTATTTTGTGTCGTGGTGATCTACATCCTGATCTTCATACAATGCCCAGTTTCTCTCCAGCAAGAACTCCCCTCTGAAGTCAGACTGACATAACTAACCAACAAATGAACTTTTTAGCTCATATATACTTAATATAAAACCAAAGCTAATTTCCTATGTTTCTCCTAATCATTTTCTTTCCTCCTGTGTTGTCTCTTTCCTATTGGATGTCACCTCACCAGACCTCACTCCAACTCATCTGTCCCAATGGGTCAGTGAGTGGCCTTGCCGCACCAGCTGTGACACGACTTGATTGTCACTGCTGTTTGCATTCACACACATACACGTGTGGAAGACTGCCCCAGCCGACAGAATGTGGGCACATGTGGGGCACCTCACATCCAAACAGAATCTCTAAAGAGAATCACTAGACTCTGCCAGCATTCATGTCTCTGTCCTATCTTGCTACTGTGGAGGAGAAATGGAGAAGAATACAGCTGAAAATCGGTAGCAAAGTATTTCAGTATTTAAACAATCATTTAAGCTACGTTAGTGTGTAATGGATGACCATCAGCCTTGTAAGTGCATGTGCGCCCAACCTGCTCACGGAGTCCACTGCCTGCTGAGCCTCCACTGAACCTCGGAACCCAGCCAGGCTGAAACACTGCACCTTCAAGGAGCCTCTCCTCATTTTGCCTCCATCTCCGTTGGCAGCACCATCATTCTCCCAGCCTTAACTCTTCAAATTCAGAAACTCTCCCTAACCAGCTGAAGAACAAGAGTACCTCCCAGATATCTTTCCAACCAGCCCATCTCGTATCACCTCTAGAACTTGGTTTAACTTTTCGCCATGACTATGCCTCTGCAAGGGCCCCTGAATAGGTCTTCCTCTCTCCCTTCTGCACACCAACAGTGGAAGTGGCTTTCCTACAGGAACAATGTGTTGACATCACTTCCCCTCTTAAGAACTTTCATAGTTCTTCATTTTTATAGATGCAGTTATAAGGTTTCTAAAGTGACATATCTCTCCTCCATAAGCCAGTCCCCCGATGTCTCTAGTTTCATTTGCCACTCCCGCCTTTAGGTATAATGTTCCAGAAAAACCAATATGCTTGTGATTTCTCTCACATTCATTGTTTCTCTATGCCTTTGCCTTCACTCATGCTGTACTCCATTTCTTGAAAGTTCTTTTCCTTTCTCTTTCCTCAAGCATCACTTAGAACATTTTTTGACTCTCCTACACAAGGACAAGTGTTCTCCTCTCTTTTTTTCATGATGCCTTTTGCGCATCTCTATTATTAAATTTAATACATTGTGTGATTTTTTATTTTTGTGCATATTTTTCCCTATAGATTTAGTTACACAATGTTATAAACTGAACCCTATTTGTCTTTGCATTGTTAATACATAATACATATGGCAAATTCCAAAATATTAATTAAGGAACCAAATAACAGATGAATGAATGAATAAATGCATGAATGAGTGACTGGATATAACCATTATTATATCATATTTCAATATATGATTTAAATCATAAATACATTTATTATTTATATGCTTTCATTTTCTAAGCTCTTAGATGGCTGGAATCATGTCTTTTATCCCAGTATCTAAATCAGTGACTCATAGTAATAGATACTTAAATGTTTGCTTAAGGACTAGATGAATGAATGCCGGGAAAATTAAATGTTAAAAGAAGACCTGACAAATAAGGGAGTTTATTTTCAAAAACAAGACTTCAAATATTAAATTATACATTTTAGGTAATTCTTAGTGCTGTGTTGTTTTCTTTACAAATTCCTTTATAATTTTCTTTTTCTTACTTAATGAGCCAAAGGAATAAAGATATTATTCCTGTTGTGGGTTAGTTATTTAGTATATGTAAGCCAGGAAAAAAGAATTCAGTAGCCTATTAAAATGTATTGAAGCTTGTGTGTATGTTTCTTAAACAAATAATTAGAATGTAAGGTAAATCTGACACCATGCTGTCTTGTTTTGTGAAAATTTTTAAATGTTTCAGCATTTTAAGGCAAACCCTTTATTATAGTTAAGATTTAGTTTCAAGCAAGAGATTTATGTGTTTCTGAACCATTAAAGAAAACTAGTTTCTATTTCCGTTAGTTTAGGAAAAGGTAAAGCAAATAGCATAACCCAAGAGATTCATCTTGATTGCCAGGATAGATTAACATTTAGGGGAGTTTTAGGCCATGAAATAAATGTAGTTGGAAGACCCTAAGAGAGGAACCATGACTGTAAATTGAATAGCCAGGGGAAATTCTGCTCTTAAAAAAAGACGTTATATAGATAAAACCAGGCATTTGGAAATATTGGTTGGGATCTGGGAGAATGTCCTACTGTCCCTTTGAAGATAGGCCTAGAGTTGAGCAAAGCCATTTCCCAAAAGAGATATAGGAAAAGAGACCCTGTCATAATTCTTCCCAGGTAAGAGGTTCTGATGTAAGTGCAGATAAGTTTGTTCATATCTAGCATTGGAAGGAACACTGGTTAGCAAATTAAGGAGTGGATTCCATATAAACACAGACAAAATTAATGTGGCATGTTCCTGAAACAAGCTCTTTGCTAGAATTTAAAAGATTGTTTATCATTTTCCACTTTATGAAGCATATATTAAAGAAGATAATTCATTGCTGAAGTAAATATTTATAAGTTATTCAGGTAAATGTATAGCTATCACTGTATAATTTCCAACAGCTGAATACATTGTCTTACTTCGCTGCTCAAGGAGAGCCCAGGGACATAGTTGTCCCAAAAAGAGAGGGTTATTTCCACAAGACAACCTGAGTTAACGAAGTCTTGTGGAAAATAAATTCTTAGTTAAGAAAAGCCAACGTGGCAGCTACATAGACAAACGCTGCCAAATGTCAAATCTGAAAGGCAGTATAGAAACTTGTTTACGGGTTTAAAGGTTTGTGAAGATAGCGGTCACCACTTAACCCCACTTCTTAGAATCATACCTGAAACACAGCAAAAATTCAATAGACATCTGTTGTTGGAATAAATGAATAGATAAATAAATGACTATATCAGAATGAAAATGGAAAAATCACACATCAGGACTGGTTACTGGGAGCTGGGGAAACTGGAGGGAGCCTGATTCGGTACTGAGGACATGCTGAATCCTATAGCTCTCTTGTAAGATCAGGGACGGTGCATGTTGCTGGCTTGATCATTCCTATTTGAAGTAGCTAAACAGGACAAAAACGAAAATATTTCTAGCCAGTGAAGAAGTATTGACTAAAATAATAGAATATAAACAACAATAGATCTATTTTTACTCATGTTTTTCTTAAGGCTTTAGATTTAGCATTTGTGTTTTGTAATGGCTTTCAAAACAATCCATTGTTAGACATTGTACCTTGGCAAGCCTGTGTTTTCTTGTCACTGTATTTAATTAATGACCCTACAATCAATTTGTCAAATCTGTGGGTATTTCAAGCAGTTCCAATTTTTTCAGTAAGATATTTAATTGAATAATGCTGTGAATGTGTTAAAAATGCTTCCTATAATCCTTACTTCTGGTAACTGGGGGGCGGGGGGATGTATTTTACCAAGATGCTTGTAGAATAAACTTTATTTCTCTTGATGAAGAATTAATATTCATTATGACAAACTGGGAAATACAAAACAAAACAAGATAGTGTAATGGAGCTGCATCACATATCACATCCCCCTGAACCACTGCTGACTGTAGCCATAGCTACAAATGGCAGCTCCATGTAAGCTCAGACCCACCTTCTGTCATCAGCATCATCCTTCAGTCATCCCTGATATATTTCTTGATTTTGGCCCCAGAACTTCTCCAGGGTAGCGGGAAAGCACTCAGCCCTTGAGTAACCATGACCTAGAAGCATAGGTGAGTTAATATTCCAGTCAACCCTCAACCACAAAGAGGGATGGGCAGCAGTGTGGATAAATGCTCCAGGCTCCATCCTTCTGGAAGACATTTGACTACTTCTCAAGAGGTTCCAGTGGAATAGAGCACCTGCTTCCTACACAAGCAACACTGTTGGCTTTTCCATCTTTTCTCTCTCACTCTCCCCTCACTCCTGCACCTGGTTTCATCTCCTAAGCAAACTACCTGATTGCAAATCCTTTTCTCAGCTGATAACTTTCAGGAGAATCCAAACTAAGACACATAGTAACAAAATGTATAGCTACGGTTACAGCACCCAAAAATAACCAAACCTAGCATTTTGGTGGGCATTCTTTCAATTTGGCTTCTTTTCAAAAACTATATAATAAGACTCTATATTTGGAAATAGCTTGAAAATTACCAAATTATGCACACCAAATGATGAAAATCTCCTTCCTTATGTCTATGAACCCATCTCCAACTTCCCTCTCTCCATAGCAGTAAGTCCTATGACAGTTTGATATAAATCCTTTCTGCCATCTTTTTATGCCCTTTTATATATAAAAATGTATATGCACACTCTATCTTTCTTGGTTAATATTGACAGCACTTACAACTACATCTTTTTCTGGATTTCTTTAACCACCTTTCATAAGATATATAGAGCTATTCTTTTTGTTATCTTATGAATAGTGTATAATCACCTTTTAATTACCTCTTTGACCCATGCTATGTCTTCAGTAATACAGCATGAATAAATAAATCACTAATGGATGGCATACAATTTTAAATTTTAGTAATGTTAAGTGAATCTGAAATAACACTTTTCAAGTGTTCAGGATCTATATTAATCAGCAAATGTTGTCCAATAAACTGTTCCAAAACACAAGACTGAGAACAACAATCATCTCGAGCATCTGTGAGTCAGCTGGGCACTAGCTGATCTAGGCTGAGATCGGGGAGCAGCCTGGCTTCTCGTTGCAAAGTGCAGGTGGTTAAGTTCTCTCTACTTCAAGTTCCAGTGGCTGGGATGGCTTTGCTTCCACGTGTCTGTCATCCTTCTCCAGGGATTGCCGATGTGAATGCCTTTTCTACCAGCTATGCTGCTTTCATGTTAATAGAAAACCGGCCAAAAAATTACCTAGTATAGAATAAAATGCTAACTGATCAAAATGGTATTAATTAGTACTGTAATAGAAAGAGAGTCCCTCTCTCTCTATCATCAGTGTCATATTGCATTATGTATTGTCTCTATCTAGGGAATAACTTTTCCCTGTAAATAGGCTCCTTTCCACTAATTTCAAATATAGAGCCTTTTAATTAAGGACAAGTTTCAGATTTTGTTTTAAAATATATATATATTTTTTATTTTTAAAAAGCAAACCCACACACAAAATAAACAACAAGAAATGTTTTTCATTCCTAGTGTATAAAAACCCATAACTGGTCTTCTCTGAAACATATGAAAGTTTTGTGGGATGGAATTATCTTACATACTCCTGTTAGGCACCTACACAGATGCATTTGGGATAATCAAAGTCCTACTACCCTCCCATGAAGATGAGGTCTTCGATTTCTTCTTTCACGGTTGGGTTTTCTCCTGTGAAATCTAGATCATGATTCAGACCACATCATACTCTTATTCTAACGGAAAAGCAGCTTGTAGTGATAGTTCCTGTTTAAGCCAACATGTTTGCAACTAGCTCATTGCTTCTCTCTTCTCCTTCTGGCAAATGTATTTAAAAGCAGCTGCAGCTGTTACAACCCAGAGAAGGTGTCCAGTGATTTTGAGCTGACTGGTCATCCCTTCCACACTGACTGTCACGTCCTGCCTGTGCTGTATATTCTATTTACTGGTTGTATCTGAACCCTGAGGATTCTCAAAATCATCACGGCATCATGGTTCAAAAGAGGAAAGGGAAAAACTGATAACCCTGTGCGATCCAATTCTGACATTAATTATGCAGGGTTAAGCCAAACTTTACAAGTTAAGCATTTCTCCATAAAACTGCCCTCACTTCAGACACCAGCTGCGAACTTGGGGATTCCTGGGCCATCCCCACTTCTGACCAACTGGCTATAAATTTAGGAATCTCCCCCACCCTCTGTTTTGAAGATTTGCTAGGATGGCTCATAAAACTCAGTAAAGTACCATACTTGTAATCACAGTTTTTTTTTTTTTACAGCAATGAAGGGTATGAATAAGAAGAGATGTAGAGGGCTTGGGGGCATCACACGTGAAAAGTTTCTGAGTCCACTCACTGTGGAGCCAGGACATGTCATCCTCCTGGCACTTTCATGTGTATTACTAACCAGGAAACTCACGTGAGCTTAGCGTCCAGAGTTTTGATTGAGAGTTCATTATGCATGTATGATTGCTTGAATCATGGCCGTGAGGTTGAACTCAATCTCCAGTCTCGCTCCTCTCCTTGGAAGTCAGGCTAATATCAAGGGGCTCAAAGCCCCAAACCTCTAATTACATGGTTGGTCTTTCTGGTACAGACATACCCCATCCTGAACCTTTCTTTCCTTAGCATAAACTTACCTCTGGTCCAAGTACCCCACTGCAAATAACAAAGACATTCCTGTCACTTGGGAAATTCCCTGCCTCCCAGGAACTATGGACACAGACCAGCCAAATTCTTTAGTACACAATACTTTGGCATATATGATTGAATATCTAAAACAAACCTCTGTTATTTGATCCCTAAAATAAAAGGAAGAGGAAGCAGTATGAGTAGAAAGAAGTGGTGACGTTCTTCATATAGCCAGAGAAGCTAGTATAAATATATCTATTAATAATTCTCACATCAGAGCAACACAATCTAGGGATTTAACACAAGTACAAAAATACAATAATGAAAGAAAAACCAAACTTTTAAATTTGAGCAAAAAGAGTCAGAATGCTTGGATTTGAAATCCAGGTCTGTCTAAGCTAATTCTCCCTTTCGGCAAATCACTTAAACCCTCTGAACTACTCAATTTCTTCACTTCTAAAGCAGGAATAAAATATCTTGCAGAGATGTTATAAAGAATATACTTGGTGAATAAAAATGATATTTAGGTTGGGGTGTAATATGACTGTACAATACAAAATTTTTATTCTCCTCAGTTGTGGAGATTCAGGGCCTCAATCCCAGTCACATGACTTTTATTTCTCACCACCCGCACGTCTACTTAATCTAACAACTCTGACTATGAAGTTGTGCTTAGCGACAATTAGGAGAAATTATGTACCAACCAGTGATGGCCTTTGCAAACTAATAATTACTGGACCAGTGGCAGGTATGATCGGTGTAAATTTTTAGCAACTTTGGTTCACTAAATCTGGTCTCTTTCTGCTATTTGGGCAGAAAATTTGACATTCTCTCCTGGAAATCCTTCAAGAGTAACAAATGACATAAAACATTTTTCCATCATGTTGATGGCAATGAGCAGGCATCTACTCTGAAATTCCATACACACTTGATGCTTTCCTCTGCAATGGCTACAACCTTTAAGCAACCTGTTCTAAACAGTATCACAAATTCCTGCAGGCTATTAACTTGAAGATTTTTGTTTTGTTTTGTTTTCAGAGGCTGTCAAGTTCTGATTGGCAAATGATCTACAGACGGTTAACGTGTTCTTCCACAGGTCTAGAGTTCTTGTAGCTTAGGAAATTAAATGCCCTTATATTCCCTATATGAGAAATAAAAGAAATTCAGGTTCTGAACTGGATGTCAAGACACAAATGCCTTGAAACATGCTGACTATGCCTTTATACATAACTTCCCTTCCTGCTCTCTAGCTTTGCCAGTGGGCCCATCAAATTATCAGCTGGAAACTTATTCCAGCAGCTTATTCTTATAGGCAGCTTCTTCGTAAGGGATGAGAAAAATGTTTGAGAAGCAGAGTTTTTTGCCAAGGTGAGAGGATTTATTTTATTGTAGAAAGAACTTATATGAGGCAAGAGGATAGTGTGATTATGTGATTACACTATGAAGCACTCCCAGATATTGATTACTATGTTCCAGGTACTTGATGCACATTATGCACTTCATGTGCTTTGTGTGCCTTGTTTCATTTACTATTCACATGGATCCATAAGATTAGCATTATTACTGTTCAGGCTGAGAACATTTAAGAGAATTGCTACAGGTGGTAATGCCAGAAAGTGCTAGAGTCAGTTTGTGTACCACTTGTGCCACTGTTCTTAAAAACTACACTCTTCTGCTTGGCTGGGGAAAGGTATTTAACAAAAAATCACATGGGCAAGGCATGATGCATGCTGTTAAACAGAAACAAGATGACATCCCGAAATTTACAGAGATGTTTAATCTATCTTAATATGTGAAAAGAGTGTCCAGTAGTCAGAAGGGTCCTGATTTCAATCAGGTTGCCTAAGAGTTGGTGAGGTCCCTGCTATAGATGGGGTTCAAGAAGATGGGAAGTATCCCAGGGGACTATTACATTCTGTGAACCTAGAAACAATCCATTCTAAGTCCAGACAGCACTTATTAACCATCAAATGTCCAAGACCTTTATATCCACTCCCAGTTCTTCAGTTACTCTGGTCTGATTACTTCTTACTTATACATTATTTTCAATTTCCCATTTTCTGTTGAGCATTCTAGAGGGCAATAACTAGATCATCTTAGCTCCCAGAAGAAGGATTCAAGGAGCAATGTCTTCTCCAAGAACTCTAGAAAAATGGTGTTGTGAAGAATTCATTTCTACCCTCCTATCCTGCTTAACCAATCCTTGACTAGCAGGTCAGTATAAACCATATGTTTATACTGACATTCTTCTAGTGTCCTTGGTGAATCATAATCATATTAAGTGATGGATACTTACATGAATCTGTCCTCTAGTATTTCCTATAGGTTCCTGGGAGTTAAAAGAAAGACTCAATATCTGCAATTTTTAAACAAAAATCCCTGAAATGATTGTTCTTAGTAATATTTTGGGGGATTTACCCATCCCTTCCTCCCCCCTCTCACCTGCCCAACACCCTATGAATGTCACTTCCCATATGTGCATGTAAGTGTTGATCAGTTAGTACCACCATAATGATGAGTACATGTGGTGTTTGTTTTTCCATTCTTGTGATACTTAGAAGAATGGGCTCCAGCTCCATCCAGGATAAAACAATAGGTAGTTCATCATTTTTTTTTTATGGCTGAGTAGTACTTCATGGTATGCATATACCACATTTTGTTAATTCATTCATGTATTGTTGGGCACTTGGGTTGTTTTCACATCTTTGCAATTGTGAATTTTGCTGCTATAAACATTCAAGTGCAGCTTCTTTTATTTTCAGTAGATCACCTGTTACCTTGTTAAAATGCACACTGTCATTCAGTGGGTCTGCTATTTTTCATTTTCACCATGCTTACAGTGATGTTGATGATGCTGGCTTCTGGACAAATTTGAGTAGCAATGTATAGCAAAAATAATGTCAGCTATTTATATTTTGGTGATGTCTGAGATCACAAGCACACACACCAAGGGCTCCCTTCCCAGGTCCTTTCAAGTCAGGCCAATACACTGACATGCTGCGCAGTAAAGCATCTACTCAATCAAGTTCTGTTTCTATCTTTAGACCTGGCCCCTGGCTCTATTCTTTACTTTCAGTACCTTTCTTCCTCTCATTCATGAGAATCATGTGATGAAAAATACTAGTCAAAATTTCTTATCAAAACTCAGACCTATTTTCCTGTTTTAGCATCTGGAGGCTCTCTGATCTTAGAGACATTTCATGGTGTGCATACACACACACATATATTTCATATATGATATTGTGGCTCCAACCAACAGTGCCTCAAGTAAAAACTCATAATCAAATTTATTAATAATTTTGCAGAAAAACATGCAAATATTCATACTAGGTGAAATAAATATAGACCATAAGTAGCTTCACATATGTTTGGATCCAGATTCCCACCAACTAATCACCAAATAGGTTTGGTTTTCAAAGATATGTGGATATCCAAATGGTAGATAAAGGATGATAGATCACTACTGATTCTACAATGTGTCAGACACTGTACTCTATGCTATACATTCATCTGTCTTTGCTTTGTTTTAATATCTTGTGTAGGTGCTCTCAATATGCCAGTCCTAAATATAATAGAGCTCAGAGAGGTGAGGTTTCTCACCTAAGAACACACAAATAGTAGGAAATAGCAGGGTGCCATGGTTTGAATATGTCCTCCAAAGTTCATGTGTTAGAAACTTAATCTCCAATGTAGCATTATTGGGAAGTGGGCTTCTAAGAGATGATTAGCCCTCATGAATAGATTAATGCCACTATCACTGGAGTGAGTCAATTATCACAAGGCTGGGTTTGTTATAAAAGTAAGTTCAGCCACCATTCTCTTTATGTCTCACATACTCATTTTTGCCTTCCATCCTTCTGCCACGGGATGACCCTCACCAGATGCTAGTGCCATGCTCTTGGACTTCCCAGCTTCCAGAAACTTGAAGCTGAATAAATCTCCTTTTCTTATATCTCTTTCTGTGATAGCCTATGATAGCAACAGAAAATGGACTAAGACAAGGGTTAATGCCCAAACCACAGCTTTTATACACTTAAACATGTTCTCCCCAGTTTTCATTCTCAATTTCCTTTCCATGATGGTCCAGATTGTTCTGCAGGGTTATATGGTAATGAAAAGTGAGGGAATGATGTATAGAAAGTCCAAAGGATGATTATCTCTAGAGGATGATGCCATCTCAGGGATGGGGGAAGGAAAATGCCTCCTAACGTGCTAAAGGAAGGGTTATATCATTTGATCTGGAGGTTGTATGAGAGAACCCTTCCCAATAAGAAAGTAATTTTATTAAATCAGATGAGCATGACACTGAATGGGTAGAGTAAATTGAGGTATAAAGAGGTAGAGACAAAAAGGAAGCCCATTTTATAGGTGTGACACAGAATTTAGGATCACTCAGTCCGATGTGCCACTTCCCAGGCTATTTTCTTGGACCTGTCATCCAGCTTGAACTTATACTGCAGAGTATTTGCACCAATCACAAGCAATGCAAAGATAGTAATCAGAAAATGCAATGACAATGATAATTTAACAAGAGAAATCCTAAGTTTAAAAAATTAATCTATGTAAAACTCAAAATTGGGCAAGCCATTTTCTTTCTACATATACACTTAAAGTCAATCCATTAGCAAATATCTTGTCAAGAATACTTTTAACAAAGGTCTAACATTATTTGTATATGATAAATATCCTGACCCAGAGAAAACTAGAGACATCCAATAAATACAGGAAACCAGAGATAAGGAAAGCATCCCAGATTTAGAGTCCAGTCATGGAGATAGATAATGCCAAGAACTAAAGAGATATAGAGGCCTCATTGACTGGCGTGTGTGTGTGTGTGTGTGTGTGTGTGTGTGGTCCATATAACTTGATTTTAAATGGGTAAATCCCAATTTAATTATTACAATAGTATCCAGGGGTCAGTTCTCTTGCTGATCCATGACATGTGGCTGGCCTATGCTGATTTCTCATCTCATTCACCATCTGCCACAGAGCACCATTTTGGGATGTCCAGACAGGTACATGCTAGGCTGAGGCTGGCGGGGACTGACAAAGAAAATAAAGGGCCACATTGATAATCTGTCTTGCTGTATTCCTCAGGTGTTCTAAGATTCAAAGGACTCCACATTTACAGAGATCTTAGTACAAATATCCTTAATGGTTTTATTGATGGAGTAGTCAGATAAGTGGATAGGGGTTTCTCCTTATTATAGTCTAGCTAGACCTCCTACCTACATATATGCTGATATTCTCAGAAAGAGTTTTTTTTTTTTTAATGCTGTGTACAGGCTATGCAAAAAAGAATTCTCTGCACTCTTCTTTTCTTACCTGAAAGCAAAACTTCAATTATTGAACTCTGCAGCCACAGTTATAGAAAGGGACCAGGAAGACACTTTGTGATAGACTTCATAATCTCTTGATGTCTCAAATGCTTCTGAAATGGGAGGCTCTACTTGCAGCATAGAACTTCAAATCCAGCCAGACTCATCTGGACTCTTGCAGGCCTCCTCAACCTGGTTTACTCAAGGATTTATTTACTGAAAATGATGCTGACACTGTACTATTGTTGAACTTTGGATGGTGAAGTGAAGACATTGATAGAATAAAGTCAATCCACTACTTTATCAAACAGGACTTGGGCAAGTAGACCTAGTTTTCCATATAACTCAAAACTATTATGCAAGTGAACACTAATGACAGTCTGTGGCTGCTGTGATACCCATAGCTCTGAAAGCACTATCATTGAGCTGTGCATAGGAGAGAATGTGGAGATAAAGTTGTTGTCCATTGATTCTTAGCTTCACCTGGTTCAAAGCCATTGGCCATTCCATCTCCTAAAGAACTTGGGCTCTCCTGCTCACTTCTAACTTCTGCTACTATTGTTGCCTAGATCATTTGTCAGATCCCATCCTTTGGGTTATCATGAAGCTAGGGATTCTACACAGACATTAGTTATGGGAATGTACTTCAGATATGAAGGCTGTGCTTATGTCACTACCATGGCAAGCTCAAATACACAGTCCACCTGCTCCACGCAAAGGATGTCTCCCATACATCCAAGCCAAGGCTAAAACTTTTTATTAACACATCAAACCTACTTAAGGCAAAGTTGCTTTCAGAATTTTACTTCCTCTCTGAAGCCAGTTGAGCATTTCACACATACAGAGTATGTCCAGGTGACTTCCTAGACAATCTGGATGAATACATTGGGGCACCCTCTCTCAGTATGACAGTCCCCCAAGCCATCCTGAAGCAAGGACTATGCTTGAGAGTCTAAAGTGGAGTTTCTGAACCCTCCTTTTTTTAATCAAATTCTTCACATGCCTCAGGTTTTAGAGCAGGAAAATCCTGGACAAAGTCAGGTAGAAATTTTCAAGTTATTATCAGTGGTTTATTCACCACTTTTATGCCTTCATCGGTCCAATAATAAAACTGAATGTTGTATCTTCTTAGAGACCATAAGTAACAGTGGGGACAAATATTTTGTGATCTCTACACCAAGCTTGACTTATCCAAACTCAGGTCAACATCCCCACAATGTGACTCATGGACATAACACATCCAGATGGAGCCAACTCACCACAGGAGAGCTCTAGTTCTCAAAAATACCTATCCAAGCCTCTTTTAGATCTGGTTTCACAGGTAAGGAGCTTAGAAATTGCAACTCGATTTCAACAACAGATAAAAGAAAAAACAGACTAAAAATTCAAAACTCATCTTGAATCTGTAAAACAGGTGAGGATACAAGGCAAATGATCACCCCCAAAACTGGAGAGACAAACAGGTGAATCATGAAGTCATGGCTTACCAGGGCAGAAACTTACAAATGGAAACTGCTAAAGGTAGGAAAACCTGAACCATAATTGATGAATCTCAGTGCAGACAAATCTGAGAGTTAAAAACTCCAGAAGGACCCAGGCATGGGAGCCCCCCGATATTGTGAGACTTACCATAAGAAGCTTGACAAAGTTCCCATAGTAAACAACAGGGAAAAATCCCTTTGTGTTTCTAGTAGTGGGAGAGGAAAAGGAACCATTCTGAATTATGCCAAAGCACTTTGTTTTTGTTAACAAGGTATACCCTCAGGAAAAACCAATTAACTACAGCCTAACATGATAATACCTAACGCTTATTTTGCAGGGTACAGAATTCTAAGTTTCAAATATTCCTTCTTTTTTTTCTCTCTCTCTCTCTCCTTTTGGTATTCCCATTACACGTAGTAGCCTAAAATGAAAATACTCAACTCCAGTAAGCTCTAGCCTTCCATGTGGGAGAGGAGAACTATCAAACTCCAGCCCATTCTGGCCATCCTGTCCCAACTAAGGGAGGAGCAAAAAAAAAAAAAAACTTGAGAAACACTTGTGAAGTTCACGGTCCAGAGGTCTAGGCTTACTAAAACACCAAGACTTAATAATAAGACTATAGACTGTTTCTCCTACCCACATTAATAATGGCCTATTTAGAGGAATTTCTTTTACCCATTTTTCCAGCTATCAAAACAAATTACAAGGCATACCAAAAGGCAAAAAACACAACTTAAACTGACAGAGAATGCATCAGATCTAGACATGGCAAGGACATTGGAATTACCAGACCAGGAATTGAAAACAACTATGATTGGCATGCTAAGGCTCTAATGAATAAAGTAGACAGCATGCAAGGACAGATCTGAAATGTAAGCAGAGAGATGGACATCCTAAGAAATAACCAAAAAGAAATAGGTCAAAAACACTGTAACAGAAATGAAGAATGCCTTTGATGGGCTCATTAGTAGACTGGACACAGCTGAGGAAAGAATCTCTGATCTTCAGGATATGTCAACAAAAACTGCAAAAATTGAAAAGCGAAGAGAACAAAGACAGAAAAAAGCAACAGAATGTTCAAGAACTGCAAGACAACTACAAAAGGTGTAACTTAGAGGAGAAAGAAAATGGCGGAGTAGAGGTGACCTCCTGGCTCTCTGCTCTCAGAGAGGGAGGTGAAGAACTCAGATGGCTAAACACTAGTGGATCATTTCCCCCCTCCCCAAGAACAGTGTTGTGAAGCTGCAGAGAAACAGCATGGGACACACAATGCAGGGGAAAAAAATAAAAGGTGAATGGGAGATACAATCGCAAAGCCTAGAGAGTGCAAGCTATACAGTGGAGGATGGAGTGTGAAATGGCCACTCTGGCCCAGCCAGCAAGCGCGGTGGGATCTGACCCACAGGAGGACACCCTGCTCCCCTACTGACCTCCACACCCACTCAGACAGGGATGTGCCTGAAGTCGGTGCAGAGTCGCAGCACGAGACAGTGGGCTCTGTGGAGAAGGGACAATAGCAGGAAACACCTTGAACTCCCCAGTGCTCTGAGCTAGGACTGCACCGGGTCAGGGAGGGATTGGTCTGAGTGATCACTTATCGTGAACCAGTGAGAGAGTGTGGAGACAGGCACCTCACCTCTGGCGGTCAACGGGGCCAGACTAAAGGAAGTGAACACTGAAAAGGGGGCTCTGCCCCTGGAAACAGCTGACAATTGAGTCGGCACAGGGTGGGGCAGAAAGAGCAAGACTTTTTACCAGACAGGGGTGAGATTGCTGGACTGTGACACACAAGAGACAGCAGGTGTCCTGTTAATTCAGCCCACTGACCTTGCATCTGCCAATCCCTGAGCAGTCGCCCCCAGTGGTAGCTCTCTGTGGGTGGGTGGCCAGAATTTTGGGGGTCCACAACTCTGATGCTGCAGTGTGCTATGGTTTTGGGCAGCACCTCTCCTCCAGCCCAGGGACTTTCGAGCTGGATATGGCAGACTCCCCCCTTGGAGGTAGGGAGAAGCGAGAAAAGCTGCTTTTCCTGTACGACTAGCTGAAGTTGCAGGACTGGGGCATTATACAATAATTGACAGACCATTGAATTGACCCCCCCCCCAAGGACCAGCTTAGGTCATCTAATAAGAACATAACTCCAGGGCTTGCTCTCCACATCTGGGCGGCTGCCAACAGTAGGGTCTGTAGACAGGAAGGAAAATCTTGGTCAGAGACCTTGCAACTCCACCAGTTGACCACTTCTAGCAGGAGCAGCCTCCTAAGAATGGTGAAAGAGCCCTGAATAACATATAGCGACTCCCCCTAGCTGCAAGTCAAGCAACCATAGAAGCACACACACACAGGCCTGCAGGCATCAGCTGAGATCTGCCTTGCCCTTGCCCCCACTTTAAGGGGAAATAGGGTCTAAGTAACCCTCAGGAGTGGCAAGACCCTTCCTAAAGATCGGAGCATTCGTATTCCTCATCTGGAAGATCAGAGACTAACAACCTATACGATTGTGAAAGAGCAACAAACCTTTGCATGTGATGAAACTGGGCAGAACTAAATGCACACATACTCACACACGCAAATAAGTTCAAGTAACACTAGGGACGTCTGAATATGGTTGGTGGATTGCATTATGTCAGTATCGTGCTTGGGATGCAGTTTTGCAACATGTTTCTATTGGAGGAAACTGGGAAAGGGGTACATGGACTCTCTCTATATTATTTCACATCACTGTATACGTCTACAATGATCTCAAAATAAAAAGTGTATTTTTAAACATGGATTCTACACTCATTTCTCTCTAAAGACAATCGCAGTAGTCAGTCTCTCACACAGATTCTCACTGCCAAGGCCGTCTTCAGGACTTTGCAGCAAAAAGGAGACTCCAGCATCCTCAAATATTTCAGGCAGACTCAGGAGTGACTAGACCTTTTAGGTACTTCACTTTTCCTTTGTCACGTGTGCCAAGCAGCAAAAGTGCTGGATGGAAACTATTTCTGAGGAAATTGAATACATCCATGGGGGGGGGGGGAAGTTCATCTACCCTAATGGATCTTCCATTTTGGGGGCTTTCATCTTTGACTGATGCTGATGAAGATGGATCAAAATAGAAAATAAATAAAGGCTTTCTTTATGTGCAACCTCCAAAAGATCCAGGGACGCTGGGAAGGTTGATTGGCACTGAAGTGTCAATTGTGCATTACAGCCAGAGAGGCCAGCAATCACTAGACACAGCTTCACAACAGGCCACCCGTGCAGCCACCTCTGCTCATTTCACACATGCATGTGGCCCCTGCGTCAACAACGGCATCCTATCAGACATCACTGCCTGGGACAACTGTGCTCATGCCGGAGGCCTGCTCTGAGACCACATTCTGACACTAGGACATCCCAATAGTAATCCACAGTATTTATTTTCTGACTGATCATTTTCACGTGAACACACCGTTATCCTGGTGGCCACAGACGCATTTACCCAGATAAACCTCTGCTCCCAACCACAGCAGTTTCTGTCAACTTATTTGTCAATGAAGCATCATTTTACTAATTGTTTATTGGGATTCAAGGTCAAGGCACTCCCTTGTTCCTATAATGCACTGATTAATGCACAATCTTGTATTTATGAAATGTCTTTACCAGTGCTTATGAGTGTGGCAAGATCCAAATCTATTACTAGCTTCTCCTTTCTGTCTCCCATGGTCCTCGCTCTGGTTGAAACTGTTTAATGAGTTCTTTTTCCCTACACAGCAATCAACATAAGGGTGTTCCCCAACTTTTCCCAAAGCTGTCAGGCAAGTTTATTGACAGATGTCTGGATTAACTTTTCTAAATAAGTTATTCTCTATGAAAGTGTTTGAAACTGCTTATAATGCAGTATAAGTAGGATAGTTTCTCTGATACAAATATGGCATTAATTCTCTGTAATAAAATATTCAAACCTATATTTCTTATATGTCTATTTCAATAGTTTCAATAGTCAGATATCTTCTTGGGTTTTTGTTTTTATTTTTCCTAATTTCACATGCATTATGTTTTACTCTGCTGGAAAATACCTTCACACGTACAAGGATTCAAGTGTCCTTCAGCTGCCTTTTTAGCAAACATGGTCATACCATCAAAATTTTCCTACAAAATGTTATTGGCATATGACAATGAACTAGAAAAATATTTCCAAGAAGAAGTACTGGTTAACAGATGACTTTATTGATGCTAAATTAGGATGCTTTTTCTCTGTGAATTCTTTTTTTCAGGATGAATTTGAAAGCATTCATCCTGACCTGGGCACTGGTGGAGACCGGGATGCAGGGAGTAGATGAAGAAATACACCAAGTAAGGATCTCGTGCTTAATTAACTCGCAGCTTAATAGTGGGGATAATGACTGTACTTATATAATCATAATAATACAATCATAGTGCTCAATAGCTACACAGAAGGCTGTATCCCCCTTTCTCATTATCCCAGATACTTTCCCTGTAGACTGCACAAAAGTGCTTTAGTGGTTAACAGAAAAGAAAATTTGCTTATAGATTTCTTAACCAGCTCCATGCACTAAGGGAATATACCTGATGATTGGTAATTTTGTCTGTTAGCCCTCATGCCTGACCTGTTCTCCACCCATGTTTGATCTACTTTGTGTTCACCTGGGCTAACCTTGAGGCTGACCTTGACATCTCCGGGCTACCATCCCTTGCCTTGTAATTGGTGTTAATTAGTAGAAGGCAACAGAAGGCACTGGCAAGTAACCAAAGCTCAGAAGGGGAAAGATTTCAGGGTACTTGTCCTTCCCCACCTCCCCACACACACTTCCACCGTGACTCTGGCAATGGTTATGGCGCTCTGACTACAGCTAGAATTGGGCAGCCTCCTTTCCACAACTCCAGCTATCATGTGGACCTGCTAACTCCATCTCCTATCCTTGCCCTTCAGGTGTAGGGTGGGAATGGCTTCTTGCTCTGGCTGGTCCCTGGGTAACTCACTAGCACTTGTCAGTTTCCTTAACATTGTCCATACCTCTGTAATAGTCCCTTCATCAAATTGTCTTCAACATCCCAGGTAAATGTGCTTTCTGTTTTCGGTTAGACCTAATCAGCACACTTGTAGTACAAAATTGGAAAGGACAAGTGATAAATGGCACATGGGTTAGAGAACCGCTCGGGTTGAATGGAGTAAGACATCTTTTCCAGCTAGCAGATGAGAGTAAGCTTCATGGATGAGAGGCAGTCAAGAAAGAGGTTAATTCTTCACCTTTCTGATGAGAAATATTCTATGTGTGTCAGATTTGGGGTATTCAGAAAAAACATCTGAATATTGCTCCTGGGAAGAACAACTAACTATGGGCTACAGAGTTTGGCTTTCTGATGAACCTGTGAAAGGTCAGCATCTCTATGTGAGCCTGATCCCAAAGCTCCTGTGGAAATGCCACGGGGCCAACCGTGCTCACGGTGTGAGGGGCTCGGACTCGGCTGGGAGGTGGGCTGGGCGGCAGCAGCACCACGTGCAGAGGCCACCACAGTCAGCCTGAACAGAGAAGCTAATCTGCCCCCCTTTGCCTCCCATCATCTCCTTCCCCCCATTTCTGCTGGCCCCTGCCTCTCTCCTTGCCATGAACAGCACACTTAGCAAAGGGCATGGGAGTAGGGAACCTTTTTTTCTTTTTAAAGACCAAGACATTTTGTTCCTACTAAGAGGAATTGAAATGATCTTTAAAAGGAGTCGGCACAATGATCAGGAGGAATTACATCATGAATGTAATTCCAGAAAGCTATGTGGGCCACCAGTAATTCCTTTTATTTTGATTTCTTGGCGCTAGTGAGCTCCAGGGCTGAGGCCCCATTCAGCAGTAATAGCAATTCCACACTCACCTGGGGAGAAAACGGGACGTAAAAAGAAAACTCCTGGCTTTCTCTCCCTCCTTCCCTTCTCCTCTCACCCCTTTCTTTCTCCCTCTTCCCCTCCCTCTCTTTCCACCCACACTTTCTTCTTTCTTTTTTCAGTCTGTTTATTTGAAGAGGTGAGGAGAATTACAGTCATTATTTCAAATGCACCTTGGATGGTATTCAAAGCTAGAGTTATTTCCAATGAGATAATTGGAAGAAACAGAACAAAACAATTGAATGTGTCAATAAAATTCAAACTGTTAAGGCAAGCCTTACTTGGGCTTGTGTTGCTGAAGGCCAAAGACATCAGGGCACCCAAAGTTGGACAAAAGGACCCCAACATCCCCTTCTCAAAGGAGTTCGGGATCCACAGCCGTGATGAGGATCTGTATCAGCTCTTGTTCTTGCATGGACTCCTCCCTTGGATGGTTTACATGTGGAGCCATCAGATCAAAGATTGTCATAACTGTGTCACCACCTCCAAGAAGCCTGCCTGATACCTCCTCATCTGGGTACCTCTGCTGTACGGCATGCCAGCTCTGCTGGAATCCGCTTGTTTGCTTACCTGCCTCCCTGTCTAGACCCAAGTTCACCCAGACAGTGGCTGTGTGGCACCCACCCCGATTCCTACTTAGGGGCCAGTGGGCTCAGTGAGCTCTCAGCAATTCTAATTTAATAAATAATGAATAAACTGTAAAAAGGTAATCAAAGTCTCAGGCCACACCCCACCCCCAGGTCCTTATCCAAAAGAGATGCTACAGGCCTCAGGCACCTGTGAAGAACTGGCCCCACAGGTCATTCATTAAGGAAATTCCTTGCTGACCTCCCATAACAAGGACATGCAAATTGTAACTAGTATCTAACACCTGAAACTAGAGCCTGTTCCATTCCGCACTAATAATGAATTACAAGTTTATCTTTACAGGTTAACAGAAGGGAGACAAGACAGAATCATTCCTCCACCTACCTCCCCAGGGACGTCTGTCTACATAATTGAGGCCTCCCTCACTCCCTTTTTCTCTTCTAACTTTCCCTTATTTTGTGTAAAGTGTAGATTTCCTGGGCCTCACAAGAAGGTAACAATTTTGCCTCATCAGCTGCCTTTCCCTTTCCCTTTCTGTCTACATGCCTTTAAATGCTGAACGTTTCAACTTCTCCTTCAGAAAAACAGCCACAGCTTGTCTGCGGGTTTGTGCTTTTCCTGGCGTGTCCTCACCTTTGCCTTAAGAAATCTCCACTGATTGAGATTTTTGCTTCAGTCATTGACTTGAGCAGACAAAACACATGGAAAGATACACACCTGCAAAGAAACCGGGGCAAGTTTCTGAATGGTTTTAGCTCTTCCTTGTAGATGGATTCAACCCAGCATTGACCCAGTTTCTGGTCTTCTCTACATTGCAAGATCTTACCACTATTCTGCTTAAAACTTTCAGAGAGACTTCAAGAGTTGCAGAACAAAACCCCATCTGCTAAATTTGGCAAACAAGGATTCCAGGAGAACCTCAACCAAACTCTCCATTATCAGCACACACACCCTACCTGGTAGTCTGTACTTCAACCCTATGAAACTCTTATAGTCCCCTTCTCCTTAGGCCATAGTCCTCCCACCTCCCTGTTATCCCCCCCTCCCCTACAAAGCCCTTCCTCTACCCTTGACTTAACTGGTGAGCTCCTTTTTGTTTGTGGAGGTTCTCACCCTTAGCTCAAGCTCCTCCTACCATTGACTGTTCCCCGACCCTGGGCCCCCTAG
>CM052446.1:8339136-8353946 GCA_028533085.1 Varecia variegata | reverse complement strand
AGAACCTCAGCCAAACTCACCATTATCAACACACACACCCTACCTGGTAGTCTGTACTTCAACCCTAGGAAACTCTTATAGTCCCCTTCTCCTTAGGCCATAGTCCTCCCACCTCCCTGTTATCCCCCCCTCCCCGACAAAGCCCTTCCTCTACCCTTGACTTAACTGGTGAGCTCCTTTTTGTTTGTGGAGGTTCTCACCCTTAGCTCAAGCTCCTCCTACCATTGACTGTTCCCCGACCCCGGGCCCCCTAGGATAGGGCTTCTCTGTATGCAGAACGTGTTTTCCATACAACACCCAGTACTTAGTACACTGAGCTATAAGCATGACTTTGCTTGCCTCTTTCCCCTCACCCTCCACCCCCCAACCACACATAGGGCAGCCCCGTTATAAAATGATTTATGATCCTTGATTGGGAGTTCAGAACATCACCTGGGTGTATTAACCAAATAAACAAATGAATACCCCAGCCAAGAAAGGACAGCAAAGATTTCTTGAATTTTTTTTTTAGTATTGGTTTTTGCACTGTGTTCTTATTAAAACACTAATATATCTTCATTATAATAAAAATAGTAATTACTACAATATGTATTATACTCCCATTTTACCAAATGGGATGGCAAAATAGAACCTCATGGTTTACACTTGTGTTTTTATTGTAAGTGAGATAGATTTTTGTCCAAAAGTTTAATGGCCATCTGTATATTTTTATTGAATGATCTATTTCTGTCCTTTCCTCATTTTTATTGATGTATTTAATCTATTAATTATTAATATAAAAATTCTTCTTATATAAAATCAATAATTACTATTTTCTATCAAATTTTCAAATATCTTTTTCAAGCTTACTTTATTTCATTTACTTTTATTTACTTTTGCCTTCTTTGTGAGAAGAAATTTTTAACAAATATTTTTAACTGTTGGTAGGCAAATA
The DNA here is from genome assembly GCA_028533085.1 of Varecia variegata. Taxonomy (NCBI): domain Eukaryota; kingdom Metazoa; phylum Chordata; class Mammalia; order Primates; family Lemuridae; genus Varecia; species Varecia variegata. The sequence continues at coordinate 8,353,012 of CM052446.1, read as the reverse complement.
TATCAATTTTGTATATGGTTTCTGCCTTTAAATTTATACATAGAAAGGTTTTCTCATTTATTTATTGTTTCATTTTTAGATTTAATTTTTTAAACTTTCTGGAATTTATTTGGGAATACAGTATATAATTTCTCCACAGAGATAACTAATTGTCCCAGCATGATTTAGTGAATAATTCATACCTTCTCCTTTATTTGAAATGTCACATTTATTAGATGCTAAAATGTTTATATATACCCATGAGGTTGTTACTGACCTATCAAAATCTGGTTCCATTGAAAAAGATATTCTTGCCTCAACACAGCACTATAAGAATTCAGAATTTTTCAAAAAAAGATTATTTTATCATAACAACACATTTTCTCATTTGACAATGTAAGTCATATTTCCCCTTCTCCCTCTTTTCCCCCATTTATTCTTCTCTTTTAACTTTTGTTGATCCTGTTCTTCCATATGAAATATGGAATATGTTTTAAAATTTCAAAATAAAAAATATATAAAATATTGATTAGAATGAAATAAATGCTTTAAATGGACTGAAAAAAACTGCATCATTAGACTTCTGAGTACATCTCATTTTATATTCCCAGATAAGTTTCTAAAAGCTAAAGTTTATTCTATAACACCTGATGTTCTTTGTAGATTTTATAAAAGGAGCCTCTTTTCCCCTGTATTAATTTTCTATTGCTGTTGTAATTACCAGAAATGCAGTGACTTTAAAAAAACACAAATTTATTCTCTTACCGTTCTGGAAGTCAGAAGTCCAAAATGGCTTTCACTGATGTAAAGGGCCATGCTCCCTAGGAGGCTCTAGGAGACAGTCCCTTTCCTCCCCATTTCTAGGTTCTTGAGCTGCATTCCTTGTATTTCTCCTCTCAGGACACTTCCTTTGTCTCCAAAGTCAGCAGGATAGCATCTGCAAATCTGTCTGTCTTACTGCTCCCACCCTCACATTATTGACTGCAGTAAATTCTCCCTCTGCCTCCTTGTTACAAGGACATTTAGGATTACATTTAGGGCCCACTCAGATAATCCTGGATAATTTCCTCATCCCCATATCCTTAATTTAATCTCATATGCAAAACTCCTTTTGTCATATAAGGTAACATTCACAGGTTCTAGGAATTAGGACCTGGATATTTTGGGGAATCATTCTTCAGCCTACCACAACATCCAATACCTATGACCTGAAGTAAAATTTTATTTTATTGCAATAATTTTCTAGGTAGATGATTAAAGCAACAAGTCTTGTCCCCCTTTAAGGAGTTAAACTTTGTATTTATTTTCCCTATCATATTTTTTTAGGCATAACTTCAAGAAAAATAAGTGATATAGGTAATAGTGGGTATAATTTTCTTGTTCTTGATTTTAATGGAAATTCCTCAAGTGTTTCACCAATAAGTTATAACATTTCAAAGTCATTTAAACATTCATTTTATTGATACTGTATTATTGCATTCACATATTATTAAAATAGAATGGAATTTGAAATGAACTCAGATTGAAATTCACAGATCTACTGCCCTTCACTGAATCTCTGCCCAGACTTCTATAACAGTTTGGCTTTATAAAGCCAGGAGACATACCTATTGCCTTGGGGTGGCCAGAATTCATCCTCCTGTTCGTTCATTCAAAAATATCTAGTGTCCGTTTCCTATGAACCATTCACTAGTTGAAGTCTTAGAAATATTCCTCCCCCGAAACAAAAAAAATACAAAAAAACAGTAGAGTCAGAATAAGAGGTGGTTATCAATCAAACATATGCTATAAATTTGTTCAATGTTATGAAAGTAAAAACAGTTCATTAAAATAAATGGAAAAAGAAGTGGAGGAGCAAAGTAGATTATATACAGAACTATGTATTATGCTTTTCAAGACATAAAGTCAAAGTAGAATAAAACAAGGCCTCTGGATGAAATAAGATAAAAGTATATATCCTTTATTCTATGTTTATGGGAGAAAAACATATATTTTGGTGGGTAACTGAGAAAGTTGCTCTAATTCTGTAATTAAAAACCTTATGGGAAAGCATGTGTGTTTGAAAAAGTCTTGGACTTGTATCTTTTCTTTACTCCCATAGCAAAAATGGCATCATGTGGCCAACAAGATTTCCAGTATTGTGTTATCTTGTTAGGTCTGGTGGAGGGTACACAGGTGGCAAGGAGGTGGCCAAGGGCGGAGAGCAGAAACCGAATTGTAGCTAGGAAGCAAACTGTGGCTAAGAACTGTTCCCTGGTGGGAACATACACAGTAAAAAGTTCCTAGTAACCTTTAACTGACTTAGAGCTTATTACCATCTAATCAACATTACATAGGTGGAGCTCCATGGGGAATTCTAGAAAAGACACATGTGCAGGAAAGGAAAGTGTTATATAACCTACCCTGTTATGTAACCTCCCATGTGATCTGTTATATAACCCCAACCTGTCAATCACCCCCAAAGGCGGGAAACAGCAACCAGTCCTGCCTGGAGAAAGATGGGACAAACTAGTGGGCTCATAAAAGGCAACATGTGCTCAGCCTTTAGCGTTTTTCTCCACTCCGGAGAATGACCTGGTCCACTCTTTATGGGAATATATTTTCCCTTTGTGTAGCTTCCTTTACTTTCATTCTTTCTTTTATGTGATAAACTGTTTAAGTTGTCCTGTGTTTGTGATCACTCCGTCATCGGCTCAGCTCGGTACCAGTACTCATTCTTGACCCTGGGAACTTGGGGGCCAGGGAACATCCACACAGATGAACCTAACAATCTCACCCCTCCAAAATGATTGTTAAAGGGACAGAGGCTAGAAATAGGAAGACTGATTCCTTTTAAATACTGTATTTTTGGAATCAACTCTACTTGACCATAATAGATTCATTAGGTATGGTAGTCCTCCCTTATTCGAGGTTTTGCATGGCAAAATTTCAGTTACCCGTGGTCAACTGTGGTCTGAAAATATTAAAAGAAACATTCCGGAAGTAAACAATTCATAAGTTTGAAATTTTCACTGTTCTAAATAATGTGATGAAATCTAACACCACCCCACTCCGTTCCACCAGGGATGTGAGTCATCCCTTTGTCCAGTGTATCCACGCTGTAAGTGCCACCCACGCATTACTCATAACAACGTCTGCTCCTGACACCCAGCCACCCATTGACATCATCGTGGCTTGATGATCCAGCATCACCCGGATGATCACCAGATGATCCTCATTCTGAAGTATTGTCAGAAGGTCAGTAATAGCCTAACGCGACACCCCAATGCCTAGAACATTCACCTCACTTCATCTTATCACATAGGCATTTTACCAGCTCTCCTCACAAGAAAAAAGGTGAGTACAGTACAACAGATAATTTTAGAGAGAGAAAAAGACCACATTCACATAACTTTTATTGTAGTATATTGATGTAATTATCCTATTTTATTTTTAGTTATTCTTCTTCATCTATTACTGTGCCTAATGTATAAATTAAACTTTATCATAAGTATGTATATCTAGGAAAAATGTAGTACATCCAGGGTTTGTTACTGTTCCCAAATTCAGGTAACCGCTGGGGGTCTTGGAACATATCCCCCGCAGATAAGGGAGGACTACTGTTTTGACAACTGTTTTCTTTTGTGAGAGTAATATATAGTTTGTCTAATATCCTTACCTTTGTTTGGTTTTGATAACTGAGTGATGTTTAATCTCTAATTAATATATGGTTTGTGTAATATTCTTACCTTTGGTTTTGATATTATCTAAGTAATGTTTAATCTCTATGTAGTGTATCATTTCTAAATTTTATATACTTGTCAAGGTTATTAGAGATATTTTTAATAATGCATAATCCAGGCCCTATCATGGAAATTCAGAATCAGAATCTCTGTTGTTGGGGCCTGAAGATATGCATTTCGAACAATGAGCCAGGTAATTTTTATGCACGCTGAAGTTTATGACCCATATGTATAATGATTAATTTTATGGGCTTCATAATCTAAAAATTAACCAGTCATCTGACTTTTGACAACATTCTTTAACTAACTTAAACTCAATTTTTTCACTTGTGAAGTAAAGATAATAATCTTACAAAATATTTTGAGAGGTTTTAAGAACTATTTAAAATAATGTTTGCAAAGAACTTAGTTGTGACCAAGGTCTTTTTTTCATAAGTGCTTCTTTAGATACCTCTTAAAATTGAGTCCATATTTATAGCTCTTGTGTTATTGTGAGCCTCTACCTAACTGTTCCAGGCTCACACTCACCGTCAGTTCAGTTTTAATGTAACATAACAATTATCAGTTTAATTTGATTTGTCTCTTTCATGGCTAAAGAAATCCTTGAGTGTTTTGTTATTCTTTTGTGGAGAGTACTCAAAGTCAGAATTGTTAGTGTTCTGACTTAAGAAATATTAAACCAGATAGTGGATTTAGAGAGCTGGAATGTGATTTTGACTGCCCTGACCAGGACAAGTCATAATGCCTCAGGCTATAGAAAGAGGAAATTGGAACTGAGTTTCTTATATAAAGTTAGGGACCATCAAAGATCATTCTCTTTATGAAAGGGGAACTAGGATGGATATTTTGCACACCAGTCCTAAGGAAGCACCATCAAAGGTCATTCTCTTTATGAAATGGAAGGTAGGAATGGATAGGAGCAAAGAAGTTTGCCATCCGCCTGGAGTCCTGAGAGGACAGTGACCCAGCAGGAATGTCAAACCTTAGCCTATGCCAGGCCCGAAGGTGCTGTCTAAATTTACAATACTAACCAGGTACGGGAGTCTAAGCTAAGAAATTAACATAAACATATGCCCACCATGATGGAAACTAAAGAATCTCAGCAGAGACAAAAGGTAATCCTCTGTCCCCCAGAAGGACCCCTCCACAACTGAAGGAACTGAAATATCAAAAGGAAGCATGCCTTAATGATGACAAACTATCTATCAACTAAAGAGATGACACAAAGAAAGAAACCTCTATGAGAGAGCCAAAAGTTACAACAAATACAGGAATGTGAACCTCAAGAACTAGAAAAAGTTAAATCAATTTGCTATTTCAAAGTAACATAAATGTGTTAATGTTCCGTAGTGGGCAGGTCTATGCAAACCCACCCCCAAAGCTGGAGGAAGCTGAGAGGCTGAAGAAAGGGGCTGACAAATCCAGTTTCTTAGAAACATTTAGTAGAGACTTATGAACAGAAGCCATGGCTCACAGCAGTGAGGGGAGATGAAATGGTGAATTCCTGCACCATAACCCTCCAGACCTAGAGCTTATACACCATAGGGAAGAAATGTGGAGGATAATTGAAGTGGACCCCTCAGGGAGAGAAAAGAATGCTACGTGAATCTGCATAAGGGCAGGATTTAGTAGATAAAGTAGAAATCTTAGAGGCATTCCTGTAACGGGTAATCAGAAGTCAACATGATGGATTAGCATCCAAGATGGAGTTACTTTAGCCTCCACAGTGAATGACAATAATAAAAGAAAATATAAATACAAGAACAAAGGCAAAATGAAAAAAGAACATGAGGATATTTGAAGGAACCAAATAAAATAATAGAAATAAAAGCAATAATCATTTGAAATTGGACCAAAAAAAGCCCTCAATGGATAGGTTAAACAATAAACACACACAGTTGATAAGATGAATATTTCCCTGAAGCATAAATTTGAGAAAAAGTCATGGAGAGAGTATAATAGAGAGACAATTAAATAGAAAATGTAAAAGTTAGGAACAGGGAAGATGGGAAAAAAATCATCAAAATAAGTCAAATAGGATTTATAGAAACAAAGAATAGGAAATGTTAAGAAAATATGTTTCAAAGGATAATGTCAAAAAATTTTCTAGTATTGATAAAAGATGTGAATTCTTAGATTAAAGGACCACCCAAAACACCAAGAAGAATGAATTAAAAAGAGAAAAATTTAGTTGACATCAATTGTTGACAAGAATGTGGGAAGTCCAGAATTCTTATGCACTAGTACGTGAAGGGCGAATTGGTATAGCAACTCTAGAAGACAATCTAGTAATATAATGTAAAATTAATTATGTGTGTGTCTTAGACCAAATGATCTGACTTCTGGGAATATACATCATCACCACCACTCCCAAAACATTCTCTAACTGGCCGTGAGGGGGCATTCAGTAAAGTGTTTCCCATGCTTCCCTTTAAGTTCATCTCCAAAAGACAATTAAAATGCAGTGAGCGATAATTCCATTCCTCCGCTAGATGGAGAAAAGGGGACCATATATAATCTCCCACCTAAAACAGTTTTTAAAAAGACACCATCTTGGAAACAGAGTATCCCTCAACAGGCACTATGCCTGCCAGTGCCTTGATGTCAGACTTCCCAGCCCACAGAACCATGAGCAATAAATTTCTATTGTTTGTAAAAAAAAAAAAAAAAAAAAAGACAAATTATATGAAACAGTAGTTTATAAGACACTGGACATCAGGCAGTGAAAAACTGTTTTCAAGAAACAAGTGAGGTAAGCCCCATAGCTGCTCCCACTTACTGATGAGGTTTTGGGGCCACAGAGCAGGGAGGGGGACTCCAGAAGGAGCTCACCATACCTGCTGAGTTGAGGAGACAGTGGTGACCATCCAGGGATAGCAGAGAGGATACAGTTTGTAGGATAGAGGATCCAAAGAGCAGAGGCACAGAGGGTCTTCCTTGAGTATTCAGGAGAGCAGTGATCAGCACATGCAGGTAAGGAAATGACTGTAGGACACAGTGGGGGAGGAGGGGAAAGACATGCAAAAGATTTGAGAACAGTGACCAGCATGCACACAGCATCAGAAATCATGCTGTTTTCAGTATCAAGACCAGAACAATTCCTAGCCGATGGAGCATTGGGTGGTTGGCTCAGTAGTGGGGAACAATGAGCCATGGGTTGAGTACAGCTCTGGGCATGTCTAACAAATCATAAAAGTAAGACTCAAAAGGATAAATCTGCTTTAAAATAACTTCGTGGCATCCCAGAACAAAACTGAAGATTTATAGAAATGAAAATATATTCAGTACTCAAATAGACAAAATTCACAATATGTGGCCTTCCATCAAAAATTCCCAAGAAAAAAAAATTGCTGGGAAATATGATCCATAATAATGATAATAATCAATTAACTGAAACTGTTGAAAATGTTAAGATCAACAAAGATGTTAAAATAGATAATATAACTGTACTCCATATATTCAAAAGGTAAATAGAGAAATAGAAGACTTAAACAAGACACACATGAAACTGCTAGAGATGAAAATTCTAATGCTTGTGATAAATAAGAAAATGACATTAGATAGGATCAATGGTTAATTAGATGCAGCAAAAGAACAACTTAGTAAACGTGAAGATCTAGCAGTAGAAACTACCCATGCTAAAACACACAGAGGAAAAAAGAATCCAGAAGATGAAAAAAAAAAAAAAATCAGCAAGCTGTGGGACAACTACAGGCATGTAAGTATATGCATAAATGGAGTCCCAGTGGACATGGGGAGGTGACCATTAAAGTATTTGAAAAAACAATGGTGAAATTTTTCTAAATTTGATGAAACCACTGGAAATGGTAACATTTGTGATTACACCTAAAATATAAGATTACATATAACATACAAGATTATTTTCTTGTAACCTAAATCTCTTTAAAAGATTATTTAAACAAAAGTAACAATAACATATTGTGAGGTTTATAACATATGTATAAATAAAATGTATGATAGCAATAGCCTACAAGTAGGAGGGAAAATGGAAGTATATACTGTTAAAAGATTTTTACACTCTTAGCTTCTTACTTTTGAATGTTGTAGCTCCCCCATTCTCTAGTCTTTCTTTCAAAAATTCTTACCATATGAATTTTCACTCTTTTTAATCTAAACTTCATGTTTCTGAAGCTCTCATATTTTCCAGCATTATTGAGTTTTTTTCTCCCATCTGTTCTGTATTCTGGTTAATTGCTCATATGTTTATTTCAGTTTATGATTCTCTCTTCATTTGTATCTAATTTGCTGTTTAAATTGTTGATTGGATTTTTTATTCCAATGACTTTATTTTTTATTTCCAGAAATTTGATTTGCTTCATTTTGCAGATCTGCTTATTGTTTTTTATAGTGCATGCATTTTCATAGGAGTTTAATTACTTTTAAAATATTTTGGTTGTATTAAACTTAATTATTATGTGTTCCCTTTTGATTATGTTATTATTGCAAGTGTTTCAGGCCTTAATATTACTGTTAATAGAGTCTACTAACTCTCACTTTTGGTGCATTGTTTAACTTTTAAAATTTTTATTGTAAGCATAGATTATAGAACTGTCTTGCCAGAGAGATTTTGTGTTTACTTCTGTAGGAAATTTGAGGGGTATCACTTTCAGAATCAATATTCATTTTATTTTCTAAATATTTAGAATCCCAGGTATGTTTTTGGTAAATATGAACCACAAACTGAAAGATTACTTAGACTCATAGGAATTTTTCTTATCCTACTTTGCAAGCAGACAGGAAAAGAATGAATCTTTTGATTTGATTTGATTTTTTTTTTTTATTCCACTTAGGTAAAACCCTTCTAGGATCAGGAGTTTCCTTCTGAGGAGGTCTCAGTTTTAAATTTCCACCCCTCTGGATCAAAGTCTTTTTTTACTATTCCTATAGGCATAAAACCCCCAGTGTCTAGGCCCGGGTACTTGAGTACTATGGACACTTTGGGTCACATAATTCTTTGTTTGGGGTGGCTTTCTTGTGCATTGTAAGATGTTTAGCAGAATTCCTAGTTTCTTTCCACTAGATGCCATTGACACCACTTGTACTATTCCACTCCCACAGTTGTGGCAAACAAAAAATGTCTCCAGATACTGCCAAATGTCCCTCACTACAGGCCAAAATTATCCCTATTAGGAACCACTATCTCTGCCAACTACACAATCCCCCTGCCTTTCAGCCCTTCCTCCCACCTGCAGCAATTCCTCAGGCTATTATCTCAGTGTTTTCCTGTACTCTTATTTTTCTCTCCTAGCACCTGAGAAATTCCTTTTCAATCTGGCAATCTTAGCTCTATATTTTTTCAATGTTTGTTTAAATTTGTTGTGCATTTCTGTATGTTTCCAGTGAAAGGGTTTTCAAGTTATTTCAGTGTAGCACTTGTTGCATGAGCAGGAAGAAATCCTCTAAATCTTTAAAGGTTAAGCTAATGCTGAAACCTGTTCTTCAAAAACTTGGAAAACTGATGTAAACTCTTGATAATCCAATCAAATAGGATTCCAGTGGCAATTTTAAGTTTTGGGAATATAAGCAACATCCAACATCAAATATCATTGCCAACGCCAATAAGGAATTGAGGTTCTACTACATGTAGAGGATGATTTTTCATAATTTAGTGTAAAGATCTCTGTTTTAATGTGTAGGGTGCGTATGTTCTTATTCACTTATTGTCAGTCATACAAAAAAAAAATCACTACTAGGAATGTCAGAAAGATGTTGTCTGAGATGGTTTGTCTAATTACCATAACCCAAAAAGGCATAACTTACACAAAAAGAGATAAAATGCTAATTTTTATTTCTATAATGCATTTCTTTAAGTATCAAAATATTCCATCATAAATTCTTGACTAGTTAGTAAAAAAAAAATTGTAGTGATGAAAAAAACACTGGATTCAGAGTTAGCAACCCTAGGATCAAATCCTGACTGTATGATTGTGTGGTCTGAGACAATTTCCCTAACTTTCCTGAGTTTCATTTTCTGATTACAATAATTACTGTTTTACTTGAGGGGTTTGTGGATTTAATAAGATAATGTTTGCATATTTTTCCTAAAAAATAATGAACTATACAAACATAAAATATTAATATGTAATTTATAGATAAATCTATGGAAAATGTTGAGTTTGAGGTTTTCCCACATCACAGACACAAATAATTGACAAAATACAAATTCAGATTGGTAAAATGTTTATTCCAAACTCCTGCAGAGGGCTAGCTACTCAAGAATCCAGACATGTATAGGACATAGGAAATATGCTACCTTTTCTTAAAATTCTCTGAGGTGACCTGCATCCAGCTACTAAAATGGGAGCCTTTAAATATTTGTTTTTTCTAGACATAGCCAGTCAAATTCCTTTAGAAGATCACTGCTATTTTGGAATTCTGTTGTAAACCTGATTTCAGTTACTTTGACATGATTCTGGGTTGTATCACCAAAGTATTTCAGGGTAATTACAGAAACATAATACTCTGTTATTTCTCAGGAGGAAAAAATCCATCAGACCCTATCATTTTTCAGACTATTTATAGATCATGCAGTGACCGCAAGGAGAGAGCATGAATTATCTGCAACTTCCTTCCAGTTCTTCAGTACCTACCATGCATGATTCTAATTGTTTCAAAAGCATCTCAGTTAAAAATAAGGGACTTTTCAGCTAAACTTCTGCCTTCATCTTTGTTTAATATGCAATAGCTGTATATCACTACTGAATTATGGAAAAGAAACTTGTCTGTATTGACATTATATGTGTCTATACAGACATACACATATCGAATATATTTATACACACATATGGACTTCCACATACCATCTATGTATACACATATACAGATACATAGAGAGTATACATATATACATATATACACACATATATATACACACAGATTTCTGATAAGAGTAAGAATGCATGATGAGGGATAATTAAATAGCTCTTCTTCCTTTGAAAGTGATGAACATATTTTTCCATACAGGATAAAGTTTTATGGTGAAAAAAATCGTGAACATAATAATGATAACCAGGTAACATGACATAAATGGAAGACGCACTGGACTGGGAGTCAGAGGAGCTATTGGAGGATGGTTTTGGAGGACAGCAGTGCACTTAGATGGAGAGAGAAAGCCTTGAGTTCCCCCTAGAGGTTGTTGTGTGCACGTGCTCCCCATCCAAACCTTACTCTCTTAATCCTCGTCTTGGGGCAGTTAGAGCAAGGCTGTTCCCCCAGAGAGAGCAATATATTATCAGCAGGAGAAGAAAGCCTTTCCCAGTTTTATTTTAATCCTTGTAATTGTTTCTTAATGGCCATCTGGAAAAATGTCATAGATAATAAGATTCCTAAAGATTCATTAAGAGTTCCCTAGAAAACCTCAAAATACCAGGACATTTCTGGAATTAAATTTAGCCACATCTATACTACATCCGATATCAGGAAGTTACTGAACTCTCACTTTTTCCCAATCTCTAATCGCACTTTACTACGTGCCCAGCCAAGATTACCAGTCTGGAGTATAACATGTGCACCAGATAACAACATATAATATCAGAGCTATCAAATGATAGTTTTTTTGTAATCCTGTAAAACATATTGTGAATTCATTGTCAATTCCATCATTTGGTAACAGAGAGTAAGTCAATTCTAACAAAATGATTATACCTTCATCTTAATCCTGAAATATTTAAAAAGCATTTTTTCTGCTTGTATAATCCTCTGTCTTGTATATACTCTTTCTGCTTGTATATACTCTCTCCTGGCCATGTGGGAGCTTATTTCTGGTTGAGCCTCTTCACCATCAGCTACTACCTGGTATGTAACTGAAACTAATGCTGCTCCTTTAACACCTGTTAAGGTGGATTACTCCCACCCTACATTTCTTAACTTTGTCTCTTTACAAATTCCATGGAGCTGCAAGAAAAATTCAGGATACCAAGATATCATGATCATCATTTAGACAATGCAACCAAAATCTCAAAATGAAATGTGATCAGTGAAGCAGCTTATAATTTTCAGTACAAATTCCATCATAAAATAGGAATATCACAAGAAGAAAACATAATATTGCCAGATCTGAATTTATTGCTGCCTACCACAGAGCATGGTGTTATTGGGGCAAACAGGGTAGGGAGAGGAAACATAGAAGGAATAATAACAAATTTTTCTGTTTTCAGTTTTATGCATCTCCAGTATCCCTCCATTCATTCTAATCATCTAGAATCCACCTACTATAAACTGACAAAAATTTGCGTAAATAATATATTGAGAAGTTCTCCAGTTATTTATTGTTAGATAAAAACTACACCAAAATGTATGCCTTAAAGCAATAATTTATTATTTTCTCCCAGGGTTTTGAGGGTTGACTTGGCTCAGCTAGCAGCTGTCACTTATATCTAATGATACCTCAGTCAGATGATGGCTAGTGTTATGTGAATATCTGACTGGGATAGGTGAAGAGGTGGCTCGCTCACATGGCAGGGAGTTAGCACTGGCTATTGACTGGGAGCTCACATGGGACTGTTGATCAGAAGACTAACATAGGGCTTCTTATTATCATTAAGATGTCCCAGATCTATGGGGAGATGAATTAGATTCCAGCTTTTGATTCAAGCAGTAGCATGCACAAAAAGGTAGAAAAGAAATTGATGGCAGACATCTTTGTAGACTAGCTATCACAAAAGGTTAACTATGGCTCTCATTTCCATACCTTGGAGAAAAATTTTTTTGCTGATGCAACCTGACTGACACATCTTCATAAATAACAAATTAAATACTTAGGCAGAATTTTACAATGACGGTATCTCCTAATCCCCAGATAATTCCTGAATCTGTCTTACTCCCATTAACAGACAATGCACATATTTAATATCACTTGATCTCTCTTTCCATTGTGCCAAATATTTTTACTGACCCCAAACACCACTTTTCATTCTTTTCACTTTTAGCATCCTAATCATAAACTGAATGGACTCTGTCCAAGAATACAGCCTACTTTCTTACACTAAATTTACAATAGCAAAGCTCTAAGCAATTTCATGGTCTTGCATTCTTCAAACACAAGCTCAAGTGGGCCTCTTTTTATTTCTCCAACATGGCAGGATTCAATAGTTCTGTTAGCCCCAAGTCACTGCTATTTAAAGTTGAATAAATGAAGGAATAAATAGATTTTTAGAATCCTGTAAAAATGGTATGTCTTTCTTATTACATGTGCTTATCCCCAAAACTTTGTCCTTTCTAAGCATTTAATTTTCTTTCTTGGATCATGAATAAATTCTGTTACTGAGTGAAAAATCTTGCTTCAACTCCTTTTATTTCTGGTTCCTCCCAATTGAAATAACTTATCAGCCCCTAAGCCCAACCTAATGATAAGATAAAAATCACTCGAGACCTTTCTGAACACCTTTTCATTCACTGCTGGCCATGGGTTGTCAAATTGAGACCTTAGAAAATAACATCTATTGCCACAGAAATCAAATTATACCCACTAGATCCAAAGGGACCTTGGCTGAGCAGTGGCCATTATATAGAGAGGATTCAAGTAGTTCCCTCAGTAACCCAGGATAAATTCTAGAAACAGATCCCAATGAATAGATTTCCACACAATCTAGAAATTGCACTATTGAGGTAGAACTTTGCCCATGAGAACATGATTCTTAAAATTTAAGAACATGAATAAATATACTCAGGCTTAAGAAATAAATGCATATTTTTACCACCACTAGAGTCTCAGCAAGCAGAAACTTGCTGAGAATCAAGCCCCCTCATTGAAAGATATACCTTAAACCACACTTCTTAATTACATCAACCTTGCCATCCTTCTCTGAGAACCATAAAGCTCTCTCTAGATGGTATTCTCCTTTACTGCAATAAGCAATAAATTTAGTTTGCTTTATCAACAACTTGTGTTGGTGATGTTTAGGGAGTTGGTATTCCACAAAAAGTCGTGCTCAGATGATTTTTTTTTTTTTGGATATGAAGCCAAAAGCATAGGCAATAAAAGCAAAAATAGACCAAGAGATTTGTGTCTTACTAAAAAGCATCTGCACAGCAAAGGGAATAATCAACAAAACAAAAAGGCAACCTATAGAATGGGAGAAAATATTTGCAAACTATATATCTGATAAAGGATTAATATCCACAATATATAAGGAACTCAAACAACTCAATAGTAA